>CM029014.1:218631052-218954796 GCA_016801055.1 Panax notoginseng | reverse complement strand
ACCCATACACTACAACCTTACCAAACCACATAACATATACACTTAATCATTAAACACCTAAAGCAATCATAAACAACCAAATTTAAGGGATTTAAAATCATGTTTTATTATCTATTTCTTCAATTTCCACACATTTAGCGAATTCAATCACCAAAACTTCGTTTCTTAACCAAATTATACCATTATACATGCATTGTTTTCGTTTCTTGACATATTAACACAATCCATAACCAATTTACATATTATAATAAAATTGAACATCATTTTGGCCTCAAATAAGCCACTTTCATATATATATATATAAATATATATATATATATATATATATATATATATATATATATATAGTCCGTATCTTAAGCTCACCCCTTATTCAACTCACCCGAGCTCACTCCCCTTTAGCGACGGATCCGGCGACGGTTCGGTCATACAACCGTCGTCTATACTTTTAGCGACGGACAACATATAGTGTCGCTAAAAGTATACACAGACGGCTGTATGACCGAACCGTCGCCGGGTCCGTCGCTAGAGGGGGGTGAGCTCGGGTGAGTTGAATAAGGGGTGAGCTTAAGATCTGGACCGTATATATATAATATATATATATATATATATTAGTAAGGAATCAAGTGCATACCCCTTATCTTACTCACCTGTGCTCACCCCCCTTTAGGCGACGGTTTCGGTCATATAACCGTCGTCTATACTTTTAGCGACGCTATATGTTGTCCGCCGCTAAAAGTATAGACGACGGTTGTATGACCGAAATCGTCGCCTAAAGGGGGTGAGCTCGGGTGAGTAAGATAAGGGGTATGCATTTGATCCGGACCGTATATATATATATATATATATATATATAATATATATAAATATACACACACACACACACACACACTGTAAACTTGAATTTTCTCCTTAATTTAAACAAAATTTCATGATTTTAATCACTAAAAATTGTTTATATATGATAACTATCAGATTTAAAAAGATTATACAAACATATAATCAACATTTTAAATAATAATCCAACAAAATTCAAATAACAGAGAATAAGTATTGAAAAACCAAGATTTGGAATTATGAATGGATTATTACCCTCAATCATTTGTTTATACTAGCAAAGATGATGATTACAAGGTTTTGACAAAACCTTCTTCTTCCTCTTGACTCCTAATTCTTAGATAACTCTCAATTTTCTCTATAGCTCTCTCAATTTTCTCTGCATCTCTCTGTTTTTCTAACTTTAGTCTTAGTATAATGCTTATATTGTAAATTGATATATACCATTACGTGTAAACTTAAGTTATCAAGTTAAAAAACCAAAAGCTTTATCAGTTATAATATACCAAAGGCCATAAGGCCATGTTTGGCTGCACCTTAGATTAGGCTTTCTAATTTATTTTTATATTTTCCTTATACTATAGTTAACTTGTCACACCCTTAATTAATTAATTTAACTAAATCACAAATCAAATTAGCATTTGCCTTATAATTATAATTTTTTTTAACAAACTAATAAATCTCTAAATTAATTATTAAATTAGATTAGAATGACATTATAATCATTCATTTATTTTAATTATCTCATTAAATTAAATATTCAAATCATAAAATTATCACACATTAATTTAATTATTATAACATACTTTAACTAAATTATTGCATAATAATTTCATCAATGTTTATTTATCTCAATAAATAAATCAATTCAAATATTTATTTAACTCAATAAATATTTAAAATTAATAAAATTAATTACAACAGTTGGACGTTCAGCCATGTTTTCAAAAGTGAATAATCTATAATAATAAGATAGAACTGAATTTGGACGAGAAAGTAAAAGGACGATTCAGATTTATTTTAATTAATTTAGGTAGAAAAATATAAAAATGGTTCAGATTCATTCTAATTTTTAGAATGAGATGATTTTGTTACACTGTGTCTAAAGGCACGGGCTATTACTTTAGATTTTAGAATGACGGTAATATTTTATTTTTATTATTTAAAAAAATCAACAAAAGAGTGGTTCTTTTTTTAAAAGGGGAAAAAGAAGAGGGCATACGTTCGTCCCCTCTTCCCCTTCTGCTCACTCTGGCGGAAATCACAGAGAGAGAAAGAGAAAGATATGGCAACGGAGGGACCTGTCCCAAAATGGGCGTCTCAGCCTTGCATTATGGGAATCGATGAAGCTGGGCGAGGCCCTGTTTTAGGTATCTATATATCTATATATATATATAGAGGGAGAGAGAGAGAGTGAGAGAATCTGCTATTATTGTTCATAGACAGAATTTTCCTCATAAATTTTGTTCAATATTTGTTTTCAGGGCCAATGGTTTATGGGTGCCTGTATTGTGCAATTTCATATCAGAAGACCCTTTCCTCACTCAATTTTGCAGGTTAGAGCTTCAAACCTTCAATTATCAAACTTTGCCCCAATCAATGTGGGTGTTAATCACTTTACTACTATAAAATATGTGAGAAAAAATTAGCTTTTTATTTATTTATTAGTAAATAATTTTTTGATTTTTTTTATTTGTTATTTTATTTTGAAATGGTTGCTTATCATGATTGATGGGTATGTCTGGTTATGTGTTTATTTGGTTGTTGAGCTTTGGTGGGGGTGGCAAATGACTTATAAGTTGACCAACTTATAAGTCACTGCCGAACAGGCTTATTTGTTGGTGAGTTTGGAAGTTGAAACACACTTCAACTTGTTTGCCTAAAACCATATTATTTTAAACTTAACTTACTTAATTCTAGTTACCAAATGAACCCCATGTGTAATTTGGTCGAATATTTTCTTGGTTGATCCTAATGAGTCTTAGTATAATTACCCTCTACAAATGTGAATATATGTAGATACATTATTGTTATCAAAATGAGACCTATGTCCCAAATAGAGAGTCCAGCTTTCCCTTCTGGGACAGTCCAAATGATAGTCCAAATTCAATTTGTCAAATGTCATTACATTCAAGTTATGATCTTGGCAGTTGATTATGTTGGAGTTAATCTTTTCTTAAGCCTGACTTTTATAATGTGGACTTTCATTATGTGCAGACGACAAAGTTTGTACTACGCTTAATTTTCATCATTTATTAAAGAATAGTTATTCTAATTTTGTGTCTAAAATCTCTAGTCAAGTTACTACATAATAATCTCAGCTATAAAGTAGAGCTCTCAAATCTTGGAGTAGTTGGGGAATTCATATATGAAATGGAAAACACATGCCTCTGGATGTAATAAGTCACGATAAAAATGAAATTCGTGCACACGTAGAAATTGGGAGTAATTGCAGAGTGAAACTTAACTGTACTTTGAACCTGAAGGTTTTTGCCTTTTTGGTACAGCTTTCATTTAGATTTTTAATTACTAATTTGGATGTCTTAATTGGAACCTACAACCTTTTATGATTCAGGTCCATATAAGTTGAGGTCGAGTGTTGCGCAAGGTTCTAATATGAATGGGACATATTTATGCGATCTATTTATTATGAAAAAGAGAATGATCTGTCACACATCTTACATATGTCTCTTTAGTCTTCAGACTTGTTCTTATGCTTAAAATTTGTTGATCGTAATCCATTACCGTCATGCAGTAGCCTAGCTTGGGACTTGTCTTGTGTAGAATTCTCTACATAAAGAGTATCAATATTACAAGACCTCAAAAGTTCAATATTTCATACTGATATTTGTTATTTGAAATCATCACTTATCTCACTTAATTTTTAACCCTCATATACCTCTGTATACCAAGATTTTTTTGTTAAATTATTCATTAATTTATTATTAGAGCATTTGATTCGTTGGTTGTAAATCGGCACCGGGGTCAGGGGTCTGGTCTTGATTATGATTTTTCACCTGAGTGAGACGATGTTGACTTGGCAATTGTATCTGAAGTCACGTCAGTTTTCATTATTCAAAATTGACCTGGAAGTCACCTGCCTGAACAGATCTCTTGCTATACTTCTGAGTGAGGAAGCTATGCACATCTGGAATTAGTTGGTGAACTTAACAGAATTTTTTTCATTTTTTCTTTAAATGGTATTATGAATTCAAAGTAGGATTCAGTGCAGATGTTCCACATCTCCAACTTGAAGAAGAAAATCACACTTCATCCATTTTTTTTATTTCTTCCCTTTTTAGATAAAGGAAAGTGGTTGTGTTTATCTAGATATCCACACAAATAGACAGAAATTGGCGAATTGCTTTATTATCTTCATGTTTATCATAATTTGTAGCTGCTTGTGCTTTTTAAAGCATGATATACCTATGTTGTTGGGTCTATTCTCTAACAACTTATACTATTAGAGCAACTGGTGATGTTCCGAATCTCCTAGCGTGCATTTCGTTAGCTGTTACGTTGTTTGTTCAATTCTTTGTTTGATTTGACCATTCTAATGCATCTTGGTTCGTCACTCCATGTGCAAGTGGGAGTTCCACGTGAGGTGGCATTAAAACATGATTTATATAACTGATAAACTCCACGACACGTTTACGTGAGGTGGTCGTCGCCCGGATCGTTTCTTGCAAAGTTGTATTGGTGGAATACCAACGACACCGCAACCCTTCGCTTATATTGAACCTTGGTACAATCGACAATGTAATGAATTCTGCGTTGAATGGAATCTCGACCCTTTGTCTATATTGAGACAAGAACCTTGGTATAAGTAGAAGACGCCACACTCAATTATGAATTGTTGAATGATAAGTCAAGTTGAACCTCACAGCAAACTATGATTATTTTGGAAATTCTAGAAGAACCAAAAGACAAATAATCTTATTATTGAATTATTGTATCTATGACACCAGCTGGGCCGCTTAGTGGATAGAATGCCAGGCTCCGAGCGCTGAGGCACTGGTATTCAAGCACTGGGACGCTCAATATGCAAAAACTAGATTCCTTCCCCAGCGCTGGGGCGCTGGTTGGGGCGTTGTGTCTAGATTAAGTTAACCAACATAAAATCTCCTTAATGAATGCCCTTTTTGGATTAATCCATTAAGCTCATCCTTGAATCTTTTTGCTCTTTCCCTCGTAATTGGATCAATAGACACTTGAATTGGATCAGCCCAAACTTTATTTCCATCCACGTTCAACCTAAGCATGTTCTCATCATTTCTCTCCTCTTGAAAAGGATTTGTCCTCAAATCGCCACCTTCATCAAACAGACTTAAATCAGAAACATTAAATGTAGCACTAACATTATACTCACATGGTAAGTTTAGTTTGTAGGCATTATCATTGATGAGCTCAAAGACTTAAAAATGACCATCTCCCCTAGGAAGCAGAACTCCTTTGAGCTGAAAATCTCTCTTTTGTCATATGTAACCAAACTCAATCTCCTGGCTCAAATATCAATTGACGACGTCCTTTACTAGCTTGCTTGACATAATGTTCAATCCTCCTCTCGATGTTGAGTCTAGCTTCTCATGAATCTGTTTCACAAAATCATTATTTTTCTTTCCATCCTAGTTAATATATTCAGTCACAGGTAATAGTGATAAATCCAACAGTATTACAAGATTAAAACCATTGACAATTTCAAATGGAGAAAAATTAGTAGAACAGAACGATTATATGCAAACTCAACATGAGGCAAACACTCTTCCCAAGATTTGTTATTCTTTTTAATTACAACCCTTGACAATGAAGAAAAAGGTCTATTAACTACCTCTGTTTGACCATCATTTTGTGGATGACAAGTAGTAGAGAAGAACAATTTAGTACCCAACTTGCACGACAAAGTCTTCCAAAAGTAAATCAAGAACTTAGTATCCCTGTCAGAAATAATTTTTTTAGGCATGCCATGCAATATAACAATCTCTAACGAACAAATCAACATGGGAGTCATCATCAGTTTTGTGACATAGAATAAAATGTCATTTTAGAAAACATATCCACGACTACAAAAATAAAATCATGACTACGTCTAGACCTAGGTTAACCCAACGCAAAATCTATGAAAATATCAATCCACGGTTCACTAGGAATAGGTAATGGTGTATATAATCCATGGGGTTGCACACGGGACTTAGCTTGACGACAAACAATACATCTATCACAAATTCTTTCTACATCCCGTTTCATGTGTGGCCAATAAAAATGTTCATGTAATACTGCCTAAGTTTTAACCACACCAAAGTGTCCCATTAAACCCCCTCCATGTGATTCTTTAACCAATAACTCACGCAAAGAACAAGCAGGTATGTATAATTTATTTTCACGAAATAAGAATTCATCATGCTGAAATTACTTACCTACTGCATTCTTTTCACACAATCTAAACTCTTCACAAAAATCATGGTATAAGGCATATAATTCTTTTATTTGTTCAAAACCAAATAATTTCGCATCAAGAGTTGACAACAACACATACATTCGCAAAAGTGCATCTGCATTCTTTAACTTGTTTGTACCTAATGACATGGGAATGTCTCATCGAACTCCATCCACCGTGCAGATCTCTTGTAAAATTTATGTTGTCCTTTTAAATGCTTCAAAGATTCATGATCAGTATGAATTACGAACTCCTTAGGCCAAAGGTAGTGCTGCCATGTTTCTAACGCTCGAACCAATGCGTACAACTCCTTGTCATAAGATAGTTTAAGACTGACCCGCTCAACTTCTCGCTGAAGTATGTAACTGACCTCCTTCTTGAATCAACACAACTCCAATTCCTAAACCTGAAACATCACATTCAATTTTAAAGGTTTTACCAAAGTTAGGTAAAGCAAGTAAAGGAGCATTAGTTAACTTCTTTTTAATAAATTGGAAGGCCTTTTCTTGCTCATCTCCCCACTTAAACTCGACGCTCTTCTTAATGACTTTAGTAAGTGATGTCGAGATGCCGCTGAAATCCCTCACGAAATGACTGTAAAAACTCGCGAGCCCATGAAAACTACGAACTTGACTCACATTCATAGGACTCTACCACTCTTGGATAACACGTATCTTCTCTTCATCCACCTGTATTTCCTGTGAACTAACAACAAAACCAAGAAACACAACTTTATCTCTGCAAAACGTGCATTTATTATGTTGGCAAATAACTTTTCTTTTTTAAGCACATCTAAAACAGTTTTCAAATGTACAACATGATCGTCCAAGTTTTTGCTATATATCAAGATATCATCAAAATAGACAACAACAAATTTACCAATGAAAGATCTTAAAACATGGTTCATTAACCTCATGAAAGTACTAGGTACATTAGTTAACCCAAAAGGCAAAACCAACCATTCATATAAACCATATTTTGTTTAGAAACTAGTTTTCCATTCATTTCCCTCGTTCATCCTAATTTGATGATATTCACTTTTCAAATCAATTTTAGAAAACACAAAAGACCCATGCAATTCATCAAGCATATCATTTAAGCGAGGAATAGGATTTCGATACTTTACCGTGATATCGTTTATCGCTTGACAATCAATGCACACACGCCACTTCCCATCGTTCTTGGATACTAAAATTACTGGAACTACACATACTCATGTTTTCTCTTACGAACCCCTTTTCCATTAATTCATCAAACTGCCTTTGCAACTCATTTGTTTCCTCGGGATTGCTCCTATAAGCTGGTTTATTAGGAATGGTTGCACCGGGCACGAAATCAATCTGATGCTCTATTCCCCGAATAGGTGGTAAACCTTGTGGTAGCTCAGCATAGTCTTGCAAAGAGACACAACAACACTAGGCAAAGAATAGTTAATCTGGTTAGTATTCAAAAATGTCTCCTTGTACAAAAGTATAATGATCGGCTGTTTAGAAATTAATGCTCTCTTCACATCACTCTTTTTTGCATATATATTTGTCTTTCTTTCTCTCTTCGTCTTTATTTTTCTCAATCTTTTCTTTTTCTCTTATTTTCCCCTCATTTATTTTCTTTTCCTCGCTCACTTTCTTTTGTACATAATCTTTTTTTAAATGCAACTGATCCTCGTGCACTTGTTTTGGCGTCATAGGACTAAGAGTGACTGATCTTTGATTGTGCACAAATGAGTACTGATTCGTAAAGTTGTCATGCTTCATGCGCTTGTCAAACTGTCATGGCCTCCCAAGTAACAAGTGTTTCGCCTGCATTGGAACCACATCGCATAACACCTCATCAACATATCTACCAATATTGAATGGAACCAATACCTATTTAGTTTCTTTTACTTCACCACTATCATTAAGCCACTGCATCGATAAATGTTTGGTTGTGGACAGCCCTAACTTCTCCACCATAGTAGTACTAGCATGAACAACTTCCACCATCAATCACCACAACATATCTTATCATTAACAAGACACCTAGTGTGAAAGAGATTTTCTTGTTGTTCCATGCTATCTTCTTTCACTTGTGTGCTAAGAACTCTCCTAGTAACCAACGTCGTGCTATGGATAGCAAACTCCTTATCATCTTTCTCCTCCAATGGCGGTATAGAATCGACATCATTATCTTTATCCTCTGTCTTCACCTCACCATTGTCCAGTAAAATCATAGCTCTTTGATTCAGACACTGGCTCGAAATATGACCCTTGCATTGACATTTAAAACATCTTATATCACGATTACGGTTAGATGAAGGTTCAATTTTACCTTGATTCCCACGACCGGTTGCATCCTGTCTCGGCTCTACTTTGGGTTTGCTTACGACTGACTTCTCCTCTCTTTACATCATTGCGCTTCCTAGATGACCCCATAGTGGAAACTGAAGGCTGGTCACCTCATCTTGAGTTGCTTCTCAATCTTGATAGCTATATGCACCATATCTTCCAACTCCACATAATGTTGCCTCTCCACCAAATTTGTAATCTCCTAATTCAAACCAGTTGAAAATCTTGCCATTGGCGCCTCGCGGTCCTCAACTATATTGGTTCTAGTCATCAGAATCTCCATCTACTTGTGATAATCTTCCACGCTCCGACTACCTTGTTTTAGACTCTGCAAACTCCGAAATAGATCTCGATAGTAGTGGCTTGGCACAAACATCTTCATTACAATTTTCTTCTCCTCCCAAGTTTCAATTGGACGCTCTCCATATCTCCTCCTGCTACCAAGTAACGAAAGTCAGAAAACTCAATGGCTGCAAGCTTGACTTTCTTACGCTCCGAATAGTTGTGGCAGTCAAACACCCACCCCATTTTCTTTTTCCATTCTAGATATGCCTCATGATCGCTCCTTCTTTGGAAAGATGGAATCTTTATCTTAATACTACCGAAGTTGTTATCTTCTCGATTCCTATCTCTTCTATTCCTTGCCCCCATGTCTCCTTTGAATAAAATCAGGTTCAAGCTCCTCTTCCTCACTAACCCTACCTCCATGGAATTCTTCTTCGTCGGACCTAGCATGTTTGTGCCGTATCCTCTTCCTTATTTGAGAGCCAGGAATATTTTGCGATTGCTCCCTTTGGTTGTTTTCCATTTGGTCAAAACGATTATTCATCATCTCTATCATCCTGTAAACTCTCCTTAATTCCCTCTTGATGGCTTCCATCTCGAACTCGGAATCCCCACTTGGGCTCGCCTCCAAAGATGCCTCTTTTATGCGACATATTTACTGCAAAACAAGGGTTAGTAGTTAATTTTCCTCACCACTCTTTTACGTGTGTTTCGCTCAATTAAGAATCACTCGTGTATCGCTGAATTGAATTTTACCTTCTAATGATCTTACCACTCGTCTTTTTCCTCTCAAGTATTCCCTCTTATAGGTTCTTTTTTGAATTCACCAAACAAGAATCACATTTTCCTATTTCAATCTTATCACGAAACAAATTAGCAAGATATGAGTCTTGGATTACCAACAAGATTCATAATCAGATCGTCACGGGTTGAACTCCTTGTAGGCTTCGGGTATGCCAAGAATTTCTGCTTTGCATTTGAACAGCCCTCACGGATTTGATGCTTGAACCAATGCTGCAAATAGCTTCGGATGAACTCTCGGTTGGAAGGATTTTATGCCACCCGAATTGGATGATTGAATGCTTGAATTTTGCAATACTTTAACGCTGTTGAATTTGGGGTTAACACGCAATTGAAATAATAATAATTATTATTATTTTATTTTTTTTATAGAAATCTAAACAAGAAATTAAAGGACAAATAACTTAGCTTTGATACCAACTGATAGACTACACGGCACGCTTATGTGAGCTGGTTATCATCCGGGTCGTTTCTGGCAAAGTTGTACTAGTGAAACACCGACTACACTGCAACACTTCACTTATATTGAAGCGAGAACCTTGGTACAATCGACAATGAATTCTGTGTTGAATGGAACCTTAACCCTTTGTCGATATTGAGATAAGAACTTTGGTATAGGTAGAAGACGCCACACTCAACTATAAATTGTTGAATGATAAGTCAGGTTGAGCCTCACAACAAACTATGAACAGTTCTGAAATTCTGGAAGAACCAAAAGAGAGAATAATCTCACAAATAATAATAATAAATTGTTGTATCTATTACTCCAGCTTTGGTTCCTTATTTATATTACTCAAGGTAACCCTAATTCTAAAAATAAAAGGAACAAATTACATAACAAGCCAACGTAACTTTGGAATTGAAAACATATCTAATCAGATTCCTAATTACATTAGAATTGAACTACCTAATTTCTTGCTATATTTCCTTCCAAAAATGGAGCTAAGCGTTGGGAGTTGTTGAGGAGCGCTGGGGTCGGTCGAATGCCAGGCTCCGAGCACTGGGGCACTGGTATTCAAGCGTTGGGGCGCTCAACATGTAGAAACTAGATTCCTTCCCCAACGTGGGGCCACTGGTGTGGGGAGTTGGGGGCGTTGGTTAGGGCGCTGCGTCTGAATTATGTTAAGTAACTTAAAATCACCCTCCTTAATGAATGTCTTTGAACTCCTTTCAACCCAAACCTCTTAGATTAATCCATTAAGCCTATCCTTGAAACTTTTAGATGATAAGGACATGCTTAGCTTGAAAGTGGATGGGAATAAAGCTTGGGTTGATCCAATTCAAGTGTCTATTGGTCCAATTACGAGGGCAAGAGCTAAAAGATTCAAGGATGGGCTTAATGGATTAACCCAAGAGGTTTGAGCTGAAAGAAGTTCAAGGGCAGTCATTATGGAGGGTGATTTTAAGTTACTTAACTTAATCCAGACCCAACGCCCCATACTAGCGTCCCAACGCTGGGGGAGGAATCTAGTTTCTGCATGTTGAGCATCCCAGCGCTTGAATACAAGTGCCCCAGCGCTCAGAGCTTGGCATTCTGCCCCCTAAGCGCCCCATTGCTCCTCACCAGTGGCCCAATGTTTGGCTCTGTTTCTGGGAAGGAAATATAGCAAGAAATTAGGAAGTTAGTTCAATTCTAATGTAACCAGGAATATTAGATAGATTTTCAATTCCAAAGTTAAGTTGGCTTGTTATGTAATTTGTTCTTTTAATTTTTAGGATTAGGGCTACCTTGAGTAGTATAAATAAGGAACCCAAAATGGTGTAATAGATACAATAATTCAATAGTAAGATTATTTGTGAGATTGTTCTCTCTTTTGGTTCTTCCAGAATTTCCGAACTGTTCATAGTTTGTTGTGAGGTTCAACTTGCTTATCATTCAACAATTCATAATTGGGTGTAGCGTCTTCTACCTATACCAATGTTCTTGTCTAAGGGTCGAGGTTCCATTCAACACAAAATTCATTACACTGCTGATTGTACCAAGGTTCTCACTTCAATATAAGCGAAGGGTTGCGGTGTCGTTGGTGTTTACCAATTCAACAAACGATCCGAACGACGATCACCTCATGCAAGCGTGCCGTGGAGTCTATCAGGATACATTCTCTAACAGTTTATAAATAGTAACTTGACAGTAACCATATATTGCATAAAAAATCATATCTTTTGTCGATGAACTTTTGATGCAGATTCAAAGACTTTAAAAGAAGAGAAAAGAGAGGAGCTATTTGAAAATTTGAAGGCAGATGAATCTATTGGGTGGGCAGTTGATGTGATAGATCCAAAAGAGCTCTCAGCCAAAATGTTAAAGAAGTGAGTGGAGAACTTCTACACTTTTATCTTGTACTGTTTAGCAACTTTTGACATGGTCCCTCCTTTTTGTTTAAAAACAGAAATAAGATTAACCTCAATGAAATATCACATGCTTCCGCAATGGGTCTCGTTAGGAGGGCGCTGAATATGGGAATTCTTCTTACCGAGGTAAAGAATTTTTTGACTTTTTATGTGATGGTTTCCCTAAGAAAAAGTTTAGCATGGTTCAACATTCACATCCATACAACTCACATTAAGGATGTGCTACAACACACTTTACTTCACATAAGGCATAACTGCTAAATGTGTTAAATCATCCAACTTGGATTTGATTTAAGATTTTTCTCTTGGATGCCAACATACCACCAAAAATATGGTAATTTGCAAAATGATAGAGAATCAAGAAACAAAAGTATTCTGAAACTCATGTAGTAAGATTTAGAGCTATAAAGATGTTTGGCAGAAAACTATTATAGAGTTATACAGTAGGACTTGCGAATCGTCCCCAAGATTATTGTGTGCCATTTGCTCTTATTTGAATTAGAAGCTTGTATAAGTAGAATAATGGAATAAGGGAGGATCAGTAACTGTATGACTGGGCATAAATCCAAAGACATTTGCAAATTGGCGGTTCTGTCATCCATGCACATTATTAATTTCTTGTTTCTCCATTTCATAATAACCTTTATGGTCTACCACATGTTTGGGCAACATGTGGCTACACTTACTTATGATTTAACAGAAAATCTAAATTGAATGTTTTAGGTATATGTGGACACTGTTGGAGATCCAGAAAAGTATAGAATTAAACTGAGTGAAATATTTCCATCTATAAAATTTGTGGTTGCAAAGAAAGCTGACAGTCTTTATCCAGTTGTTAGTGGAGCAAGTATCGTGGCAAAGGTGATTTTCTCTAAATTTTTGAACATGGCTATTTCAAGTATTCCTTGATGATACTTGATCGCTATCCTTTTTCCACTTTTTAGGTCACTAGAGACCGAGCTTTGCGAGATTGGGTGCTTGATGAAAGTGCTGAAAAAATGCATAGGAACTTTGGATCTGGATACCCTGGCGGTAAGACTCTGCAACTTCTTTACAAGCATGCTTACTTTTGTAAATTCTGAAGGATATCATCATATGATTAATTTGGATACACTTGTATGTGTTTAGATCCTGAAACTAAGGGCTGGTTGGAACATCACAAGCACTCGGTATTTGGATTTCCAACATTGGTCCGCTTCAGTTGGGGCACATGCAATTCCTATTTCAAAGACGGAGTCGAGGTGTTGTGGTTAGCCCTCGTTCTAATGTGTGCAATAAAATTCCACTTGAGCTCGTTATCCGGATTAGTATTTTGCCTGATTCTTCATCCTTTTCTGAGGTGTCATTGTGGGACGAACCATATATAGCATGCATAGGATCATATTTCTTAGAAGGGCTGTAATAGTTATCTTGATTGTTAGCAAGGAAGAACTGACCACTCTAGAACAAAGAAAAGAAACAATTTCTTACTTTTCAGTCACAGAAGAATCCATAATTACTGGAATTACAGTTATAATGGCCATGTTTTGTCATAATCTTACTGTTAGTTTTGCTTACCATTTTTAAGTTTTAGATGTGTAAATACTTAGCTTCCCACCATAATAACTGGTGGTGACATTTATAAAGACCTCTCATTAAATGATCCCAAATTACTTTTGGCCTACCTGTGGCCTCTTTGTAGATGATGAAAATTCTGGAATCTTTTCCCCATCTGAAAAGTTACATTACACACTAATAATGCTTGGATACATTTGATTATTTATTTACCAAATCCCATCTTTGACAATCACAGGGAATCAGATGCAACAGATGAAGATTCTTCCTCTACTAGGACTGGAAAGCGGCAATTGAAATTGAGCAGTGTTGGTTTTACTGGATTGAAGAGGAAAAGTGAAGAAATTGAATCAAGTGGTAAAGGGCGCTGCAAGTTTTTCCAAGCTCGTAAACTTGAGCAAGTCTCTCATTTCTAAAGACAAGGTCAAAAATTTCAGTCTATCCTCTGTTGGCTTGTTTGTTGTGATTTAGATTCAGAAGTTGGATTCAGTTTTTAATTAGATTGTGCTGTTGCATACATTTATAAAATATGAGATAATTTAATTTGCGTAAACTGTACTTTGCATCCTTAAAAATTGTTGTCTTAGAACTTCAATGTCAAGAATGTGCTCCAGCTAAGGTTTTCTTTGAGCATTGCTTACAAAATCAGCATATGTGCCCATAAGTTGTGCAAGTAACAGGAGATAACTAGACGGAAAGTATCATTTTTGTTCGCAAATGGAAACGAAAGATTTCGACTGGAGCACATCGGATTTAACTGTGGAGTGGATGGCCTTAATTGACAAAATGAAATATCAGTGTGTAAAGTGACAAGAGACCCAAAAAGTGCTATATACTGATGTAGTTAACACTTGTTCAATTAGGGTTGTAAACGATTGGGCTATAACCTATAGTATGAGGTTAGTTACTTCTATATATATTCCAAAGGTATTTATCAGTCCGGATCAGGGGCTTACCCCCTGATCCCTAATCGAGCTTACCCAACTTACCTATAAAAGCCAGCCTCTTTTTAATTTCTCTGTCCTCACTTTAGCATAACACGGCTTCCCCCCCCCCCCTATTTCTCTCATCCGAAAATCGAAAGGAATGCGCCCTTCTTCCTCCCTCATTCGGAAAATCGACCGAGCTCCGAAGCCAAATCTAAAGCCCCTTGAAGCGAATCAGTTATTCCAAAGAGATACCCTGATTGTGACCATCTCCCTCATCCGATTCCAACAAGCCCTAAACCTGGTACGTCTCCAAATTTGAAAATATAAAACTATAACCATCATGTGTTTAATCCTGCGTGTTCTTTCTCATTTTCAGACGAAGCAAACCCATTTCCCTCATTCGATTCGGTCGAAAGGAACGAAGCTTTGTTCGATTTCTTCTTCTGTCACTGACCCGAATCAATTCAAGCAACCCTAGATAAGCTTTTAAGGTGCGATTTCTTTTTTCATTTCGGACACAAACTTTGATTTATTAAGGTTTGGGTTGTGGGTTTTCATTTTAATTTCTACATAATTCGAGTTTTAGTCATTATTTGGTGCACATATTAAGGTTTGGGTTGTGAGTTTTATTAAGCTGTGGTGATTAGAGTTTTGGACTGTTTTGGTGCATTTGATTCCTGTAAAAATATTAACATGTTTAAGAAATACCAGATCCTCCCTTTTTGGGAAAAGTTGGATTTTTCAAAATGTTTAGTTTAGGCTCTGTGTTGAGAAGTTGAAGGATATTTTAGGGTCAATTGGCTCTTGGGGATTACAGTTTGTAATTCCTAGATTACTGTGATTTTCTTTTCTGTAACCTAATTCGACTTGTAACTTGTTGCAACAAAGTGGTTCTAATGTATAGCATTCCATATATCACTAACTCTATTCAATTTTAAGTTATATCTCTTCCATTCTATTTACTTGTACATAAAACTGAAACCTTCTTTGTTTACATAGGAATGCTTGTCAATTTTTTGCTTGGTATGATCCTCTAATATGTGACAGATCAAGACAAATAATCCTCGGATTACTTCGAAAGATTAACTGAATGGAGCAAGAGATGGAGAAAATGCATACAATAGGCAAAATGCGAAGAAACAAAATTATTATTGCACTTGTTTGTTTTTGGTTATTGATTTTAATCATGTTATTGTAAATGTACTAAATATTGTAATATTGTGTTGAATATTGTCATGTTCCTTAAAGATCTGTAAGAATCTGTAAATATTGTTCATACTGTAAAATGTGTTGAATATTGTCATGTTCCTTAAGGATTGTTCATTCGGTTTGTTACTGTATTTTGTTACCATGGAGCATAAGTATGACTTGTTGTAATATAGCTAGACCTGCAAATTGTACACATATTGTTCTAAGAATGGACCTTTTATTTTATATAGTCTTGAAATAAACAAGGTCGTTTATGTGACTGCTGAAATCTGTAGTTTACATAAACGCACATAAACATGGAAACTAAAATATAAAATTGTGTTCCTTCGGCATAGTTAGAAATGGCAAAATATGGTTATGGGTTGGTTTTAGTTTTTAAAATATGGTTATGGTTTTATTTAAGAACTAAAATTATATTAACCATTTTTAATTTGGGTTGGGTTGGGTTGGGTTGGAACTATATGGTTATGGTTCAAAATCATATTAATCATATTAACCGTTTTAAGATATTTTTACTTTTAAATATAATTTTTGAAAAATGAAATTGTGACCGTCACAAATAAATTAATTAAGTAATAATATGATATAAAAATTATTAATATAAATAATAAAATGCTATAAAACTACTAATAAAATTTTAAATTGAAATTAATTTTACTTAATTACTAAAAAATTATACTAATAAAATTTTAAATTGAAATTATTAATTCTACTTAAAAATAAATTATTTCTGCAATTATATTAATTTATAAAATATAATTATTTATGAAATGATAAATTATTCATAGGAGAATGTGCTTTGAACGTAGAATTATATTACTACTACTACTAATAGAATTCCCCTCGGAATTATCCCCTCCCTCCCCTCCCCCCCCCCCCCCCCCTCACCCCTCACGCCTCACCCCGACACCCCCTCACCCCCGTTCACCCTATCTCTCTCTGTCACATCTCTTACTTATTTCATTCATCTCGTCCCTTTATTTTATTATTTCTCATGATTTACAAAAAAAGAATTTTATTACAAATTTTATAAATATTAATATTGTTTTCTTTATTTCATATTTAACCTTAAAAGTGATGTTATAATGATAAATTTAAAATTATTATGTTATTTTATAATACTATCAATTAAAAAATAAAATTCAGGAAATAAATCTTGCTAAAAATAAGATTCTTTTTATAATCAAACAGAATTTTATATATTATCTCAATTCCATCACACTTTTCTCTCTCTCTTCTGGTAAGAGAGAAAATATGTCCCCAACAGATACACATTATTTTTTGTTTTTAAAAAATGAGTATTAATTTGAGATATATTTAATTTTAAAATTATATATATATAATATGTAGTTTTATTGATCTCATAATTACGTTGACTATTACTTAAATTAATATGTAAATTTAAATTTTGAAAAATATTTTACATTTTCCTTTTAATTACTAGATGACCAAATGAAATAAACCTTCTCTCTCTCCCAAAAAAGTCAAATTGAGCATCACTTTTTCGCACTTGTAGAAAGAGAAAAACAAGATATGACATTTTATTAGAGAGAAAAACAAGGCAGGGAGTGAATCTAAAAATGGTATGGTATAAAATATGGGTTGAAAAATGGTTAACCGATTAATTAACTATATTTGTTTTAAAAAATATGGGTCCAAACTTTAACTAACCTGAATAAATAAAAATGGTTAACCAACTCGTTTGGTTCCAGTTAATATGATTTGACCCAATAGTTAACTAACTATATTGTCAGGTCTAGACATAGTAAAAAAGGGATTCTCATTTCAACTATCTGACTTCGACTAAATCATAAAGATTAATTGATTTGAGAATCAATACCTATACTCCAATAACTACCTATAAAAAAGAAAAGAAAATAAATTACCATAATTTACCACTAACTACACCTTAATATATATTAGAATGACACTGACTAAAATTCAATATCCACTTGAATACACGAATAAATAGGAGACATGAAAGCAAAATTCAAATATCCACTTTGCGAAGATTCCAAAGAAATCTTAAACGCTTGTAGTCATTACACAAACAGGTCCAAAAACAATTACACAACAGCCTAACATGTTGTCATTACACAAACTATAGCTGGATACTCATAGTTGTCCACCTCATGTACGGCCTTCATCTGTAATACTCTTTCTCAACAAGGATTGAAAATTTATCTCCATGAACTGCCATCAGTCTTGCTGCCTTCAGACTTGCTGCCTTCAGTTTTTTCCACACTGCCCAAAAGTCAGAGTAGACTATTATATATGAAGCTTAATTACAGCTTTAAAATATATTCATTCTTGATCTCCCTTGAAAAAATTAATTAAATAACTTTATTTTTGACATGGTTGCATTACCAACTAGCTCCGTCAAACATGAAAATATAAGTTGAGAACTCTAAAGTTGTTGCGGGGAATATATATTATCCGAATAGCATGAAAATATAAGTTTGACAGTTTAATAGGAAATTCAAGACGAACCAGAGTAAAATCGAGGTGAGCCAGACGCCAATAAAACCATAGACTTGTCAAATGGATCCTCAATGTCACCTCCATTAGGCTTTTTGAGGTAGTCCTCAAACTGGACAGGAACACTGACACCTTCAAGACCAAATATGTTCAAAATTAGTTATTCCCAAGCACATGGACAATATCATTGGGACGCACAATGGAAGCAAAGAAAGAGCATATCGAAATAAAAATGTTAAAGAAGTTCAACTATACAAATCTCTTTTCAAAGCTAAAAGAGATCCCATTAGGCCACACTCTAGGTAACACAAGTAACAATAGAATTGGAGAAACTAACAAGAATAGATTAAGCTTTCCCAAAGGTTTAGATCACTTCCACTTGCGAATAGATTAACAATAGTCGTAATGACTGACTATACTCTACATAGTTTAACAATATTGCAGTGACGAACAAAAAAAAAGGCCAATATCCAGTTTGAACAAATGAGTATACAGAATTACCTCAGAAATCAGAAACAACAGTTCCCTAATAATAAATTTAAAAGAACGATTAAGTCCACAATCAATACAGAAAAGTCTCTGAAACTGTTAACCAATATTTAAACTTTAAATCTTTTCTCAAACTCATCCTCAGCATCATGGGTCTATCAGAAAGTTATCAACATGAATCCTTGCTTAAGAGAAACAGAGAGCTAGACTACAGTTAATTACACTTTGGAGTTAGGAGACATACCAGATTTTAAGTATTGAACAACTTTTGTTCCTTCAAAATTTGAAGAAATAAGTAACACTTTGTCATTCAACTTCCATAGAAGGAGATAAGCAATCAAGTACCTGATAATGTTACTTTGCAGGGAATAAGAAAAAGAATAACATCCACCAGTCAATTTCACCAGTTTCAAATTTTATTAGGTCACTATAACATTTAAACTTGAAGAAAAATAACACAAGATTATAAAAGTTTCAAGTACCTGAGAATCGTCAGAGCCCTTGTACGCGAACCCTTTTGGCTTGAGAATCATCAGAGCAACCCAAAAAAGAGGGTTTTGGGCTAGAGTTGGAATCGGATGAGTTGGAATCGGATGAGGAAGATGGTCACGATCAGGGTATCTCTTTGGAATAACTTATTCGCTTCAAGGGGCTTCAGATTTGGCTTCGAAGCTCAGCCCCTCATCCGGACTGAGGTATTTATTGCAAGTGTCCGATTGTAGACCTGGCAAAATTGGCCCAGGCCCGCGAGCCGGGCCTGGCCGTAAAAACTGGGCTTTGAGCTTAACTTTTTTAGCCCATGGAAACTTGGGCGTTTTTGGCCCGGCCCGTGGCGGCCCGGCTCGGCCCGTGGCCCGTGAGTTTTTTTTTTTTTTTTTTTTAAACAAAATTTTGCTACTTATAGGGCTTGAACACAAGACTTGTAAGTAAATAAATAAGAGTTCAAACCAACTAAGCTACAACAACTATTTATTTTTAATGCAATCTTCAATAAATTTTAACTATATTTGAAAATTATAATTAAGATATGTAGTTAATGTAGATAATTAATTAATAATACTAATTTATAATACTATTAAAATTTTAATTGATTGAGATATGTATTTAATAATTTCAAAGTATAAAACTATTAAACTAACAATTATTAGTTTAAGTTAGATAATATAATTATAAAAATTTAAAATTATTTATATATTAGTATTAATTACAATATTTATTATTTTTAAAAGTTAAATAAATTATATTAATTTTAAAGAATCAAATTTGATTATATACTTTGAATTACTAGCAATATATAATCCGAATCAACCACTAATTTTTTAGATTGTAACTTTGCAAGTCCAAAATCTATACACAATAATATAGATAATTTTATCCCTTAATTATGCAATCCCCTTACTTATTGTAGTACATTTGAAAAGTAAATCAATCATTATCCCTTAATTATGCATTCTCCCTACTTATTTGGAAAGTAAATCAATCATTATCCCAAATCATGCCTTTAGAATAATATCTAAAATTATAATACTATTAAAATTTTAATTGATTGAGATATGTAGTTAATTTAAGTAATTAAAATTATTATTATTACTATTTTTGGTGTATCAAGATTTTACAAAAAAAAAAGTAGAAAAAAGCCCGCGGGCCGGCCCGGCCCGCCCAACCCGGGCCCCGGGCCACGGGCCTTACTTTTTCAGCCCGCCAAAACCCGGGTCGTTTTTAGCCCGGCCCGTTTTTGGCCCGCCCGAGCTAGGCCCGGCCCGGGCCCGCCCCGCCCGTTTGCCAGGTGTATCCGATTGGATATGTTATTTTGAACAGTTCAATATGGGTATTCTTTAATTTTATCAATTTTTTACACTAAAATAAAGCGTTCATTACTCAGACAAGGGTCTGAGTATCAAATGTTGGATACGGACTCGATTGTCGGATACGAATACTTTAAGACAAAGTGAAGAGAGACCCACGCTTCCAAGGCACTAAAGTGAAGAGAGACCCAGTACTCCTAGTACCTCACATTAGTGAAGGGGATAAATAATATTTTGGTCACTGTACTAAACTCCGGTTTTCATTGTGATTATCGAAACTTTTTTTATTACAATTGAATAATTGTACTCTCAAATATTATTAAATGGTCATTAATTTTAATTTCTGTTCAAAAACCAAACGAAAATGCTTAATAGACTAACAGAATTCACGTGGCACTTTGTAATTTTTGAGTAATGATCATTTTGTAATTTTTGAGAGTACAGTTATTCGATTGTAACAAAAAAAGTTTTGGTAACCACAATAAAAATCGGACCCTAGTACAGTAACCAAAAATTGTACTACAGATCCACGTGGGAGTGGACCCTACGTGCCACCTTAGTGCCACGTGGATTCTGTTAGTCTACTAAGCATTTTCGTTAGATTTTTGAACGGAAATTAAAATTAATGACCATTTTGTAATATTTGAGAGTACAGTTATTCGATTGTAGTAAAAAAAATTCGGTAATCACAATGAAAATCGGACCCTAGTACAGTGACCAAAACGTTATTTATCCCTTAGTGAAGAGAGACCCACTCCTAGTACCTCACATTAGTGAGACCAAAGCTTCCAAGGCACTAAAGAGAGACCCAAATTAGTGAGAAATAAGGCCATACATTTTCTTTTGGCAAGTATGCCAGAATACATACAACACAACTGTGTTAAAGCAACAATAATAGTTGTAACTGAACAGGGCTACCCAAGAGCCCGGTGTAGCTCGGTTCAACTAAATCCGACTCAAACTAGTTGAACGAGTCAAGCTCAAATAAGCTCTTTTGATTGTTTAGTTAAATGAGCCATGTTCAAACAATGTGGTTTCTGGCTTGAGCCCTCGACTTGAGTAAATCACACTCGTTTAGTATTAATTTGATTATTTTTTCTTATTTTTATGATAAAGAAATTAAACGAGCCACGACTAGGCTCAACTAGGCTCGGCATGCTTAGGAACTCGAGTTCGACTCGTTTACAGTATGTTTTTGTTAATCAATAAATTTCAAAGTAGATTGAAAGAACACGACTCGTCATGATCAAGCCCCTGGAAACATAAAATTTGTGGTACTCTTTTCGGATCCGATTATTATGAAGTTTATGGTAAGTTGGTCAATTGACTAATACAATGCTGACACGCAGTGAGTGAGATCACCTCCCGACCTGCGTATGTATTAATCAATTGACCAAAGTTAATTTTATACTTACCACCCCCACCCTTTTTTAACAACCTCATCACCACCTTTTGTTAGACCTTCCGACCATGAAAGTTATTTGCTAGTATACCTTGATTGATCTATTTCTAATAGCCTACAGGTCTAAAAGACATCCAACTTTTGGGTGCCTTATCTCCGCCACTTTTTCAATTGCTTTAGTTCAAATGCTATTAATCTGTTGGGCAAGTGTTAAGAATGAACTCATTTGCCGTATCATGAAGAATTGGTGTGTTGTAGCAGCTTTTTTCATTGACCTCCTTTTAGATATACCGTCTTGGGGGTGGTATACTAAAATTAATTTTGGTCAATGAATCAATACAATATCGACACGTAGGCAAGGAGGTGATCTCTCTGCGTGTCGACACGCAGGCAAGGAGATAATCTCTCTGCGTGTGGTCAATTGACTAACTTATTAACTTCATGCTAATCGAATCCACCATCTTGAACTTGTACATAATTATAAAAGGAGGACGAATCTAAAATATACTTATTAAATAACATATTTTTATTAAAATTATATCGTTTTAAAAAATAAGTTAGGTAGCGGGTGGTATTTTTGTAAATAAAAAAAAATAGGATCACTCTCTTTTAATATTATTTTATTTTAAAAAAAAAATCTTCAGCACAACATAATTTTAATAAAGATATATTTTTTTAAGAGATGTGTGTTATTTAAAAAATATTTTTTTAAATCCGTCCTCATTATAAAAATACTTTTATAAAAAAATAAAATAAAAATTAAACAAAAGTATTTTGCATTAAACCCCATCTTTCCCACTTCACAACACGTGTTAAGCCGCTAAACGTAACACCTCTCACCTCCCTCCCTCCTAAAACCCTCCGCAAAAACCTAAAAACTTCAATGTATCGTTAATGGCGATCTTCAGATCACTCAGGGCATTAGCTCAAAACCCTAATTCTAAAAGAACATTCTTCAATCTCTCTTCTTCATCATCTTCTTCTTCATCATCTTTATCTCTTTTCCCATCTCCGTCCCTTCTTCTCTATCACAACCACTATTTGTCTCGCTCTACAAGTCTTCTCTCTCCACTCTCCAAATGGATTATACCTTTTCAAGGCCCTCTTTTCCTCTCTTCTCCTCCTTGGAAGCTCTCTCAATCCGCCACTCCCTTCTACTTCCAATCCGACGTCGTTTTTCTCCCCAAAATCCAAGCTTTGAGCTTGCTTCGGTCCCCAAATTTTCCGGTTAATTTGGGGCTTCGGTCGGAATCTTGTGCGCTTCCCAGATTGTTGAATGGAACCGAGGTGAAGGAATTGGGTGTCCGTGATGGGTTTGTGGAGAGTTTGGTGAATTTGCCCAATTTAATTTCGATGAGCAGATTGATCTCAGGTCCATTTATTGGATGGTATTGCCTAATTATTTTTATTTTACTTGACTTAGCAATATGTTTGATGTCTGCTAGTTTTATATATAAATTGTTGGAAGTGATAAATATAGGAAGATTACGTGATTAATTAGCTTAATGCCCTGTTTGGAAAGAAGAGGGGAAAAATGAGTTTATTAGAAACATAGAATGGATTTAATAATTGGATTAATACTAT
The DNA here is from genome assembly GCA_016801055.1 of Panax notoginseng. Classification (NCBI taxonomy): domain Eukaryota; kingdom Viridiplantae; phylum Streptophyta; class Magnoliopsida; order Apiales; family Araliaceae; genus Panax; species Panax notoginseng. The sequence goes on along the minus strand of CM029014.1, from coordinate 218,931,313 downwards.
AAAAGTTAGACAAATAGTTTGTGTTGGACCAAAAGAAATTTTGGAGATAAGGCCTCATGAATGAATACGAGGGTTATGTTATACAAACTCAAATGGAACACTAAGTTCCTTCTTTGATACGCTTTTAGCAAACAAACTACCATTGAGAATTCTATTTGTGATGGAAGATCAGTTGTGCTAGTCAAGTGTGTGCACTAACTTTTTGGAATGGGTTTCAATATGCTGGTGAAAATAATTTCAAAATTACGATGCTAATGGCTCAAACTTGTCATGCAATCGAGGAAAATTAGAACTAACAGAAAGCTTTAGTTTGATATCGCTCTTGAACTGGTCGTAACAATTTATAATGCAGGATGATCATGCAAGAAATGTATCTTCCAGCATTTGTTGGGCTGGCTGTCTCTGGGGCGACAGACTGGGTATGATCTTTGTAATGTGCGTATTGGAATGAAACTGCTTGGGTGAATTTAATATTAACTCCGTCTTATTTCTTGTAGTTAGATGGATACGTGGCCAGGAAGATGAGAATCAATTCTGTAGTAGGTTCCTACCTTGATCCTCTCGCTGACAAGGTAAACATTTGAGTTACTTTTCTTTCCTTCTTAATGGTGTTGGCACCAGTATTTTTTAGTTCAGTTTTCTTTTCTTTTTTTTCTTGTTGTTTTGTTATTTTATTCTATTGAACTTTCTATGAGGGCTTGGTAGGTCAGTACTTATTAAATCTTTTTAATACAGGTTCTAATTGGATGTGTTGCACTTGCAATGGTAGATAAGAGCCTTCTTCACCGTAAGTAGAAACTAGATTTCTATCTTGTTGGTATATTACATGGTTGGGGAGCAATACAATGCTTTTCTCCTCCAGCGATGTGTTTATCTCCAATATTGTCATTCTAGTCCAGTAGTTGATCTTAGCAACAGATACAGGCTATAGTTGTAAGTTACAAATCACTCACTTTTTCTAGTCCTCATATATAATTACTGGCTGAGACTTGCGAGTAGACAGGTTTTACTGATGCAAAGATAAGACATAGAACTGCATCTTCCTTTATCGAATTTTTAAGTGGACAGGGACTCTGGGTATTACCTTAGAATTAGTCTATGCTTATGAAATATTCAGCAATTTTAATCTAGTACATATGTTCTGGTCCGAACATCGTATACTCTAGGCTAGCAAGACAGGTACAACGGGTGAGAAAATAAGATATATGCCTGGATCTCATTTTGGTTCAATATGGTAGAAGTTGACTTAGTTTTATGAACAAGACATTTTTTGTCCCAGTGAATAAAAGCTTCACCAGAAGCATAATAAAAAAAATTATATTCTTATTTTGATTTTTAATTGTATAGCTGGACTTGTTGGACTCATCTTGCTGCGGGATGTAGCTCTTGTTGGTGGTGCAGTTTATAACAGGGCTAACAGCTTGGATTGGGAGGTGAGTTGCTTACTTGAATTGCAATAGCTTGTTAGCTGTTGTCCATATTGATTTGCATGACATTTCTCATTTGTATTTCTTTCCTAACAGTGGAAAAATTGGCTTGAATTCTTAAACCTTGATGAAACCCATGCTCAGAAAGTCGAGCCTCTCTTAATTAGTAAGGTAATGATCATGTCTTGGGCCCAATGATTTGGTGTGCAATCATTTTGATTAAAAAACTATTAATTTAGTAATCTCATTATGGAACTCTTTTGTGTAAACGGATGCGAGTATAAACTTAATTTTTAGCTCTCGAGATTTAAAAACAAAAGAATTCTATGTTCGTATAGCATGCAAGAAGTATGATTCCATCCCTGAAAGATATAGCCACTTTAAATTTGTCGATCACCAAATTGCTCCCCTGGACCTGGTAGCCAAATTAACAAATTTTATTTAGTATACTAGTGGAAGGTGATCAGACTAGAGAGTGTTATGCAGTAACAGTTTCTCAAAGCAATTCCTTTGCTGCTTTGTATATTTTGAAAAATGATTTTTCTTTTTAAAGATGTTTCACAGAAGGAACAGTCTCGCTGCACACAAGCATACGCACATACCTGTGCATTGTCCATGTTCATGTTCAAAGAAAAATATGGTGCTGCAGTGAACTTCAAATATGTACTTTATTTCTGTGGAACACGTATTATTAATTTGCAAATGAATATTTTTAAACATCTTTTTGTCATTTTGCGGTCTTTCAGAGGAATGGAGTTATAACACAAGAAGAGAAATGGTAAATATTTAGGGAGATGACTAATGCTTTATATGATACCAAATAATTTTGAAGGGGTGAGAAAAGCAACATTATGGCATAGGAAATGTTTTTATACTTCTAATTTATTTTCTTGTGCGGTTCCAGGCATCAACTCCTATATCTAAGATCCGCATATGAGAATTGTATAACTCGGGGAGGGGGGGGGGGGAACTTTGCTATTTGTAGGCATGTGATTGGTCTAGGTATAACGTGCAACAGAGATTAGTACAACTAGCTTTAGACTTCTCATCTTTGGTTGACATGATGGTATCTCTTCTGCTTTTCTTCTTACCATTGCAATTGTTGACAGATTAATACAGTGTTCCAACTGGTCTTAGTGGCTGCAGCTCTTCTTCAACCTGAATTTGGGAGCCAGGATACTCAATCATACATCACATACTTGAGGTAGTTCATACTCCTCTTTATGCAATATTATTAACGTGCTGTTAATAGATTTCAATAACAAGCAATAACTCTATTTGAATTGGTGCAGTTGGTTAGTGGCTTCAACAACTGTGGCTTCCACCGCGGCTTATGGTGTTCATCATCTCAGGAACAGACATTTATTGAGAAAGAATCTCTAATCTGAATGCTATGCCATTTATATCAAACCTTCTCTCAAGAATATACCAACCAAAAATTCTGTCACGGGATTATAGAGCAATGTTTGGTATGATTGCCGAATGGCCTGTGGTCCGATGTTTTCAACAGCAAGGAAAATGTTGCTACTCCTGTAAGTTGTAGATGAGATCATGGGTGTTTAGAAAGTTTAGTAAAATTTTGCCCATTGACTCATCACAACTAAGCCATGAAGATTATAGGCAGATTTTAAAATTCTTGTCCTCACCCCTCAGATATAAATCTAGCCTTGTAAAGCATCACATAGAATAAAGAAAGAAAAAGAGAGGAATTGTTGTTGATTAATATGAGTTTGACAACTACGAGTATTGTATAGTGATGATGACTTGATGCATGTTGCTAAGAGACGCATACTGATTAGATGAGTATTTTAACTAATTCTGTTTGTCTTTTCATACTAAAGCATGATGGTATCATAGTAATACGTTTCATTTTAAAAAGAATATTCAACACATGCTAGGATGTGGGTCATTTATTAGATAGATTAGTTCTGATAATTGTTAAATTCAATAGTTAATTTATTATGTTGTAACAGGAGTTTAGACGGTCATGTCAGTTTAGGTGGTATTTGATTATATCTTAACAGTTTATTTCTTAATGTATTTTAATCGTTTATATTTTTGTATTAAGAGATTCTTTAAATAGTTTAGATTCGTATTTGTATTTTAACTATTCAGACTTGTATTTGTATTTGAATTGGTCAGTCATTCAGTGCGTTTGTTTTTGAAAAAATATCGTCTGAATGACTTAATCGGTCAGTTATTCAGACGATTTGGACTGAATGGTTTAGTGTCATTTTTTTGGCTGAACAAGTTGAATGAAGTATTTTTTTTTTACAATATTAAGTAATATTAAATAAATTTATAACAATTTTGAATTTTTTTCATATGGATAAATAATAAAAATTTGTTATTCAGATATTTTAAACATGTCAATTACAAAATAATTTTTTTCATTTAGTATTCAATTTCAGCTTATTCAGATTCAAAACCATTTTTTTCAATTTTTATCGAACATGTCCCAAGACAAGTATGAAACACCCGTAAATCACTACTTCTCATTTCATTGGGTCTAGCATGCAAGACGAAGGTGGACTTCCCTCAGGTTCACACCCTTTCTCTAGGGGTAAATTATCAGATAGATCACTTATTTTTTTTTGGGATAATAGACTTTTTTATCACAGTATTAGGGTCCGATTTTCATTGTGATTATCAAAATTTTTTTTGTTACAATCGTATAATTATACTCTAAAATAATTACCAAATGGTCATTCCATATGATTTCCGTCCAAAAAAGGGACGAAAGTGCTGATGTGGTATATTGACTCCGTTTTCTATGCTGATGTGGAGCGCAAAAATGCAAAGAACCACCAAAATTATTAGTGTTTCAGCTGAATAATCCCAAAACTAATAATAATAATAATTTCAAAATAATAATAATAATTTTAAAATAATAACAATAATAATTTCAAAATAACAATAAAAGTAATAATAATAAATTTTATTGTTATTTTGAAATTATTATTATTACTTTTATTGTAATAATAATAAAAGTAATATTATTATTACTTTTATTGTTATTTTGAAATTATTATTGTTATTATTTTAAAATTATTATTATTATTTTGAAATTATTATTTAAAAATTATTATTATTATTATTATTTAAAAATTATTATTAGTTTTGGGATTATTCAGCTAAAGTAATAGCTTTGGTGGTTCTTTGTATTTTTGCGCTACACGTCAGCATAGAAAACGGAATCAATATGCCACTTCAGCACTTCCGTCCGTTTTTTGGACAGAAATCATACGGAATGACCATTTAGTAATTATTTTAGAATATAATTATGCGATTGTAACAAAAAAAGTTTCGATAACCATAATAAAAATCGGACTCTAGTATAGTGGCCAAAAAATCTACAATAAGTCTAGGGGGACCAGGGGTTTCCGACCGGGGTAGTGACCGGCCGGAATTTTTTTTTTTTTTTTTGCTTTTGACTTCTAAATAATTAATGTGATTTATTGAAATTGAAATTTTTATAAAATGCAGTGACTTAGGTGTCATTTGGATACATGTAAAAAATAGAGTTGTACAATCTATGCAACTTTATTTTTTACATGTATCCAAATGACACCTAAATAAGTGTATTTTGTAAAATCATGTTCATAAAAATTCATTGATATCTTCTTTTTATAAAGTAAGTCAAAAAAACTTACCCTGAAAAGTGACAAATGGTAATTAAGCTAATGAACCCATGTTTCAATTCAAGTTCAAACTAAAAGTTAATCAATTTATTATTATTATTATTATTTATCATTTTGTATAAATATAATTGAATTATATAAATCTCAACCATAATATTAGGAGTTCATTGACAAACTCGAACTATAATATTCTATTAATTATTGAATCAAACATATGATCAGTTTGACTAAGAAATAAGTTTAACATAGTTGAACATAATTAAAAATATTTATTTACATATTACCTACCCCTATATTTCAAAAGGCTAATTTTTAAATTTCTACAATATGATCATATCGGATTACGAGTATGCATGAGCTTAGCAATCCTCGTTAAAAATATATTAATTAGCAATTATTGTTAAAAAATATTCGTGATTAAATTATATAAATAATTTTATATTACATGCAATATTTTACTATGTATTACTCTCTCTGTTTTAAAATTAGAGATACAATTTGACTTTTGAAATCAAACGACATATTAAACTTTAAAATCGGTATGAAATAAATTTTGGGATTAATAGCTTTTGTTATATATTATATACTTATAATAATTGTACCAATTAAAATTAAATAAGTTCACACTAATAAAAAATTTAATATGTTATCATTTGACTTTAAAATCAAATTGATCACAGAGGGAGTACATAAAAAATAGTTATACTTTTCCAAATATTACTGATTCTTAATTATTTTTAGAGCATGTTCGGCAATGAAACCAACATATTAGTCATTTGCCACTATTCTTATATTAGGGTAATAACTTATTTTTTTAACTTATAAGTTAATTTTTAAGTAAAAAATAAATAAATAAGTATTTATAACTTATTTTAAAATGACTTATAAATTATTTTAAAATAAATTAGTTTGACCAAATGTAATATCTATTTTGTTTCTCTTTTTATTAATGTTATTTTCAATACTCTTTACATTTAATTTTAAATTATAAGTCATTATGAACCGAATATTTTTATAATTTGTTTTAACTTAATTTTTAATTAATAAATCAAATTAATGCCAAATATTTTTATTTATAAATCATAATTTAAAATAACTTATAAATCAACTTATATTTTAACTTTTAAATCATTGCGCAACGGGCTCTTAAGTTTTGTTTTGTTTTGTTTTTTTTTTTATTAAATTTATCCAAATGTGAGGATATCACATCACTATACGAAAACAATAAAACCACTTAATTATTATTCCTAAATATCAGTTGTTATATAGATTGAATTTGAAAGGTTCAATTATTACAAACAGAATAACTGGAGTACATGTATGAAAAGAAAATAAAAGAAAAGAAATTGAATGTTCTAGCTCTAGTTCATAAAAGCAAACAAACAAGAAAAAGGAAAGTCGGAAGAAAGCGTGATCGATCAAATCCCCAAATTCAAATCTTCCGCGGGTAGAAATTCAGTATTTTCTCTCTCTTATTCATGTATATGTATATATTATCTGCTTGTCATTTACAGTTTTGACTTGGGCAGAGCTTTAATTACAGAAAGAACGTAACTTCAATGGCGAAAGTGCCACTGAGTTTTCTTCCGGCGACTGATATCGGAGGAGGGGGATTTCTACGGGAGAACTGGTGGAAAGAGATCAACGAGTCGGCTAATTGGCAAGATGGGATCTTTTTTGCTCTCTGTGCTGCTTATGCCCTCGTCTCCGCTGTTGCTTTGGTACCCTCCTGCCTTCTCTCTCTCTAGACTATAATTATGAGATCAACTGATTTGGGTATTGTGTGCTTCCAGTTTGTTATGTTTGGTTGCTGTGAAAAAAGGGTTGAAATAAAGTTTCTGAAGTCATAAATTTATGGGTTTGTTTGGGAGTTGAGATTAGAAGCTGCTCTTCTTAACTATGTGCCTAATACAACTATCCTGCTTAGTTGAAGTGATTATGTTATCCTCTCGATGATTTGAATAGTAGTTTGAAATTGGTGTTTAACATTAATCAATGTACTCCAAAAACTATAACTTATAGATTAGATTGACTTGATGTCTTATCTTAGGCTATGTTTGGCAACTCAATTCAAAGTCTTGTAATTGGAATTGAATGCTAATTTTAACAAAATTCCAATTTCATGGAATTGTGATGTTATATCAATAGTTATATATAGCGTTATTGTTGTTTATCTAGATTGTAGATATATCAATAGTTGTTTCAGTTGGGACTTGGGAATAACTTGTAGGTGCAATCGTACAAAGTACAAACAACTTATGTTTACATATTAGGATTGTGCATATACTTGACATTGTAATGAAGCTGAGTAAATGAGGGTCATTTAGTCTCTCTGTTATAGTTCAGTATATAGTGTATATCTTATTTTTTCCTTTAAATTCACAAATTATTGTGGAATTAATCATGGACGGGCTCTTGGACCAAGTTAGCACATCGTTTACTTTCTGAATTATACATTTTGTATCCATAGTTTCCATGGATTTCAGTTTGATCATAAGATACTGCGTTCAGTTTCAAATATAATCATGTAAACAATAAATTTTAATTTTTTAGGATTAATTTATGCATTGATGTTATTTACAAATTACAGATACAATTAATAAGGATTGAAGTGAGAGTGCCTGAGTATGGTTGGACAACACAAAAAGTATTCCATTTGATGAACTTTATTGTAAATGGAGGTAGTCTATAGTTTATTGCGTCAATGGGTACTTACTATTTTGTCAGTTAGATGTTTTTTGGTTGATTTAATTGTGAATCTTCTTTTTTCAGTTCGCGCCATTGTATTTGGATTTCACGTACAAGTGTTTAATCTGCATCCTAGGGTAAGGTCTTTAACTGTATAGTCCATTTTAAATGTTCCATTTCGTTGCACTCGTATATTCACTTGAGTTTCCCTTTATTTTTTCCAACCTGTCTATTGATTGTGGTTGTCCAGTCTCGCTACCCCCGGATTATCATAGTCCCTGATAATTCGATATTACCAAAATTAGTTATTTAGAACCTGAAGGATAATATGATTTTGTCATTTTGTGAACAAAAGTTGTTTTCTGAATTGGCTCTATCTTGAACCAGGTGTTGGTATTGGGAATACTGGATCTTCCTGGACTACTGTTTTTCTCGACATACACACTTCTTGTGCTATTTTGGGCAGAGATATATCACCAGGTAAGTAAATGTTCAATTACCAAACTTTTGATTAGTAAAGAATGCTCATTAATGCACTTAATTTCAGTTTAGTGAAGTAATTTTTGAATCTTTCATCTCTATTATTGGCAGGCAAGAAGTTTACCAACAGATAAGCTCAGGATTGTTTTCATCACAGTTAATGCTATAGTGTACGCTATACAGGTAAGTGACATCTTTACTCTTTTACTGCCATGCTTCTGTGTGTCTTTGGAATCTCTATTTATAATCCTATGCTTTACTATTGTCTTTCCGACTTGTCAATCTCTTGACATGCGGAGAAATCATAATTTCACAACATGCTTTTTGACTTTCTATTGACAAGCCATGATGGAATCCATGTGCATCTTAGAATTGAGCCAACTAACCTTCTTTTTTCTATACATAATATAGTTCACAGGCATCCAAGGCCTCACTTCTACTAACCAATTGAAATTTTGACATAATCTCTGTTCCTGATAGAGTTGTGCTGATAAATCCTTTTCATGAACAAAAAAAGTATGGACATGTTCTGCAGAGAAGTTAAATATTCCTCCCTAAGTCTAATTTTGTTGGGAGACTAATCTTAGGTGGAATGTGCACCCCTTTTATGCAGTATGAGGCTAAATTGAAGGGAAGACAAAAACCTAGCTGAATTCTATATAAGTGTGAGCTCTTATGGTTTGTGTCCCAGCTAAGTTGTTTTTTTGGCTTAATTCTGCTTCAAACAATAGTTATTCCAGATGTTCAATCAAATGTGCCATCATAGTGATAGGTGAATGACGACCTTTAAGATTTAGTCCAACTACATATGTCCAGTAAAAAGCGGGCAGGGAGTTGATTCTCCTTATCTGGGATAGCTATGTCAGAGGAGCGTAGTCCTATTTTTTTAATATACATATACTTTGAACATTGCTTGACCAAGCCCCATCATGTATCGGCAACACCACAGTTTTTCCTTAAGAAATCTCTTTAGACTTTCTGTTGGGCTTCACTATTTTAGTAACTCTTACCAAAAAATTTCTGGCTTCAGGCTTGTATCTGGACATACATCTGGATAAATGACAACAGCGTAGTGGAATTCATTGTGAAGATATTTATTGCAGGTTAGCTCTCCTGCTAATCAGTCTAGTTCACAAGTCACTTTTATGAAAATTGAAACAAGCGCTTTCTTGATGTGTAACATATACCTTTTTCCGCTAGGTAGCTTGCTTATTTCATTCTATTATTTGCAGTGGTATCATTTGTGGCCGCGCTAGGTTTTCTGGTCTATGGAGGAAGGTGAATGTTCTGAAACATATCTGTGTGCTCCAGATATTAAACTCAAGCAATATGTGTTCTGGTTATCTGCTGGGATGGTTTGTTGGTTTGTATTCATTATTCATTTCTTTTGTCCCTATGAATTCACGTATGGGATGCTCTCAGGTTATTCTTCATGCTGAGACGCTTTCCTATCGAATCCAAAGGGAGAAGAAAAAAACTCCATGAGGTATGTGCTTTTATTAGTAGTTGTTTAGTCCTCGTAACTTATTTTGTTTGAATATTGTTATCCATTGTGTTATGAATTGTTGATGTACGTGAAATTCTGTTATATGAAAATTATATCTGCTGATGGATTTAGAGATGATTTACATTCTTTTTAGTGGAAGGTCAACCTTATGGCAATTTATTTGATATTTCTATTAAAATTTGAAAATAGTAACTTCAGTGAAACATAATTAAATTGTGAAGAATTCATTCTTTTTATACACGCAATGAGAAACTCTTGTAGCACAGCAAGGTGTTTTCTGTTTGGTGTACTGTCATTTGGAACTACATTTAAGCAAGAAATGTTATCTATCAGAATGCACAACGATGTCTTACTATTCTGCTTTCAAAAATTATTTAATTAACTATGACCGACTTATATATGAATCCCAATTTTCTACCAGTCAACTCATTGAACTGTATTTTTCTTACGTAAAATTACAAAATCGTTAAGCCAGTCAAGTTTTTAATGGCTGCTACTACGACTACGACTACTACTACCACTACTACTACTACTACTAACTATTACTATTATTATAATTACATATATTATTCTTATTACTTATTTCCTTGTTTCCCTCTAATGGAGTAACTAGTTTTAAGATTAAGCTTGCCATAGCTGTAGCCTGCAAGGTACTTTGCTCCAAGTGACTTCATGTCCATGCTGGTTATAAATAATATTTCTACTACTACTAACTCTTACTATTATTATAATTATATATATTATTCTTAGTACTACTACTACTAGTTATTTCCTTGTTTCCCTCTAATGGAGCAACTAGTTTTAACTTTTAAGATTAAGCTTGTCATAGCTGTATCCTGCAGGTACTTTGCTCCAAATGACTTCATGTCCATTCTGGTTATAAATAAAAATTCACAATTATAATAGAAAATTTATACATCCTGCTAGTTTGGACTTAAAGTTTCTCATTGTTGTAGGTTGGTTCTGTGACGGGCATATGCTTCACCTGTTTTCTTGTGAGATGCTTTGTGGTAAGATTGACACTATCTTGCAAACTCGTAATTATGCATTAGAAAAAGGAAAACTAGAAAAAGGTAAGCTACTCTGCAATGTATGGTGGCATTAAGGGATGTGGTGACTTGTTAGTAGATCATATTGACCCCCCAAGTAACAATCATATAAGCTTGTTTGCTAGTTTTGAGTGTAGATAATAGTCAAGGTTTCTGCTCTTGTTTAATATTCTGTTATCATCATTTATGAAAACAGAACAAACGCTTGAAGGAAGCTCTCTCTTGAAAAATACTTCTGAATGTTAAGAGGTTGTCCGAAGTCCAAAAACCGAACTGTTCAAATCATATTGGAGACCATATTACTTTTTCTTTTTTTACTTTTTTTCTTCTTTTTTTTTTGGGGGGGGGGTGATGGAAATTTATGGTCAGAAGTACATCATTTGGGACAGATTGTGCAGGGGGGAGAGAGTGAAGATTTGGTAGAGTTCGGACTTGTTGCTGCTCTTTTTATTTGTTTCTTTGGTGTTTTTGCTTTTCTCAACTTTACGAGTTTTTCCTGTTACTTTTGTCTTATATACAGGAGGTTCTATCTGCTTTCGATTCAGATGCATCGCTCGACGTATTGGACCATCCAGTTCTAAACTTTATCTACTACATGGTAATGTCAAACTCGACTCTGTTGGTTCTCTCATGTTTTCAAGTATGCTCAAGTATGATTCATTTTCTTTTCTAAAAACCAGCTCGTCGAGATCCTTCCGTCAGCTCTGGTGCTCTACATTTTGCGGAAGTTGCCACCCAAGAGAATTTCGGCGCAATATCACCCTATCCGTTAGCCTGTTATTATAATCCATTCCAACTTCAATGGTTTCAGCATCAGACGCTAGTGAGTTTGAGCATGCGAATCCTGAAAAATAGTCCAGATGTATTTCTGGAATGGCTCGCGATAGTGGCAATTCTTTTTACATGTATGATAAGCAGAGGCTCATTGCAACAAACTGCAAGTTATATTATTCGATTTCTTCATGGGTTTTGTGGTTTGAAGGTATTTTGTTGATTTTTAGTTGTTCATGGTTAGAGGAATGTGTACTATCAATGTGGAGGACTTTGCTCCTGCCAATTTTTAATATTTTAGGCATCATTTCGATAGTGACGGTTTGCATCAGTCTTCCTGGTATGAATGTTGGCTTGTATAAAGATTTTGATGTTAATAAGCAGCATCTAGTGACAATCAAACAACTTCTTGAATCAAAATATGGGTGTATTTTTGTTGTTTGGTTTGTTTGTTGTTTGTCCCCTTGAAAGCTCATGAAAGGAAACATTCAACTCTGATATAGCAGTTAATTTGCAATTTGTAAACTCATGTGCTTTTTGTTTATGCCCTGAATATCTTGAAAGTTAGGATATTAACTGCTTGAGAATAAATGCTTCTCATTAATTGTTTGATAAAACTGAATGAAATAGTTATGAATGTTTATGTAATTTAAATGTAATGAAAAAAGTTGTTTAGTAATTGACATGTTTGAAATATCTGAATAATATATTTTTATTATTTTACCCTTCTAAAAATATTCAAGATTGTTGTAAATTTATTTAATATTATTTAATATAATAGTTAATATTATATAAAAAAATTAACTATAAAATATGTTATTCAACAGTCATTCAGCCAAAAAAATTAAACTTGGTCATTCAGCTCAAAAATCTAACCGATTCAGTCCTGACTAATTTTATTAGCCATTCAGACGAATTTTATTCAAAACAAACGCACTGAATGACTAACCGATTAAGCCATTCAGCTCTAAACACAAACATCAAGTCAAGCAACTTGCTAAAATAGAGGAACAAATATTCAGCCATTAATGGAGTATTAAAATTTGTTTACTGTAGGTACATAATTAGTAGTTGTGTTGGTGCAGGGACAGGGATGATGAGCAGTGGTGGTCCTTGCATATTTGCGTAATACAAATATTTTTTTAAGGGTAAAATTGGAAATGTAAAATTGTCTATAAAAATTTCATTTTCAAAATATATCTCTAATTTTGAAACTCTAGAAACAAATAAAGTAGACAATTTGGAAAAGCTAATATAGAATCCTTAATATTTGGATAAATACTAATTCAACATTAACTAAAGGGCAACAAAGATCTCTATACCACCTATAAAGTATCTACTCCAAATTTAGATTACAAAATGCAAGATTCAAGCCACATTGCTACAGTAGCAGAACCTACTGCAAGTTAACATCACACAGAAGGAAGTTTAAACCCAGGCACAGGACTGATATTTGCATATGTTTATATTTCCGTCAACTATCCAACTAATTCTATCGATACTGTAGATGAATCTAATCAATTTTATCGAGCTTCCTCTACAGGTGGAGCAGCAAATCTCACATTTGCAGGCCTTGCCACAACTACAGGCTCGTCTGCAAAAAATGATCTAATGAAAGACGGAGTTCTCAAGGGTCGACGACCTGTCATCCGTGGATACACATCTTCAAGAAAGTAGTAAGCATGACCAGCTATCATTCCCTGAATCACGGATATAATTTTCATGTTAATTGTAGTATCAGTAGTAAGGCTAAGAGGAGGCGGCAAAGTGAAGATGGGAGTCTGTTATAATCAAGTAAATCATTCACATCAGAATACATATGGGCTACTGATTTCCCTAAGCTAAGTAACTCTCGTGTCTTCAAGCACTAGGCCCTACCGTTTCTTTTACATCACAATTCAATTACCAACTTTGCATCACAATAATTCAATGACTAAAGTAAAACATGAATGATAAAACTTTAGAGTGCGCACAATGGATACTTAAGTATTCTCGTCAAATGTATATGTAAATTTTAATTTTTTTTCCTGGAATTTTTTTATGTAAAATATTTTAAAGGCCGTGTGACGTGAAATGAAACCAGCCCTAGCAGGAGCTTTGCCAGAGTGATGATTGCCTCATACTTACGCTCCAAATATTCGAGTAAGAAATTTTAGATGGAATTTCTTCCAATTTTCAAATTTGAAATTTGAGGTGGGGACTCGCACATATTCCAAAAGATTCAACTAATATGCCTATCTAATAAGGAGGCATGGAAGCTAAAAGCTTTTAATTTTGATGGTTCTTTAGAATTGGAAAGGATAAACTATGTCCGTGGTGTCTTGCAGTATTCCTATTGGCAAAAATTAAAAAACACATGCTATCACATTTGTATCTGTTATGACAATGACCTGGTTCTAAAACTATCTCCAATTTCCCTTTAAATTCAGTTAAACCAGCATAATAAATTCATACATTTTCAATTTTGAAACATCACAGGTTCAAATTTCTAAGAAGTGGAATTCATTATGCAAATATTCTTATCAGTACCAAAGATACTTCATACATACCAGTAGATCCACCCAAGCACTAGCACCAACAAGGACAGAGAATCCAAGAAGAACCTGAAGGAAACAACAAAATATGAGATATGCCATAGTTGGAAGTGTTAAAAAAGAACCAACATTTTTCTACACTAGTAAATTTGAATAGAATAACTGATTGCAATTGCATTATAGACTAAATATAAAGATTTAGCAAAATCTTTTAAAAATAATTTTCATGAAGAAAGAGACTATCAAAGTAAAATACAACAAAAAAGTTTGGAGAAGAAAAGCTGGAGGGGATCAGATTTCAAACCTTTATTTTGGCACCAGAAGAAAGTTATAGTGTGAACACAAAACTCCTAACTATTGTTATACAACTTTTTAAGAAGTATTTCCAACAAGGTAACAGCCAGTTTTACAAACTCATACTAAATAGAATATTAGACAACGAACTTTGAACCCAGATCACAGTATAACACAATTTAGTTTAGGATATAAATCGAAGACCAACACAAAGGTCTACTAGTTGTTGTACAATACTGCGACGTATCATCTGAGATGTGTCACATATCCATACACCTCAAAAATACATAAGATCCACATCTTGATAAGCTCATACACCTCAAAAATACATAAGATCCACAGCTTGATAAGCTCAGACTGACGTGAGGTTTCATTTAAGATATGAGGGATGCAGGAAGCTTTGTGCAAATAACTGAAAAGGTTAGCTTTCCTATCAAATCCACTCGTCCAAGCATCCTTCAATCCAATATGAGTGAGGCTTTCCTTTTTAAGAACGGAAAGCTACTACTCGAGAGGATTTCCAAATGGGAGGGAAGAAAACAAGATTTATTTCCATAGGTTTGTTTCTGAACTTCTAAAACGATGCTACTGAAAACCTTGCTATTCCATAACTTAGTTTTCATATTGAAAAATATTAGATAAAAACGCCACTACTGTCATCTATTATGCTTTGGCTGGTGGTCTCTTAACCTAGACAACTTAAACAACGGAAAGTGCATGTCATAAATGTATAAAAGATCATCCGCGGTGGAGTTATAGCAAAGAGCGGAGACTTACAAACACCTAGCACTAGTTGAACAAGATGGTTATGAAGAAGAGCACTCACCCATGGGAGGTAAGCTGCTGTAAAAGTAAAGAGGCCCAAAAAACTCATATGGATATATGGATTTTGCTTGCTCCACACATAAACCTATATAGTGAAGAAAATAACAATTTCAGAAACCATTTCTGAGTAACAGATTTACACAACTAAGAAACATTTTTATATGTAAGAGAGGGAAACTTACCATCATGAATGTCAGTGAATTGCTAAGAAATATAACCTTTGCAAAAGATTCTGACACATAAGGTATCATGCCCCCGATAAGAACAATCCCAGTTAAAACAGTAGCACCAAATAAGAGCATGTAAAAGAAATCTGCCGTCCTTCCCCTGAAAGAGTTCTCTTCAAGAAGCTTGCAGTATCGAGCAAGAAAGAACATGTGGAATAGAAAGTCCAAGTCTGACAATATTATATCCAACAGGTTAGGATAAGTTGGTGGCTTAATCATACAAATATTGGATACCAATTAACACCTGAACTGACATATGTACAACCCACATGCTTTCATAAATAAGAATATTGTAATAAGTAAACTGCAGAATTGAATGCTTGATAACAAGAATAGAAAGATACATTTTCACGGAGCAACTGAAAATTATATTCCTAAATGTATTTAGTTCCATATGTTGTTGGCTGTTCTATAATGCCTTTTTCTTTCGTCCTCTTTCATGGATGAGAGAGATAGTAATTACAAAATCAAAAAATGAAGTAGGTATAGGTCATTACTGGCAGACAAAATCCAGGAAGGAAGATCATGGATTTAGTAGTATTAGAATCTTATAAATTAATTTACTACTCAAAAGATACCACCGTAGAGGGGGGGGGGGAACTCATAGAAGCCGCATGAAAGAGCCATAATTTATAATGAGAACTGACAAGGAAGACAGAAAGACATTGTAAGAACAATTTTAATATCAGTGAGAAGTAGCAACTGTTAAGTGGGGAAAATATTCACTTAGTGGAAACTTGAGAAAATGATAGTTTGTTTGAATGTCGGAAAGGAAACACTAGTTGAAATTGAAATAGTGATCAAGTGGAAATATCCATCAAATGGCATAGAAGATAAATTATGGGCACAAGACACAAAGCTCCTAAAAGCTTATAATGCACAGAACAAAACAACCACTCTCATATAACACAACCAAATAAGTATTGGTTAGAGCTAAATTGCATGCAAACCAATGGTATATTGGTATTAACAGACTCTCTGGATGTTCATGTACCACCATATGTTACATAATACATGACTTTGGATTCCAGCATCTCCATTATTGATACCTGTCATAACTATTGTCTACTGTCAATATCACAACAAGTTTAGATGTCGTTATACTGTGATGCCGGAAATAACTAATGTCTACTGTCAAGATCACGACAAAGTTAGATGCCATTATATTGAGATGCGTGAAATAACTAATGTCTACTGTCCATACTCAAGATCACGACAATTTTAGAAGTCGTTACATTGAGATGCATGAAGTGACTAATGTCTTCAATCAAGATCACGAAAATTTTAGATGCCATTACATTGATATGCCTGAAACAACTACTGTCTACTGTTAAGATCGCAGCAATTTAATGTCTTTATGTTCAAAAGCTTGAAATGATACTGTAGTGGATAATGACAAGTTTAGATGCCGTTATAATGAGATGCCAGAAATAACTAATGTCTACTGTCAAGATTACGACAATTTTAGATGCCGTTATAATGGGATGACTGAAATAATTAATGTCAATATCACGACAATTTTAGATGTCGTTAAATGTTTAATGGTTCTACATCATAATATATTCCCCTAATAAACCACTGAACCGTAAGCTGAAATATTACAAAAACAGATTCTCTCACAACAGATATTTCAATCAATCAAGAAAGAGATCATCCTGAGATCATGGGAATAAGGGAAGACATTTTACCCATCTTCCGGAAGTAGAGGAAATTGGTGACTAGGCGCCACAACTGATAGTGCTTCACCACAAGCACAGGGTTCAAGTACAAATTATAAGGAGTAATTATCTGCAAAAACAATACAAGCGCTACATTAACAGTAATTCAAACCAATATACCCTAACAAAAAAACTTGTCAGTTTTAGCAATCTGCAACTATGTAAGTTAAAAATCCATGTACCCATAACTATATAAAATCACACTAGCTAAAGCTAAGCTTCAATAAAACTTATTATAAGAGTAAATGGAAGATCCAAAGCTTTCAGAAAAATAAACCAAACCCAATAAAGTTATACCCAATTCAAACAGAGTAGAAATTCATTGTTGAGCAACAAATATATATACACACACCTACATACAGATAGATAATCTATAGAGATAGGCATACCTCTAGGGAACAACCAATTGTGGTAACAATTGCAGCAGTGAGATAAGAACGGGTGATAATCGGCATCTGTTTGTACCATTCTTCAACAGCTTGAGCCATTTTTACTTTCTTTTTCGATCAATAAATCAAACCTTCCAAATTCAAAACCCTTAACCCAAATTGCTTTATAGTGAGAAAAATTCCTTCAACGAGCTCAAATCGATACAGTGGTGATTATATATATATGTGTCTGGACACATAAACGGATGACGAACGGAAGTAATATGAAAACAGAATGCTGAAAGAGCTTTAGAATTATCGATCTACGAAAAACACGCGACAGAGATGGGCGTGCTTTTCACGGACCAATTGCTAGCATCTCTGACGGGCTAACAGCCACTAATATGGTTTGAAACACGAGTAATGAAATCAGAGAGAGAGAGAAATAGGTCTTTCTTTTCAACTTCTTCTTTTTCTTTCTTATTTTAATTTACTACACTAATTATGGAATTAAAAAAATGTAATTATATAAATGAAGAAATGTTTTTAATTTGATCAAATCAACTTTGTAATGCGGGAAGAAAAGAGAAAAAGGAAAAAAGGGAAAAAATGCCCCTTATATTTATCTCGATATTCTACTTATACTTTAAACTAATTTTTTTTTTTCAAAAGTACCCTTAACGTTATATTTTTTGGGTCGTCCGTGCTGTAAGACCCTGAATTTTATGAAATGAAAGTATTCAATTTTCTTATAATTATTATTTTTATTTAGTAAATAGTTAAATTGATAAAAGTTAAAGTTAAGGGTGACATTTGATTTTACAAAGTAAGCAAGTTGATATAAAATATTCTCTTTGTCGGGAAATATCCGTACGACGACATCATCATTGGTGGACCCCATAACAGAATAACTGTCGTAGTTAGAAAATGAATGAAATATTTTTAAGTTGTTGAACTACCCAGTAGTAAAAGAACAGTAATACGCGTGGTTGCATAGTAGTACACGGTATTGATTATTGATGTTTACGTAAAAAGTCACTCAATTATACTCAATTATTGCTACAGTAATTATTACATAGTATATCACGTTATTTGATTCAATTATTGTCACAGTATCATCTGCATAATATTTTTATATTACTAAATCAATAATTGAGACGACAAAGTTATTCATATTATTATTTGCAATATCCCTACAGATGCCCCTTCTCTGTAGACACTAGAAATTTTCTACACACCTGTTACTGACATTGCAGGAGGGCATATTCGTCTTTCAGAGATAACCCTGAAAGACAACTCACATCCAGTCCGGATACTACCAGAATCTCAGTTTCAACCCTGGAACACACACTGAGAGAACAGCCTCAACCCTGGAACACACATCGGGAGTAACAGTTCCAACCAGCTCGGCGATAACCCCGAGTTCTGCAGTTCCAATACCGGAACACACACCGGAGAAGACCGCGTCATCTCAGAGATAACCCCGAGATGTTCCGTCTCAGTCCCAACACTAGGAATAGCAGATTCTAACCTTGGAGATAACCCCAAGGAAGGCAGTTGCAGTTCCGGAGATAACCCCTGAAATGCTTATTTCAAATGCAATCAGCTTCAACCTCGGCGCTTACACCGAGGCACTCAGTACATGACCTGGCAATAACACCAGGAAGACAGACACACCTCAGAGATGACACTGAGGACCTTCAACACTGGCAGCAGTCCAATCTTAGTGATAACCTTGAGCAACGTTTGCTTTATCAGCCCAAACCGAAATAACCCCGGTGAGGGGCAAAGTCGTCATCTTGCCACCTTGACGCCACATCACGCCGTCTCAACATTTCAGACATACATTTCTACACATCTATGTCCCACAAGAGCTAAGGAAAACCAATCCCGAGTGACTATTATGCAGGATAACGGATAGAATTTGAAGCTGAAGATCGGAGGGCATAGTCCCATCTTCATGACTTCGTACAACCTCTAATCCCATGTCATTGCATAACTCTCGACAACGGCGGTCCGAAATAGGTCCTATATACCTCAGTCGGATGCCCATATTGCAATTCTGAAAGTTCGAGCGGACATCCCGTTGCATGTGTGCATGTACTTCGAGGCAGCGGGACCCGCGAAGCCCGGGGCACCCCGGGCAGCCGCAGGTACACCTGCGGCTCCACCCTCTATAAATAGAGGGTTTGGGGTGGCCATTTTAGAAGAGAAAAAGGCGAGAAGCCCTGTCCAATTTGCTCCGTACATACTTCAAATTGAGTGCTTTCTCATTTTAAACACTTGTAAGCTCATATATAGCTACTTTTTACCGGCGGGAGCCGAGTGTTCATCCATTTTAAGTTATTGAAGTCTTCTTTGGCAGCCCACTGTAAGCCTTCTTACACATTTTAAAGCCTTTCTCTCCATCTTTGCACACACTATTCTTCACATTCATTGAGAGTCGTGTTTCGTGTTGCATGTGTATGCCCGGACTTCAGTCCTTGGTTTCATTTCAGTTTGTAAATATATATACTTATATATATATATATATATATATATATATATATATATATATATATATATATATATATATACTTATATATATGAACTGTGTGTCGAACTTTGTTCGATGAGCCTGGATTTTACATCCGGTGCGTTTACTGCTTTAATATATATATACTTATATATATTAACTGTAAGACCCCAATTTTTTTTAATAAAGATGAATTTTCTATAAATATCATTTTTAAATATTATGGAACGAATTTGATATAATATTATAGTTGTGGGTAATATTTATAAATTTTACAAAGTACGCAAGTTGTTGTATAATATTCGATTGATCGGGGAATATTCGTTTGAACAGGGAATATTCGTACGACGGCACAATCATTGGTCGACCCCACAACGGAATTATTGTCGGATTGAGAAAACGACAAAAATATTTTATGAAAATAACGGCGGAAGTTTTACCGTTAATACTGTTGAACTACTCGGTAGTAAAAGTACAGTAATACGCGTGGTTGCATAGTAGCACACGGTATTGATTATTGATACTTATGTGATAAGTCACTCAGTTTTGTTTTATTAGTATTATTAAGGTAATAAAACAGAAACGTTTTTTATATAAAACAGAATACTTTTATAAAGTTATTTGTTTTATTAGACTATGAATAGAATATATTATATTCTATTATGCATAATATTTTGCATAGTAAAATCTTTTTATATAAAACAAAATACTTTTATAAAGTCATTTGTTTTATTAGATTTTAAATAGAACATATTATATTTTATTATGCTTAGTGCCTGCATAGTATTTTGCATAGTAAATTTTTTTTATATAAAACAGAATACTTTTATAAAGTTATTCGTTTTATTAGATTATAAATAAAATATATTATATTTTATTTAAAAAATTTTGCTTTAAATATTGATCGTCCAATTAAAAGTAAATCAATCTGGACCGTTCATGAATTAGTTACTATACAGTCTATTCTTCTATAAATAGAAGCTCATTCCTTCATTATTTCTTACGAATTCACTGAAACTATAGAGAGAGAAATTATAGAGAGAAAGAACAAAAATATTCTGCTACTTCACTACTCCTATATCCAGTACTCTTCTTCTTAAGGTAAGTGGTATTATTTCTTTTGTATTCATGAAGAAAACTTCTGATATTCCATTATTTATTATTCTGTTGGAATAACCTGTATACGCGGGCTACCCTATACTTGGTGAAATTCTTCTGTTATTCCATTTTTTATTATTCTTAGACCTGGCAAACGGGCCCAAAGCCCGCGGGCCGGGCCGGCCCGCCCGCCAAAAAGCGGGCTTTGGGCCGCATTTTTTTGGCCCATAAATACCCGGGCCTTTTTGGCCCGACCCGCTCAAGGCCCGGCCCGCCCGCGGGCTTCATGGGCTCAAAAAAGTGCAAAAAAATAGGCATAAACCACTTTCGGCCGGCGGCCCGCCCGTGATCCCGCGGGCTATGGGCTTACTTTTTTTGACCCGTGAAAATCCGGGCCTCTTTGGCCCGGCCTGTTTTAGCCCGGCCCGTCCATGGCCCGGCCCGCCCTGCGCCCGCCCGCCCGTTTGCCACCTCTAATTATTCTGTTAGAATATCCTATCTGTGCGTTTTACGTCGGACCTGATTCTGTCTTTATTATTCTGTTGGAATATCCTGTCTGTGCGTTTTACGCCAGACCTGGTTCCATTATTTGTTATTCTGTTGGAATAACCTGCCTGTGCGGTCTATCGCATGCCTGGTGATTTCTTTTGTTATTCCATTCTTTATTATACTCAGTTGGTTAAAGTTTTGGCTTTTATACTCCATGAAATTAGTGAAATATCCTTGATATTTGCGCTTCATCCAGTATCTTTTCATGGAAATATTCTTCTGAGCATTCTTGAATTTTACTCTACAAAGAAGTATCATGTTGACAATTTGGACGTTATTAGTTCCTGGATAAATTAATTCTTGAACTTATTTTATTGAATTCTTATATCATTGTCATCATCCTCATGTTTATATTTTGTTGAAAGTCATCTGTGGCTTGTAGTGCATAAATGGACTTGGTATGATTATGACCAGGGATTATTCGGTGTAATCATGACCGTAATGTTACAAATGATGTGGTAAAAGTCCTCATTAGCCCGTAGTACGTTGATGGACAGTTGTTGGCATGATCATGACCATTGATGAATACACGAATATTCTTGGCCCATAGTGCATGGATAATTTGTGGTTGTGATACTAATGAATATCCTTGGTCGTAGTGCAGGGATGATGTGAATTATTTATTAAGCTGAGTCCCAGCGATAAAAGTGATGAAAAACCTTTTACATCATAAAAGATAGTAGATTTTATTCTCTACTTGACTCTTTTAATGGATTGCTTATTCCGCTGCAGTTAAACTTGATGTTTGTTATATTTTATCAGTTTAACACTGTTGAAGGCTAACGATAATTTATTCTGCATTATCTTAGTCATAATATTTCTTACTGGGCTAGTTGAGCTCACCCTTTTGCTTTCATTGTTCTCTTCAGGAAATGAGAACGTAGCGGGGACTAGTCGGGGAATGGACTGACGGTTCAGATGATAACATTAATAGTCCTCACTATTCTATAAAATAGTGTGAAAATAAATGTATTGAAGACTTATTTTGAGTTTGAATCCTGTTTAGAAGAAAGTGTTGTATTTAAACTCACAGCTTATGTTTTGTCGTATTTTATACGACAGTTGTATAATTAAGTTTTATTTGTATTTTGTACCATGTATTTGACGACTCAGAATATGTGATGTATACCTATTTTGGGGGCGTCACATTAACTGTTGTTGGACTTTGTCCGATGAGCCTGGATTTTATATCTGGTGCGTTTACATGCTTTTATACATACATATATATGTATTTATATTTCGTCCCGCCTGGAGTTCACTTCGTGGTGGTTGACAATTTTTACAGCTTTCTGTATATTTTGTCCCGCCTGGAGTTTCCTCCGTGGCGGTTGATAGTTTTTACAGCTTTATTTACATTTTTGATCCCCCATGGAGGTGCTTCGTGGCTAGTGATCATGTCTGTATATATATATTTACAGCTTATATATATACCTGCTTACTGCGTTTATATCAATTGCGACATCATGTGAGTCTAGGAATCATGTGATCACAGGTTCAGTCCACTAAATCTAGATTCGGTTCCCGTGATGGACTTTTCAACTGTAAGTAGCTTGTAAATTTATCTGTGTTGTTTGGATTTTCTCAGATGGTTTTCATACCCACGAGGAGTTCAACACCTTTTATACATTATTTTCATACAGATGCCTCGCATCTGTAAAATAAAATCAATCAAGTCGAATACGGAATAAAACAGAAGTATCAAAGGCCTCAATTACTATTGAGCACAGGGTTTGAAAAATTTCTTTTAAAACATCACTGCTATATCTTGTTTAAAATTAAATTTTTACATAAATTCAAACCCTATGTATATAGGTGCAAACGAGGCATAACACTACTTATAAATAACAACACATTGACCCACACACACACACACATATTCATATAACTGTTTATTGAAAAGTGGCGGTCACCGTGACAACACGGATGTCGGGGGTGCCTAACACCTTTCCTCCGCATAATTAAGTCCCCGGACCCTAAATGAATCTCGGTTTCACAGACCTGTTTAGTTGTGTCACATCACTGGGTCAATGTGCAAACTTTTTCTCGGTTGTGTTGGTACAACCAGTTAAAAAAACCAACTGACGACTCTTATAGTCCAATCGTCGATATTATACATGTTGGACCTTTTTCACTTGTTTTTTCAAACAAATCTAACCTAAAATGAGAACAACAAAAAACAGGTAACAAAAAGGGATAAATAAAAATTCCGACGTCGAGAAAAGGTTTGCACATTGACCCAGCAGAGCACAGAGCCGTCTAGTAGTGTCACATCACTGGGTCAATGTACAAACCTTTTCTCGGTTGTTCTCACCATGTATGTGGTACTTCGCATAAACAGGTTATTCCAACATAATAATAAAGAATGAAATAACAGAAGCTCTCTTCATGAATACGAAAGAAATAATACCCCTTACGAGTACAACAAATAATATCACTTACCTTAGAAAAACTGAATACTGGAGTAGTGAAGTAGCAGAATACTTTTCTTCTTTCTCTCTATAGTTTCTCTCTCTAGAGTTTCTGTAAGACCCCGAATTTTATGAAATAAAAGTATTCAATTTTTCTTATAATTACTATTCAGTAAATGGTTAAATTGATAAAAGTTTAAAGTTATGGGTGAAATATGATTTTTTTTTCAAAATAAGCAAGTGGTTATAAAATAATCATTGTTGTCGGGGAATATTCGTTTGGTCGTGGAATATTCTTTCTGTCGGGGAATATTCGTACGACGGCGCAGCTCTTTGTGGGCCCCATAACGAATAACTGTCGGGTGAAGAAAATGACAAATTTGAGTTTTTACAAATAACGACGTAGTTGTTACAGTTAACACTGTTGGAATACCCGGTGGTTAAAATACAGTAATACGCGTTATTGCACAGTAGCACACGGTATTGCACAGTAT
Organism: Panax notoginseng; assembly: GCA_016801055.1. Lineage (NCBI taxonomy): Eukaryota > Viridiplantae > Streptophyta > Magnoliopsida > Apiales > Araliaceae > Panax > Panax notoginseng. The sequence goes on along the minus strand of CM029014.1, from coordinate 218,906,720 downwards.
TTTTAAAATTATTGATTCTTACGTAAGAAGGCACTACTCAATAATTGTTACAGTAATTACTGTTCAATATTTTATTTTATTGATTCAATAATTGCTACGTTGAAATTTTATATTATTGTTGTTCAATAATTGTCACTGCACAGTATTTCCCATTATCAGATCAATAATTCATATTATTTGAATAATATTATTAGATAACATTATTGGCAATGACTAGAAAGTTCTGTCTAAGGAGAGGTTTGGTCACCTAATTGCGCGCCAGTAAGGAGAAATTCTTATTGGAAAGCCCCTCTTTCCTGGGAACGGCCTGGTTGTCATAAATGTGATTCTGTAATATTATTTGTGAATAATTAATTATTGATTCATATGATAAGGAAATATTTATATTATGTGGATATAAATGAGGGATATATTTTTGTGGTTAAAAATGAAGGAGTTAATGTTGAGGTTTTTATCAGTATTTTTGTCGGAATGGAGGTATTAAAAATCAGGGTTTTTGAGATATTTTGCGGGGGTTATAATTTTTAATCCGACCGTTGGATCGTGGTAATTTTTGAATATGTTATACATATATAAGTTGAGTATATGTCCATAAATTTTGAACCGTTAAAAATGAACGTATGATTTGTTATGAATTTTAAGAGGTGGCTGATTCGGAAATCAGGTTATAAATCATTTTTGGTGGAAAATTCTAGAATTGGTAGGCCCCACTTGTGGTTGGTGAAGAAATGTGCTGAATTATATTTCAAATGTGGTGGGTGGGAATAGTAGCAGGTAAAGCCATCAGGTTGCAGGTCAAACCTACCAAAATTTTCCTATAAATAGAGGGCTAAGTTAGAATTGAAAATCACACCAGAATTCATAAGTTTTCTCTCTTTCTCTCTCTAGATTATTGAGTATAATTTGTGAGTATTTAGATACTCTATGGGTTTCTATTCATCAGTGCAAGTTTCCTTCAGCCTTATACCGATCAGAAGTACTGCTCTTTTGAGGTAAGGGATAGTAAGGGATTTTAAGGGTTGTTATATTTTCCAGTTTCGTAATTTTTCTGACCTTTAAAAATTCTGGAAAAATTTGAAATGATATTTTGATGAGTTTTATTGGTTGTGTCCAAAAATGGTGATTTTTGGATGTATAGATTAAGAGTTATGAATTTTACGGGGAATGACTATTTTCAAAGTAACCGCTTATAATTCCTTGTGGTTAACTCCAAAATTGATGAAATTTTTATTGGGAGTACATGTGTATGATAGAAGTATACTCTGTAAATTTCAGAATATTTGGATAAAAGTACAATTTTTGATAAATGTCTAAATATTCGGTGGTTTTGGCCATATGAAAAATAGTAAATGAGTTTTAAAAATTCTGAGAAAAATATATGTTCAATATGGGACTATATTATGCTAAATCCCAGAAAAGAAATATTTTTGGAACTGATTTGGTATTTTTCATGAAAATGGACTAGTTATGAGTAAATGAATTAAATATGTTATGTGAAGTAAGAAAATTGGAAAATAGAATTTTATGTCTTGAGAATCCTATATGAGGTATACGCAGATTTTTGATGAGGGTTTTGGTTATTGGTGATGAAATCTTATGAGTTTGGCATTTTAGAATGATTAAATGCATTATTTAGTAAAGTGTAAACAATTAAAATAAATTGTTTATAAGCTTAAGAAATATTATTATTTCAATATCTTTATACCGAAATATTGGTATGGATTTTATTGTGGAATTTCTACCTTTTTGCGTCGGGATTACTATTCATGAGTTACTATTCACGAATTACTATTCACGAGTTACTATTCACGGGTACTATTCAAAACAAAATTGGTTTCTTTTTCTAACTAAATTATAGTTGATTTATGAATATTACTCTTGAGATTAAATCTAGATGTTTTGATTATATTGATTTTACTATTATATATAACATTTTTATAACCTTGATGTTGAAATTCTCTTTCACTGGAGTGTAAAGATGGGTAGATTATTGGTATGATCATGACTAGGGTTCTCTTTGGCCAGTTGTGCAAAGTTGAATTGGTGACTGGTATGATCATGACCATTGAATTTATAAGTGAATATCTTTAGCTTAAGTGCAAAGGTGAAATGATCAACATGGTTATAATTATTGTTTATATAAATTTTGAAATGATTATATATTTATTTGAGATATTAATATATTTGGCCTGTAGTGCAAATATGAACTGTTGATGAATATATTTGGCCTGTAGTGTAAATATGAACTGTTGAGGAATATCTTTGGCCTGTAGTGCAAAGATGAATTGTTGATGAATATCTTTGGCCCGTAGTGCAAAGATGACCTGTTGTTGAATATCTTTGGCCTGTAGTGCAAAGATGGCCTGTTGATGAATATCTTTGGCCTGTAGTGCAAAGATGAACTGTTGTTGAATATCTTTGGCCCGTAGTGCAAAGATGACATGTTGTTGAATATCTTTGGCCAGTAGTGCAAAGATGAACAGATGTTGAGATAAACATGACCAACTGGTGATACATATGAATATCTTTGGCCGTAGTGCAAAGATAAAGTTATTAGTATGATTATGAACAGGAAATGTGATTTGGTGTAACCATGATCTTTGATGTTTCAGGTAAAGATAGGTGATGAAAATTATCTTCGTCCTGGATGAGAAGAGGAATTTAGAACTACAGTTATGATTATGAGTTATTCATATGATTGTGGACCAGAATGGTTGATTGATGTTACAGGGATAAAACATTGTTGGTGGATTTTTAACATGGAGGAGATAATAGACTTTATGGTCTATTTGACTCTTCTAATGGATTGCTCGTTCCGCTGCAACTATGGTTGAAATTTTTATCATTTACCATATGTTCTAAATCTCTGATTTATTGTTGATGAAGGCTATTGATAATTGAATTATCTTTAGTCATGATATTCTTTACTGAGCTAGTTGTGCTCACCCTTTTGCTTCACAATTCCTTTCAGGTAATAAGAGTGTAGCTGGGTCGAGCGGGGGTAACAAGGGAATAGAACGGTGGTCATCATTTAGTAGTTATATTTGGTGAAGAAAATAGGGTGAGGCGAACCCAACGTTGGAAGGGTGTTTTGTCACTATCATACAAGATGTCTAATGACATACAACCTCGTGTCATCATAAGACAGAGTTGTGCTCATCCACTTGCTGAGTATATCTATGGGCACTACCTATATAATCTTGGTGTTTGTTTGAAGTATAATTCTCAATTAGAGACAGTGGAGATAATGATAAGTCAAGAGAAGACTCACCATTGGGAAGAATATGATAGTAATCTTCTCGTTTTTCTTTGGGGTCTATTGGGTCAACTAAGGATAATTCTGTGGCCATATGATATCTATCATAACCTAGACGCGTGGCCTCCCATGTACGAAGATTTTCTTGAGCACTTCCCAAAGATTCTAATTTCTAAAACAGTTTTTGACTATACCTTTATGCAAGGTGTTATTGTGAGGTGATGTCCACGGTTGGAACATGAGTCACATTTGTTATATATTTGTATCCAAACTCACAGCATATGTGTTGTTGTATTTTGCACGACAATTATTGTAATAAAGTTATAGTTATTTTCTGTACCATGTATTTGACGACTCAGAATGGGTTGGGTGGAATGGACTTATTTTGGGGTTGTCACAGGTGGTATCAAAGCTTAAGGATATGATCCCTGGCTGAGATGTGAGATAAAAACTAGGAGGGGAGAGACGAAAAATTCCTTCGCTAGTATGACCTACCTAAGTTTACTTATTATTTAATTGGTCGGTCAGAGTATAGAGATAATATGTGATATGTTAATTAACCCTTGTTTTGTGACAGTATTTGAAAATGGCATCTAAAAATGTTGAGATAAGCAATGGAGCATAGGAGACCGTTGAGTCTCCATAGATCAATAATCAGAACTATGTGCAACAGGATGGCGATAATCCTCCTGTAAACAATAACATTGATCAATTGACGAACGACGGTACGTTTAGGAGTTTTTTAGAATTGATGCAACATCAGGCGAAGGCGGCTCCTGTTCATAATGCAGGAGGAAACAATGGCAACCCACGGTTGGTCACCGCTAAGCAATTCAAGGAGCTGGGACCACCGGAGTTTTTGGAAAAGCCAGAACCACTTAAGGCGGAGACGTGGTTAAAGCAAATCACCAAGATATTTGATGTCTTGGGATGCTCCAAGGAGTAAAAGGTTCCCTTTGCCACCTTTATGTTGCGTGATGAGGCAGATCACTGGTGGAAATCTGTAAAACGTACCCAGCCTGACGCACTCAAGATGTCTTGGGAGAAATTCCAGGAGCTGTTCAACGACAAGTACTTTCCCGAAAGCATTCGTCACATGAAGGAGGTGGAATTTATTAAGTTGGAGCAAAACAATATGACCGTGTCGCAGTACGAAGCCAAGTTTATCGAGTTATCCCGATTTACGTCCCATTTGGTTGATAATGAGGAAAGAATGACGCGAATGTTTCTAAGAGGTTTGAAACCTGAGATACGTCAATATCTTATCTCTCATAAACTGTGTTTGTATTCAAATGTTGTTAATAGGGCTCAGTTATTGGAGCGCGATAATGAGTCAACCCAACCAAAAGAGAGTAGCCGACAAAATGATAATACCAGTGATAATAGTCATCAAAGAGGTGACAATAAGCATAGAGGGAATCAACATGCCAGAAATGGTAACCACTTCGGTGGTAATCATGGCCAAAACAATAAGAATGGACATTTCAAGAAGAGAAGGTTCAACAATGACGTGAAGACGTCGGTACCAGTACCAGTTTCAAAGAAAGAAGAACGACCACCAGTCGTATGTTTTAAATGCGGACATGAGGGACACATCCGTCCAAACTGTACGCAGCAATCCAAAGCGTGTTTTAATTGCGGAAGAGAAGGTCACCTAGCTCGATTTTGTCGTATGGTGAAGTCAAGTCCAGCTGGGATAGTGATGTCAAAGGATGTCCCAGACAAGCCAAAGCCGGTAGTTTAAGAGAGATCATTTTTTTTTGCGCGCAATTAGGTGACCAAACCTCTCCTTGACAGAACTTCTAGACATTGTCAATATTACAAATAATAATATGAATAACTTTGTCGTCTCAATTATTGATTTAATAATATAATATATTATGCAGATAATACTGTGACAATAATTGAATCAATAAAATGAGAAATATGATGCAACAATTACTGTAGCAATAATTGAGTATAACTAAGTGACTTCTTACTTAAGCATCAATAATGAATACCGTGTGCTACTATGCAACCACGCGTATTACTGTACTTTTACTACCGGGTAGTTCAACAGTTTTAACGGTAACACTTTCGCCGTTATTTTTATAAAAAGATAATTCTGTCATTTTCTAAATACGACAATACTTCCGTTGTGGAGTCCACCAATGATTATGCCGTCGTACAAATATTCCCTGTGAAAATGAATATTCCCCGACTAATCGAATATTCCCCAGCACAACGAATAACAACTTACATACTTTGCAAAAAAAATTAAATATCACTCTTAACTTTAACCTTTTATCAATTTAACCATTTACGAAATAAAATAATAATTATAAGAAAATTGAATACTTTCATTTCATAAAATTTGGGATCTCACACCGTCACTCCGTTCCCCGACTAGTCCCAGCTATATTCTCATTTCCTGAAGAGAACAATGAAAGCAAATGGTGAGCTCAACTAGCCCAGTAAAAAATATTATAACTAAGATAATGCAGAATAATTTATCGTTAGCCTTCAACAGTGTTAAACTGATAAAATATAACAAACATCAAGTTTAACTGCAGCGGAACAAGCAATCCATTAGAAGAGTCAAGTAGAGAATAAAATCTACTACCTTCTATGATTTAAAAGGTTTTTCATCACTTTTATCATTGAGACTCAGCTTAATAAATAATCCACATCTTCCCTGCACTACGGCCAATGATATTCATTAGTATCACGACCACAAATTATCCATGCACTGCGGGCCAAGGATATTCGTGTATTCATCAATGGTCATGATCATGCCAACAACTGTCCATCAATGCACTACGGGCTAATGAGGACTTTTACCACATCATTTGTAACATTACGGTCATGATTATACCGAATAATCCCTGGTCATAATCATACCAAGTCTATTTATGCACTACAGGCCACAGATGACTTTTAACATAATATAAATATGAGGATGATGACAATGATATAAGAATTAGATAAAACAAGTTCAAGGATATATTTTTAAAGACTTATAATTTAATTTATCCAAAAATCAATAACGTCCAAATTGTCAACATGATACTGCTTTGTGGAGTAAAATTCAATAATAATATTATACAAAAAATAATTTAGACCGAAAACGAATCAATTTTTATCATGAATAGTACCCCGAGTGAATAGTACTCGAGTGAATAGTATCCCGTGAATAGTACTTCAGAAATAGTAATCCCGTGAATAGTACTCCGGCATAAAAAAGTTAAAACTTATCAAGAATGCTCAGAATAATATTTTCATAAAAAGATACTGCATGAAGCGCAAATATCAAGGATATTATACTAATTTTACGGAGTATAGAAGCCAAAATTTTAACAAAATGAGTATAGAATGAAGATCAAAACATGGATACCATCAAAAATAGTAACCATAATAGGCATTTGGGACGAAAAAGAGAACATTTCATTTTTCGGTGAATAGTGCCGTATTTGTGAATAGTGTCGTATACGTGAATAGTATCGTATACGTGAATAGTAACCCCGACACAAAAAGGTAGAAATTCTACAATAAAACTCATATCAATAATTCAGCATAATGATATTGAAGAAAATAATATCATTTATGAAGAAAATAACATCCCTTACCTCCAAAAAGACAGTACTTCTGACTGGAATACTTGATATAACGCTAAAAGGAACTTTCACCGTATAGTAACGCTTAAAGTATCAAAATACTCACACGAATACGCTCGATAATATAGAGAGAGAAAACTTTAGTTTCTGGTGTGATTTTCAATTCTAACCTAAGCACTCTATTTATAGGAAAATGCTTAGAACACCAAAGTAGAAAATTTAATAAAATATTATTATTTATATATAAATTTCCTATGCACACCAAGAATTCTGAATTCAGCATCTTACACATGCAAGTGGGGCCCACCAAAATAAAAAACATGTTTTAAATATTTTTTGTAACTTAATAAATTCAGATCTAATATTTCAGAACTTCAATAATTCATAATAAATAGCCATTTTATCAGAAAAATTTGAATCTTATATCCTTCCATAGGAAATTCAATTCTCTACAACTTTGTAAGTTTAAGTTTTTCTAAATTCCAAACAAAAATTGACCGAAATCCACATACGGACGATTTTGTAAGCTATAATCAAATTTCAGTCAAAAATAGGATCCACCAACACACAAAATATGTGTTAAACATTTATTGCAATAAAAAATACTCTTCCTCCTCATTTATTCATATATCACCCATTCATTGTAAAAACATCACCATTATTATATTATTATAATATAATAATATTTAAATGAATTATTTTATCATAAAAGATAAACTATCAATTTTCAACAATTGTCACATTAAAAAATTTTTCCATCTATATCCACATAAAATAAATATTTTTCTTATCATATAAATCAATAATTAATTATTCACAAATATTATTACAGAATCACAATACTGACAACTAGGCAGTTCCCAGGAAAGAGGGGGTTTTTCAATAAGGATTTCTCCTTACTGGCGCGCAATTAGGTGACCAAACCTCTCCTTAGACAGAACTTTCTAGACATTGCCAATAATGCTATTTAATAATATTATTCAAATAATATGAATTATTGATCTGATAATGGGAAATACTGTGTAGTGACAATTATTGAAACAATAATAATATAAAATATTAACGCAACAATTATTGAAGATAAATTATTGAACAGTAATTACTGTAACAATTTTTTAGTAGTGCCTCTTACGTAAGAATCAATAATTGGTGCAATACCGTGTGCTACTGTGCAACACTGCGTATTACTGTATTTTAACCACCGGGTATTCTAACAGTTAACGGTAAAACTTTCGCCGTTATTTTTTAAAAAGATATTTTTTTCGTTTTCTCAATCCGACAATAATTACGTTGTGGGGTCCACCAATGATTGTGCCGTCGTACGAATATTCCCTGTTAAAATGAATATTATAAATCTTTACCCACAACTATAATATTATATCAAATCCACACCATAATACTTAAAAAATATTTCGAGAAAGTTAAATCTTTATTCATAAATTTTTAGGTCTTACAATCTCCCCTCCTTATGAAATTTCGCCCTCGAAATTAGGGTACGTACCTGGTATGTCGAAGAGGTAAGGGTACCTCTCTTTCATTTCTGACTCCAACTTCCAGGTCATTTAATAGCATGGTTCCTCCACAAAACCTTGACTTGTGGTATAACCTTTGTGCATAGGACATGTTCCTTCCTATCCAAGATCTTGACAGGTACCTCCTTGTATGTTAAATCTTCAACTTTCTCGTCTGGTTCTAACTCAATAATGGTTAGGGTCGTCCACATATTTACGTAACATCGATACGTGAAAAACGTTATGAACACGCGACATACTTAGCGGTAAAATGAGTCTATAGGCCACAGTTCCTACCCGATTGAAGATTTCAAATGGACCAATAAATCGAGGGTTGAGATTTTCTCTCTTCGTCGACTCTTATTTCTGGAATAACACATTCTTGTACTTTCTTCTTTATACGCATCAGCTTCGGATTTGTGGCTTGAGCAGCTTTAACTTTATCGATTAAAGTCGGTTCTAATCGTATATTCGACATCATCACGTGAATCCCTAAAGTCTTTAACTCTATCTCCATCATTTGTAAGTTATACAAAATGGGCCTTTGTGTTCGCCAATATTACACTCCTAACCGCATACGATCTTCTACTCAATGCGTCAGCTACCACGTTCGCTTTTTCAGGATGGTATTGAATGGTATAGTCTAAATCTTTCAACAGCTCAAGCCAACGTCGTTGTCGCATGTTGGATTCTTGGAAGCTCTTCTCACATTCATCGCTCCATTCGAATTTTGTATCTTTTCGAGTCAGCTGAGTTAATGGAGTAGCGATTCGAGAAAATTCTTCCACGAATCTCCGATAGTAACCAGCTAAGCCTAGAAAGCTACGTATTTCGATTGCTGACTTTGGTTGCTCTCAACTGTGACTCATATCCCAATCTTGGATAGCACATCATAATGACACCTATCAGTTTATCACCGCACGAATATGGCATCCCCTACGGAGAGTCTGGCTTCAGTGCATTTCACAAAGGAAGTCACCAGATAGAGGCTAGGGTACCAAATCCTGTAGTTGAATTTTTAACTCCTGAAGTTCAATAGGAGTCATTCGATATGAGATTTTAGAAATGGGTTTTGTACCGGGTTTAAAGTCAATACAAATTTCAATATCATGCTCGGGGGGTAGGCCAGGAAATTCTTCAGGAAATACATTAGGAAATTCACTAACAACAGAAATATCATTCAAATCTGACGTAATTTTGTTCAAGTCCATGACATGGGCTAAGAAAGCTTGATATCCGTTTTTCAATAAACGAATGGCTTTATGGCTTGATATGATAGTGATTGACTTTAATGGTTTGGTTGCTTGAATTCGTACAACAGGTTGGTTAGGAATATGAAAACTAATAACCTTACGAAAACAATCAATTTTGGCATGATGAGTGGTTAACCAATCAATCCCTAAAATCACATCAAATACAAGTATTTTCAAAGAAATGAGATCGACAGGTAATGTGAAGGTACCGATTTGAACCAAACAAGACTTATAAACAGTGGATGTAATGAAGGTTTCTCCCAACGGAGTTTCAACAGATAAGTCAAAGTCTAATTTCTCCGGAGTCAAATTTAAACGTTGAGCGCAAGTAGGAGAAATAAAAGAATGGGTAGAACCGGTATCAAATAAGGTATAGACTTTGCTAGAGTTTATGATAAGCTTACCCGTGATGACCTCGTTCGGGTTCCTTGCTTTTTGGGAGGTCACGACAAACGCTCTCCCTTGAACTACCGGTTTTGAATTTTCTGGGACGGCCTTTGGTGCCTCCATCCCAGCTGGACTTGTCTTCGGTGCACGACAAAATCGAGCTAGGTGACCTTCTCTTCCATAATTATAACACGCTTTGGACTGCATCGCGCAATTTAGACTGATGTGTCCCTCCCCTCAGCATTTGAAGCATATGATAGGTGGTCGTTCTCCTTCCTTAACAACAGGTACTGGTGCTGACGTCTTTCCATCATCGTTGAATCTCCTATTCTTGAAATGTCTATTCTTATTGTCTTGGCCATGATTACCATCGAAGTGGTTACCATTTCTGGCATGTTGATTCCCTCCACGTTTGTTGTCACCACTTCGATGACTGTTACCACTGGTATTATCATTTTGCCGGCTGCTCTCCCTTGGTTGGGATGTCTCATTATCGTGCTCCAATAACTGAGCCCTATTTACAACATCTGAATACAAACACAGTTTGTGAGAGATAAGATATTGACGTATCTCGGGTTTCAAACCTCTTAGAAACATTCGCGTCATTTGTTCCTCATTATCAACTAAGTGGGACGCAAACCGGGACAACTCGACAAACTTAGCTTCGTACTGCGACACGGTCATATTGTTCTGCTACAGCTTGATGAACTCTACCTCCTTCATGTGACGAATACTTTCGAAAAAGTACTTGTCGTTGAACAGTTCTTGGAACTTCTCCCAAGACATCTTCAATGCGGCAGGTTGAGTACGCTTTACAGATTTTCACCAGTAATTTGCTTCTGCCCGCAACATAAAGGTGGCAAAGGGAACCTTTTGCTCCTCGGAGCATCCCAAGACATCAAATATCTTGTTGATCTGCTTTATCCACGTCTCCGCCTTAAGTGGTTTTGGCTCTCTAAAAAATTCTGGTGGTCCCAGCTCCTTGAACTGTTTAGCAGTGACCATCCGAGAGTTGTCAGTGTTTCCACCTGCATTTCGGACAAGAGTCTATCTTTCCTGATGTTGTATGAATTGCAGAAAGCCACTGAACATTCCATTGTTCATCATTTGATCAGTGTTGTTGTTTGCATGAGGATTGTCGCCTTCCTGATGCACATTATCCTGATTATTGATCTGTGGAGACTCAACGGTCTCCTGTGCTCCATTGCTATTCTCAATATTCTCGGATGTTATTTTCAAATACTGCCACAGACAAGGGTTAATTGACATGTCACATATTATCCCTATACTCTAACCGACCAATTAAATACCAAATAAACTTAGGTAGGTCATACTAGCGAAGGAATTCCCCGTCTCTCCCCTCCTAGTTCTTGTCTCACATCTCAGCCAGGGATCATATCCCTAAGCTTTGATACCAACTGTGACGGGCCCAAAATAGGTATACATCACCCATTCTGAGTCGCCAAATACATGATACAGAATACAAATATAAACTTAAATATACAACATGAGCTGTGAGTTTCAATATAAATATTGTCGTCTAGACGTTATTAAAATTAAAAATAAGTCCTCAATATATTTATTATCACACTATTTCACAGAATAGTGAGGACTACTAATCAACATCTGGACCGTCACTCCGTTCTCCGACTAGTCCCAGCTATATTCTCATTTTCTGAAGAGAACAATGAAAGCAAAGGGTGAGCTCAACTAGCCTAGTAAGAAATATTATGACTAAGATAATGCAGAATAATTTATCGTTAGCCTTCAACAGTGTTAAACTGATAAATATAACAAACATCAAGTTTAACTGCAGCGGAACAAGCAATCCATTAAAAGAGTCAAGTAGAGAATAAAATCTATTATCTTCTATGATTTAAAAGATTTTTCATCACTGTTATCGCTGAGACTCAGCTTAATAAATAATCCACATCATCCCTGCACTACGGCCAAGGATATTCATTAGTATCACGACCACAAATTATCCATGCACTACGGGCCAAGGATATTCGTGTATTCATCAATGGTCATGATCATGCCAACAACTGTCCATCAATGCACTACGGGCCAATGAGGACTTTTACCACATCATTTATAACATTACAGTCATGATTATACCGAATAATCCCTGATCATAATCATACCAAGTCCATATATGCACTACAGGCCACAGATAACTTTCAACATAATATAAATATGAGGATGATGACAATGATATAAGAATTAAATAAAACAAGTTCAAGTATAAATTTTTAAAGACTTATAATTTAATTTATCCAAAAATCAATAACGTCCAAATTGTCAACATGATACTGCTTTGTGGAGTAAAATTCAAGAATAATATTGTACCAAAAATAATTTGGACCGAAAACGAATCAATTTTTATCATGAATAGTACCCCGAGTGAATAGTACTCGAGTAAATAGTAACCCGTGAATAGTACTTTGAGAATAGTACTCCCATGAATAGTACTCCGGCATGAAAAAGTTAAAACTTATCAAGAATGCTCAGAATAATATTTCTATGAAAAGATACTGCATGAAGCGCAAATATAAAGGATATTCTACTAATTTCATGGAGTATAAAAGCCAAAATTTTAACATAACGAGTATAGAATGAAGATCAAAACATGGATACCATCAATGATAGTAACCATAATAGACATTTGGGACGAAAAAGAGAAAATTTCATTTTTTGGTGAATAGTGTCGTATTTGTGAATAGTACCGTATACGTGAATAGTAATCCCGACACAAAAAGGTAGAAATTCCACAATAAAACTCATATCAATAATTCAGCATAATGATATTGAAGAAAATAATATCATTTACGAAGAAAATAACATCATTTACCTCCAAAAAGACAGTACTTCTGACTGGAATACTAGATATAACGCTGAAAGGAACTTGCACCGTATAGTAACGCTCAAAGTATCAAAATACTCACAAGGATACGCTCGATAATATAGAGAGAGAAAACTTTAGTTTTTGGTGTGATTTTCAATTCTAACCTAAGCACTCTATTTATAGAAAAATGCTTAGAACACCAAAGCAGAAAATTTAATAAAATATTATTATTTATATATAAATTTCCTACGCACACCAAGAATTCTGAATTGAGCATCTTACACATGCAAGTGGGGCCCACCAAAATAAAAAATATGTTTTAAATATTTTTTGTAACTAAATAAATTCAGATCTAATATTCCAGAACTTCAATAATTCATAATAAATAGCCCTTTTATCAGAAAAATTCGAATCTTATGTCTTTATATAGGAAATTCAATTCTCTACAACTTTGTAAGTTTAAGTTTTTCTAAATTCCAAACAGAAATTGACTGAAATTCACATACGGACAATTTTACATGCTATAATCAAATTTCAGTCAAAAATAGGGTCCACCAACACACAAAACATGTGTTAAACATTTATTGTAACAAAAAATACTCTTCCTCCTCATTTATTCATATATCACCCATTCATTGTAAAAATATCACCATTATTATATTATTATAATATAATAATATTTAAATAAATTATTTTATCATAAAAGATAAATTATCAATTTTTAACCATTGTCACATTAAAAAAAAATTTCATCTATATCCACATAAAATGAATATTTTTCTTATCATATAAATTAATAATTAATTATTCACAAATAATATTACAGAATCACAATACTGACAACCAGGCAGTTCCCAGAAAAGAGGGGGCTTCCTAATAAGGATTTTTCCTTACTGGCGCGCAATTAGGTGACCAAACCTCTCCTTAGATAGAACTTTCTAGACATTGCCAATAATACTATCTAATAATATTATTCAAATAATATAAATTATTGATCTAATAATGGAAAATACTGTGTAGTGACAATTATTGAAACAACAATAATATAAAATATCAACGCAGCAATTATTGAATCAATAAGATAAATTATTGAACAGTAATTATTGTAACAATTTTTGAGTAGTGTCTTCTTACGTAAGAATCAATAATTGGTACAATACCGTGTGCTACTGTGTAACACCGCGTGTTACTGTATTTTAACCACCAGGTATTCTAACAGTTAACGGTAAAACTTTCGTCGTTATTTTATAAAAAGATATTTTTTTCGTTTTCTCAATCCGACAATAATTTCGTTGTGGGGTCCACTAATGATTGTGCCGTCGTACGAATATTCCCTGTTAAAACAAATATTCCCCGACCAACTTGCGTACTTTGCAAAATTTATAAATATTACCCACAACTATAATATTATATCAAATCCACACCATAATACTTAAAAAATATTTTGAAAAAGTTAAATCTTTATTCATAAATTTTGGGGTCTTACAACAATATTTTCCATTATCAGATCAATAATTCATATTATTTGAATAATATTATTAGATAACATTATTGGCAATGTCTAAGAAAGTTCTATCTAGGAAAGGGGTTTGGTCACCTAATTATGCGCCAGTAAGGAGAAATCCTTATCGGAAAACCCCCTTCTTTCCTGAGAACGACCTGATTGTCATTATTGTAATTCTGTAATATTATTTGTGAATAATTAATTATTGATTTATATGATAAGAAAATATTTATTTTATGTGGATATAAATGAAGGAATTAATATTAACGTATTTTATCACTATTTTGTCGGAATGAAGGTATTAAAAATTATCTGTATGTGGATTTCAGTCATTTTTCGTTTGGAATTTAGAAAAACTTTCTTCTACAAAGTTGTAGAGAATTAAAATTCCTATGTAATGGACATAAAATTCGTATTTTTCTGATAAAATGACTATCTATTATGAATTATTGAAGTTTTTTAAATATTGTTTAAATTTAAAACAATTTGGTGAGATTTTCTAGAAGGGTGGGCCCCATTCTTGTCCTTGTGGAGTGCTGAGAAATTTTAAAGATTAATTTCAAGTATAACATGTGTGAGAATTTGTAATAAAATATTAATTTATTAATTTTAATCTACTTTGGCGTTCTGGTATTTTTCTATAAATATGGTGTTTAGTTATAATTGAAAATCACACCAGAATAAGAAATTTTCTCTCTATAATATTGAGCGTATTTTTGTGAGTATTTAGATACTTTGAGAGTTGCTATTCAATGCAAGTTCCTTCAGTATTATATCTGTTATTTTAGCCAGAAGTATTATTCTTTTTGAGGTAAGGAATGTTA
This sequence comes from Panax notoginseng, assembly GCA_016801055.1. NCBI lineage: Eukaryota > Viridiplantae > Streptophyta > Magnoliopsida > Apiales > Araliaceae > Panax > Panax notoginseng. Next base: position 218,891,547 of record CM029014.1, on the reverse strand, counting down.
TTTTCTGTGAGACCCCGAATTTTATGAAATAAAAGTATTCAGTTTTTCTATTTTGGTAAATTGTTAAATTGATAAAAGTTTAAAGTTAAGGGTAATATGCGAATTTTTTTTTCAAAGTAAGCAAGTTGATATAAAATATTTGTTGTGTCGGGGAATATTCGATTAGTCGGGAAATATTCTTTTTATCGGAGAATATTCATACGACGGTACAATTATTGGTGGACCCCACAACGGAATTATTGTTGAATTGAGAAAACGACAAAAATATTTTTATAAAAATAACGGCGGAAGTTTTACCGTTAATTGTTGAAACACCCGGTGTTAAAAGTACAGTAATACGCATGGTTGCATAGTAGCACACGGTATTGATTATTGATGCTTACGTGATAAGTCACTCAATTTTGTTTTATTGGTATTATTAATGTAATAAAACAGAAAAGCTTTTTATATAAAACAGAATACTTTTATAAAATTATTCATTTTATTAGGCTAATAGTAAAATCTTTTTATATAAAACAGAATACTTTTATAAAGTTATCTATTTTATTAGACAATAATTAGAATATATTATATTTTATTATGCATAGTATTTACATAGTGTTTGCATAGTAAAATTTTTTATAAAGTTATTCGTTTTATTAGATTATAAATAGAATATATTAGATTTTATTTAAAAGATTTTACTTTAAATATGGACCGTCAGATTAAAATAAATCAATCTAGACCGTTCATGAGTTAGTTACTATGCAGTCCATTTTTCTATAAATAGAAGCTCATTCCTTCATTATTTTCTTACGAATTCACTGAAACTCTAGAGAGAGAAACTATAGAGAGAAAGAAGAAAAGTATTCTGCTACTTCCCTACTCTTATATTCAGTTTCTTTTACGATAAGGGGTATTATTTCTTTTGTATTCATGAAGAGAACTTTTGTTATTCAATTCTTTATTATTCTGTTAGAATAACCTGTATACGCGGGCTACCCTATACTTGGTAAAATTCTTCTATTATTACATTATTTATTATTCTGTTGGAATAACCTATCTGTGCAGTCTATCGCATGCATGGTGATTTTTGTTGTTATTCCTTTCTTTATTATTCTGTTGGAATAACCTGTCTGTGCGGTCTATCACATGCATGGTGATTTCCGTTGTTATTCCATACTTTATTATTCTGTTGGAATATCCTGTCGGTGTGTATTACGCCTGACCTGGTTCTATTATTTATTATTCTGTTAGAATATTCTGTCTGTGCGTTTTACGCCAGACCTAGTTCTATTATTTATTATTCTGTCGAAATATCATGTCTGTGCGTTTACGCCGGACCTGGTTCCATTATCTATTATTCTGTCGGAATATCATGTCGGTGCATTTACGCATGACCTGGTTCCATTATTTATTTTTCTGTTGGAATAACCTGTCTATGCTGTTTATCGCATGCCTAGTGATTTTTTTTGTTATTCTATTCTTTATTGTACTCAGTTGGTTAAAGTTTTGGTTTTTATACTCCATGAAATTAGTGGAATATTCTTAATATTTGCGCTTCATCCAGTATTTTTTTATGGAAGTATTCTTCTGAGTATTTTTGAATTTTACTCCACAAAGCAGTATCATGTTGACAATTTGAACGTTATTGATTCCTGGATAAATTAATTCTTGAACTTGTTTTATTGAATTGTTATGTCATTGTCATCATCCTCATGTTTATATTATGTTGAAAGTCATCTATGGCCTGTAGTGCATAGATGGACTTGGTATGATTATGACCAGAGATTATTCGGTATAATCATGACCGTAATGTTACAAATGATGTGGAAAAGTTCTCATTGGCCCGTAGTGCATTGATAGACAGTTTTTGGTATGATTATGGCTATAGATTCTCTTCGGCCAAGGGTGCAAAGATGAATTATTTTATGACATGATCAGGACCGTTGATGAAAACACGATTATCTTTGGCCCGTAGTGTATGGATAATTTGTGATCGTGATACTAATGAATATCCTTGGCCTGTAGTGCAGGGATGATTCGATGATGTGGATTAATTATTGAGCTGAGTCTCAGCGATGAAATTTTAATTCATGAATGTGATAATAATGAATATCTTTGGCCGTAGTGCATGGATAATTCATGGATGTGATATTAACGAATATCTTTGGCCGTAGTGCATGGATAATTCGAAGGTGTGGATTATTTATTAAGCTGAGTCTCAGCGATAAAATATTAGTTATACACTTTTAATTTGTAGAAGATAGTAGATATCATGCTCTACTTGACTCTTCTAAAATACAGTTCTATGTCTTTGGTCGTAGTGCAAAGATGAATTTATTAGTATGATTATGAACAAGAATTGTGATTTGGTATAACCATGATTTTTTATGTTTCAGGTGAATATAGGTGATGAAAATTATCTTCGTTCTGGGTGTGAAGAGGAATTTAGAATCACAATTATGATTATGAATTATTCATATGATTGTGGACAGGAATTGTTGATTAATGTTATAGGGATAAAATATTATTGATGGACTTTTAACATGGAGAAGATAATTGACCTAATGGTCTATTTGACTCTTCTAATGGATTGCTCGTTCCGTTGCAACTATGGTTGAAAAGTTTTATCAGTTACCATATGTTCTAAATCTCTGATTTATTAATGATGAAGGCTATTAATGATGTAAATTAGCTTTAATTATGATATTATTTACTGGGCTAGTTGAGCTCACCCTTTTGCTTTCATTGATCTCTTCAGGAAGTGAGAACGCAGTAGGGACTAGTCGGGGAACGGAGTGACGGTCCAGATGATATCATTAGTAGTCCTCACTATTCTATCAAATAGTGTGATAACTGTGGAGGTTCTCCCTAAACAGTATAGAAAAGTGTGTTGTATTCTATACATGATTTAGTAGTTATATTTGGTGAATCAAATAAGGTGAGGCGAACCCAACTTTGGAAGGGTGTTTTGCCACTATCATACAAGATGTCTAATGGCATACAACCTCGTATTCTCATAAGACATGGTTGTGCACATCCAATTGCTGAATATATCTACGAGCACTATCTATATGATCTTGGAGTTTATTTGAAGTATAATTTTTACTTGGAGACAACGGAGATATTTATATGTCAAGAGAAGACTCACCATTAAAAAGAAGATGATAATAATCTTCTTGTTTTTATTTGGGGACTTTTGGGTCAACTAAGGATAATTCTATGGACATGTGATATCTATCATAACCTAGACGCATGCCCTCCCATGTACGAAGGTTTCCTTGAGCACTTCCCAAATATTTTAATTTCTAAAACAGTTTTTGGCTATACTTTTATGTAAAGTATCATTGTAAGGTTGTGGTCGAGGTACCATGAGAGTTACATACATTTGTATTAAAACTCATAGTTAACTGTGGTCGTATTCTATACGACAACTCAACAGTTGTATAAATGAAATTGTATTTGAATTTTGTACCATGTATCTGGCGACTCATAATGGGTGATGTATACATAATTTTGGGGGCGTCACATTTTCTTCGTAAATTATGTTATTTCTTTCAATATCATTATAGCGAAATATTTGTATGAATTTTATTATGAAATTTTTACCTTTTCATGTCGAGTTTACTATTCACATATACGATATTATTCACGTATACGACACTATTCACAAAGTATGATTTTTCTTGTAGAATTTCTACCTTTTTGTGTCGGGGTTACTATTCACGTATGCGGCACTATTCACGTATACAGCACTATTCATAGAAAAATAAATTTTTCTCTTCTTTGTCCAAGATGTCTATTATGGTTACTATATTTGATTGTATCTATGTTTTGATCTTCATTCTTGAATTTTACTCCACTATGGTTTATTATGGAGTATTTTTGAACTTGGATTATCTAAAGTACGAATCCCTAATCTTTGTCATTTTATCTCACTGGATTCGTTTTTTTAAAATATTTTTTATCATCCTCAGTCCTAAATGGTGATATAACTGAATATATTTGGCCTGTGGTGCAAAGATAAATGATTACCTGATGAATATCTTTAGCCCGTAGTGCAAAGATGGACAGGTGTTGAGATGAACATGACCAACTGGTGATACAAATGAATATCTTTGGCCCGTAAAATAAAGATGAATATTTGGTTCAAGATGTATATTGGTTGATATTACAGGGATAAAATACTGATGATGAACTTTTAAATCATAGAAGATAGTAGATTTCATTCTCTACTTAACTCTTCTAATGAATTGTTATTTTCGCTGCGAATATTGATCTAAAACTTATTATCCATTATATTTTATCTGAATTATTGAAAGCTAACGATAATTTATTCTACATTATCTTAGTCATAATATTCTTTACTGGGCTAGTTGAGCTCACCCTTTTCCTTTTTGTTCTATTTTTTTCTCAGGAGGCGAGAATATAGCGGGAACTAGTCGGGGTGTGGAGTGATGTTTCAGGGCAGTTGTTTTAGCAGTTCTCACTATTTTGTAAAATAGTGTATCAATAATTGTAATAAGGACTTATTTGAGTTTGAATATTGTCTAGAAAATAATATTTGTATTTAAACTCATAGCATATGTGTTGTCGTATTTTGCACGATAATTGTAATAATGAAGTTATAGAATCTTTTCAAGCACAGCGGAATAAGTAAAAGATCCCCTTCATTGATATATTCATAATCATACATACATTATTCTTAGAGTTAGTTCAGTTGTAAGCAGTTAAAATATACATAGCAGTTATAGTAGTTAAGTACATAATGTAAATGACATAAATTAAAAGACACAAGGGATTTTAAGTGGTTCAGAGACTCAAGCTCCTAATCCACTCTTCTGCTTTTAACTAGCAGGATTTCCACTAAGGAAGGGCAGCACCCTAAATCACTAAGATTCCTTCAAGGCCAGCAGCCTTGGGACTTCAGTTCACTAAGAACTCTTTATGGCCAGCAGCCTTGGAACTTCTCTAGTTCCCTAGGAACTCTTCAAGCCCAGCAGGCTTGAAACTTCATTTAGTCCTTCCGGACAAGGACCCCTTAGGCCCTGGCTTCTTGTTGTTGATGTTGTTTGTTTGTTGGAGGTGCTGCTAAGAAGCTCTTTAAGCTCTTCATCTCTGAATGCTTAGCAGCTTGACGTGATCATCCTTGAGGTGCAGTTGAGTGTTGCATGATGCTCAGCTTCTTCAGATACTCAACCACTTCTGATGATCTCTTATTGAACTGCAGTGAAGATCATTCTTCTTGATACTTGATGGCTGCACATGATGAGTTTCTAAAATGACTGTAAGCTCTTCTGTTAGGTACTTAGAAACTTTCTCATGCTCGACACCATGATGACGTTGGTGATCTTTTTCCTTGAAACTTGACGCCTTCTCATGATGGACTTGCTAAGATGACTGTAAACTCTTCTCTCTGGTACTTAGAGTCTTCCCATGATAGATATCAAGATGACATTGATGGTCTTCTTTCTTTGGGCAGTTCAAAACACTCTTCTTGTATTAGAACTCTCACTTCTACATAGTAGAACTCTCACTTCTACTTCTTACTCTGTTTATCTCTAAGTGTTCTTGGTGGATCGTAGAGTGAGCTTTCAGACCTTCATTGGTCACTCACTATTTTACGTTATTTAGATCAGTCCACCATTTCTCCAAACTCAGCAACTCCAGCCTCCTTTGATCTTTGAAGCTCTTGTTGATTTATACTCCTTCGCAATCTTTCCGCTGGAATGTAGCCGTTGGGAGCTATTTGAATTGCTTTGCAGATCTTGAGTTATTTGGTGTAGCCTGCAGATGTGACATGACATCCCATTTTCTGATTTTCTGACTTTCTGACATTGCAGTCTACTGTTTCACCTACCCCGTCAGATATGTTACTTTGATGTCTTGGGCAGGTCGACGACTTTATTTTCTCCTTCTGATTTCTTGATCAGAGGTTGTCCTTTTGCATCGATGCTCTCAATAAGCTCTTGTCCGAATATCAATCTTCAGATTGAGCCATTGCCAATGCTTCAATCTTCAGTTGACTGAACTCTACGATTTTGTTGCACATCTTCTTGACCTGATCGTAGTTTCTTGTTGAATGTTGCTCATTGACTGGTAAAGTCAACACTACGATCCTGAAGAGTGTTGATTGGATCTTCAAAGTAGAACACCTCTTCCTTCTCTTGTGCAGTGCTACAACACTTTTGTTTGCCTCAACTGCTCTCAGATACTGATGGCTTGACTCCTTGCTCTGGCCCCTTCTGAATAGCAAGTCACTTCAGATTTGTGGCGTGTCCAGCTCGCTTTCTTCTTATGATCTCCCGTTCACTTATCATCAATGGACTGACCCAATGCTTAATCACTTTAGCCTTGTTCTTCAGAGGCTGACCAATATTTTTGTGTATACTTTATCATTTCCTTCTTTATTCGGCAAACATTACGATCCTAGTTGCTTCCAAGATCGTTGTCTTCTATTCACTTGACAGCTACTGCACTTGCTGACTTTCCTTAGTCAGTAACTGAAGTCTTCTTTTGATTAACTTGTAGAAGACTTCATTTCAAATGGCTTCCCAACTCAATCTGAATACTAATTGGGTTGGTGCTTAGATTTTCTGTTAGCCTGCGTGCCATTCATTGAGTGCTCTCTGGTTTCCTTCTAGTTGGATGTAACATTGCAACTTGGACCAGAGGCTTCATTTCTTTGGATATTCTGGGAGTGCTCATTTGTTGAGAATCGTATTTGCTCTACGATTCTTCCTTGGCATTGTGAGCACTTCTTTTGAGGTCTTAGTTCTGCACTCTACGATTCAGCTTTGGCTATGCAGACACTACGACTCCGAGATCAGATCTTGACACTCTACAATTTCTGCCTTTGTGCTCATTGTCTTCATCTGATCTTGCTCGACTACGATCTCTACCTCAGATATGATCAGTAGAATCTACGACTCAGAGTGTAGTCTACGATTCTTGACTTGTCTTCGGCATCAGTAGACTCTACGACTCCGAGTGTAGTCTACGATCCTTGACTTGGCTTCGACAGATGCTCGGTCGGCTTGTAGGCAGGTTGTCTCTACAATTCTGAACATGACTTTCTCAGCAGACTACGGCTCTGAGGAAGTTCTTCTCGACACACTACGATCCTTCCTCGTCTCTCCTGGCAGTCTACGAACTCCGATATTTACTATCTTGCAGACTACGATTCTGCCTTGATAACTCCCGAGTTTTCTCTGACTCTCCTGGCAGACTACGATTTCTGGTGCAGTGATCGACGATCAGACGAGCCTATCTTTTACATCATAAGATCAACCTAACATGCTTGATTTTTCTATATTTATAGTCCTTGTATATCATTTCTTTTTAAGGACTTTACAAAGTTGTTTTGATTATGTAGGATTAACCTAACATATTTGATCAATTCATTCTAAGTCCTTGTACACATGTTTCTGTTATCTATTAAAGAACTTTACAGTTTTTCTCAATGCAAGCATACTTGCATATTCATTCATATATATCATAATCAAATCATATATAAATAGGAATAGCATTCTCATACTTATTCCTGACAATCTCCCCCTATTTGAATATGACAAAAATAATAAGTGCATATGCATGTTATGAATGAATCGTACATACAGTGAGCAGCTATATTTCTAAAACAGATAATCATGAATATCATTTATAATAATATGGAATTTAATAAACTATGACATTTTACATCTTGGATCCAGAACATACCTAACTAGTTAGAGATGTACCTCTTTGGCTCCATATATGTTTCTAGGATGTCTGTTGATCAGCTATTCATTTGTTTGATCTTCTTGCTCCTGCTCCCCCTGGGATGATGACTTGTTGTCTTTGCTTTGCTCCACTTCAGTCTCATGATCTTCTTTCTTAATATGCTCCCCCTCAAAGTCTGCGACCATCTGACCATCATCTTTTGGCTCCCCCTCAGATGTTGGTTCTGCTTCAGCAGGTGCTGTCTTTTTCTTTTCCTTCTTATCTTCACTTCTTCTGTTCCCCTTGCTCTTCCTTGAGTGCCTCTGACTCTTCCTCTTTTTATGCCTCTTTTTCTCCCCCTTTTTGTCATTAATCACTTGAGAGAGCTACTCCATGTTGGACATTAGTCGCTCTATCAGGTAAGATGAGTTGCCAACCTCAATCTTGAGTTCTTGTTGGCTCAGCTCAAGTTGTAGAGAGAAAGACTGATTCATGTTGTCAATCTTATCAGAGAGGACTTAGATCTGCTCTTCATTGGCCTTTTGTGCTCTTAGAGCTTCTGCCTTCTGATCATTTATGGCCTTCAGATAGATGTGATCTCTCTCTTTGATTTTGAGAGATACATCAGCCATAGTGGCTTGGAGTCTGTCTTGAACTGAGTTATTTTCTGCTGTTGTCAACATCTTTAACTCTTCATTGATTAGAGATATCTTCTCAACCAGCTCAGCAAATTTTTTAACAGCTCCTGCTCTATAGGAATTTGGGCATTTGGTTGGGCGACCTCTTGTAGAACACCAGATTGGACTCTACGATTTTCATCCTTGGACAGATTTTTGAAAGTATTGAGAATATGAAAAATCGTTGAATACTAATCGCTATTGGAGGATGAAGGTATGTTAAATAGATGTGCTTGAGCAGATGGAGCCTTCTCATTTTGGACTTGAACACCATCAGTGGTAGAGTGAACAGACTCTACGATTATTTCCTTGGCCATAATCCTTCTGTTTTCAGAGTCCACTCTACGATCATAGGGAATATAGTGGTTGCCAGCATGTCGGTAGACTTTGAAGTGGGGTTGGTCTTTGATCATTTTGGTTGCAAACTTCTTCACCCTTGGGAAGTTCTGAGCCACCAGCTCTAGGCTTGGAAACTGAGAGTAACACCAGCTGAAGTAACTTCTATCTCTTTTAATATGTGCCTTTAACCAAGGCATCCATTGGAAAACTCCATGTTGTTTCAGTTTTTAAACACTTCAAATGCAGTCATCCTCACAGCCTTGAGCTATTCATTTCCATAGTTTACCCAACTTTCTAGAGGTACTTCTGGTGATTCATCAGAGACTTCCACCACTATTTTCCTGGTGATTTTTGCTGGAGAGACAACAGGGTAGAATTCTGGTTCCTCTGATTCCTGATTTACAGAGCTGGAATCCTTCTCCATTTCTTCTCTTTCTGAGCTTGAAACATTCTGACTTCTTTCATCGGATTCATCAGTGAATCCTTCTTGTTGATTTTCATTACCAGAATCTTCTTCAGCATCATCTTCCTTGGGTTCAACTTCTTCATCACTAGTCCCATCTTCAGCACTTTTCTCCTTTGATTTAGATTCATCATCACTTACTTCAATGACTGTAGTAGAGTGATCACTTTTCTTCTTGGGGGTAAATTTAGCAAGTAGTCTGTAGCTCTTTCTTCTCCTTGGGGGTTCAGCTATAGGAGAGATAAACTTTTCTTCTTCTTCAGATCCTGAAGCCTTTGAATCATCAGAAAGACTTTCCTGATGCTCAGCAACAGTAGGGGCATTTCCTTCTTCTTCGGACTTAGCATCATCATGTGAGCTTGTTGGAGCATTTACAGTAGGAGGTGCAGTAGTTTTATCTTGCATCCTTTCTTCATTATCAGAGTGGATTCTCTGAGAGTAAGCCATAGGGCTTGCATATTCTTCTTTATCATCAGACCTTACAATTTCTTTCATTAATCCTGCTTCACTTTCATTGCTGGATTTGCTCTTTGAGGACTCAACCTTGAGACTATCAGTTCCCTTTTCTTCTTCTGACTCTACGTCCTCTTCTTTGTCAGATGGACTTTCTTGGGAAACTGGGGCTGGCTTGTTTACCACCTTAGCTTTCTTTCTAGATGGCCTTTGAAGTAATCTGTTACTTCTCCTCTTTGTGGTCTCTACATTTGAGACATTTTCACCTTCATCCTTATCTTCAATGGGGAGACTTCTTGGTAGGACCTCAGTTTTCTTTACACCTTTGGATTTCTTCCTTGCTGGTGTGGTTGTTGCTGGTACAGAGTCACCAAATTCAGAACTTTCCACCTCCTTCGTTTTTCTCTTCTTTGCAGAAACTTTGCTGCTTCTTTTAGTTGTTGTTAGCCTCCTGTTTTCCTTTGGATTTTTCTTCCAGTTTATGAACAGTTGTGGAGACATCACTTTATGAACATTTAGAGGCTCTCTCTCATCATCCTTGATCTTGGTTCCCAGCTTCTTCTTCATCACAATACTCAACAGTCTTCCATGAAAGACTTTAGTCAGAGGTCTATCTATAGACTTTTTTATCTCAGCCCTTTCCACCCATTTGGAGATCTGACCGAACAAGATAGCTGCAAAGTTTATTCGTTTCTTTAGAACTATTGCACACATAATCTTCAACTGCTGATCAAGTACAGTGTCCTTGCATAGTATACATTTGCCCACTATTTCAGTAACAAACTTGAACTCTTCGGGAAACTGCTTCATCTTCATGTCCTTCAGACTAGGATTTCTTTGGTACCCCATAATCTCCTTTGCTTGTTCCGTGTCGATCTCATCAAGGCTTTTTAGTCCTTGGTCAGGAAAGCCTAAGAATTGATTGATGTCGGACGATTTCAGCTTTAGAGTCTGACCTTTGACCTTGGTAGAAAGGGTTCCGGAGTTTATGGATGCATTTGAGTAAAACTCCTTAACCAAGTCAGCATATACTCGAGTGCTTGCCTCAAGGCATTTTGGGAATCCAGCTTTCTTCACAAGTTCAAGAATGTCTCTAAACTTCTTTTCGGATTTCTCAAACTACTTGGTTCTGAGCTGAATGCCAGTGATTACTCGCCAATCTGCCATTTGAATAGTTCAAAAAGTATAGGTATTTGATTCCGAGAGGTTTATGAGAGATAGCTGATTGTGATTTCGGCAGGGCTCTGGAGGGTTAATTAATTTGGCTTCGAACAGAATTCTAGGGTTTGAAAATGGGAGGGAGAGAGATTCGATAGTTTTTTATGACTGTTTGTAAATTTTAATTTGTCTTTATGGTAGTTCCCTCTGACTTTGCACAAGCAGTGATGTGTCAACCAACCGTTGGTTGCACGATACCCAGTAATGAGCTGTAACTCCCCCATTACCTCTTCAGTTTAATGTCCCTTTTTAAAACAAATAGGCTTCAATGACGTGGATTGACCGTTGACCATTTTGGTTCGTAGAGTAGCATGGTAAGGCGGCTATGAACTCTACGATTTGATTCGTTGACCCAACGATCTTCTTTTGAAAGATGCTGCAGTGGATGGTTTTGACATTAATCCTTATCTTGAAATTGCATAGCTTAACCACTGATGTACTTTATGAAGGTTTGGTGACTCTACTTCTAAAATGAATCTTCAGGTCATCTTTCCATTCAAAGTTCGACCTTATCTCCTCATACTTTGAATGGTTGAGCAATTGTTTAGTTCTTCTAAGCTCCTCAAGAGCTAGTGTATTCTGGTAGGACTGTGATCGTCGAGTCTGCTCCTACGATCGTTGAGGTTGCACCAAGATCGTTGAGTTCGCTTCAAACTCTACTCTCTGATCGTTGACTATCTTGGTCCTTGAGATGAATTTGACTAAGCAATCCTTCTGGGTTAAGTTAACTCAGGAAGGGACAACCTCTTAGAATGAGCTAAGGGTCAGATTTGTCACTGAGGCACTTTTCAAAAAAAAAACTTTAGAAGTGATTTGCACTGATATCTTATTTGACCTTTTTCTGCTGGGGAGATCCTCTACCAACTTTTGGACATTTGTATTGGCTGCATTCGTGGTGTCCTCCTGCTCTTACACTACGATCAGATGTTTGATCGTAGGCACTCCACGATTTTGAGTTGGATGTCTGAAGGGTTATCAGTAGTACGTTTTGAGACGTTCCTACTGACTATGGATCTTCATTTGGTTCATCAGCCATAAAGTTTTGGGACTCTGTAGCTGGCACATTGCTTCATAGTCTATCTCAGTGTTGTTGTTCCTTAACAGATCACTGCTCCCCCATGGTTGATATTGTCTTCTCAGATAGATGTGATTTCCTTTACTTCATGTTCATTAGAAGGTAGCCTTGCATATCTCCTTTTGACTGGAATCATCATTTTCAATTAAATCTTCTTGTATCATAGAGATGGATATCTTCAGGACTGTTCACTCTACGATCACTTGACAGTACTACGAATGTAGTCTTCTTTGACAGTTTGTGCTTGCTGAGTGCTGCTTCCATAATGAGTTCCTCATGATTGATGCTCGATGATCCTTTGATGTGAACTTTCTTGAGGATTCTCTTCATATGGCATGCTTTGCATGATTGAGCATACAAGACCCTTTTCATCTTTGGTTGAATGGCCTGCTTCCATATAAAGATCAGCAGCCATGTGAGCTTCATTCAGATTAGCTTAGCAGGTCTCCAAGGACAGGCTTTGACATATAGGAATTTTATCAGAATTATTTCTGAGCAGTTTTAAGCCTTCTGCTGGTTGAGTCTTCTTGACTGAAGTCTGTTAGTTCCCAATAGGCACAATATAGATATAGAAGGGGGGTTGAATAGATCCTTTTTAAATTTTAAATATTTTTCTCGTTTATTTCGTATTACTAATGATTTAGCATATGACAAACATAAGAATCTTTTCAAGCACAGCGGAATAAATAAAAGATTCCCTTCATTGATATATTCATAATCATACATACATTGTTCTTAGACTTAGTTCGGTTGTAAATAGTTAAAATATACATAGCAGTTATAGCAGTTAATGTGCATAATATAAATGACATAAAGTAAAAGACACGTGGAGTTTTAAGTGGTTCAGAAACTCAAGCTCCTAATCCACTCTTCTGCTTTCAACTAGCAAGATTTCCACTAAGGAAGGGCATCACCCTGAATCACTAAGATTCCTTCAAGGCCAGCAGCCCTGAGACTTCAGTTCACTAAGAACTCTTCAAGGCCAGCAGCCTTGGAACTTCTCTAGTTCCCTAGGAACTCTTCAACCCAGCAGGCTTGTAACTTCATTTAGTCCCTTCGGACAAGGACCCCTCAGGACCTGGCTTCTTGTTGATGTTGTTTGTTGTTGTTGTTGTTTGTGCTGAGCTGCTAAGATGTCTTTAAGCTCTAAACATCTTCAGTACTTAGCAGCTTGGCGTGATCATCCTTGAAGTGCAGTTGAGTGTTGCATGATGCTCAGCTTCTTCAGTTACTCAACCACTTCTGAAGATCCCTTGTTGAACTACAGTGAAGATCATTCTTCTTGGTACTTGATGGCTGTAAATAATGAGTTTTTAAGATGACTGTAAGCTCTTCTGCTAGTTACTTAGAAACTTTCTCATGCTTGACACCATGATGGCGTTGGTTTTCTTAATACTTGATGCCTTCTCATGATGGACTTGCTAAGATGACTGTAAGCTCTTCTCTCTGGTACTTAGAGTCTTCCCATGATGGACATCAAGAAGACATTGATGCTCTTCTTTCTCTCACAGTTTAGAACACTCTTCTTGTAGTAGAACTCTCACTTCTACATTGTAGAACTCTCAGTTCTATTTCTTTCTTTATTTTTCTCTAAGTGTTCTTGGTGGATCGTAGAGTGAGCCTTCAGACCTTCATTGGTCACTTACTATTTTACGTTGGTTAGCTCAGTCCACCACCTTTTTAAACTCAACAACTCAGCAACATTTGATCTTTGAAGCTCTCGCTGATTTATACTCCTTTGCAATCTTTCCGTTGGAATGTAGCCGTTGGGAGTTATTCTAATCTCTTCACAGATCTCGAGTTGTCTGAGGTAGACTGCAGATGTGACATGATATGTCTTTCTGACACTACAGTCTACTGTTTCACCTACCCCATCAGAGATGTCACTTTAATGTCTTGGGCAGGTCGACGACTTTATTTCCTCCTTCTGATTTCTCGATCAGAGGTTGTCCTTTTGCATCGATACTCTCAATAAGCTCTTATCTGAATATCACTCTTCAGATTGAACCGTTGCCAATGCTTCACTCTTCAGATGACCGAACTCTACGATTCTGATGCATGCCGTCTTGGACCTAATCGTAGTGTCTTGTTGAATATTGCTTATTGACTGGTAGAGTTAACACTACGATCTCGAAGAGTGTTCATTGAATCTTCAATGTAGAACACCTCTTCCTTCTTTTATGCAGTGCTTCAACACTTCTGTTTGCCTCAATTAATCTCAGATACTGATGGCTTGACTCCTTTCTCTGGTCCATTCTGAATATCAAGACACTTCAGATTTGTGGCGTGTCCAGCTCGCTTTCTCCTTGTGATCTCCTGTTCACTTATCATCAATGGACTGACCCAATACTTAATCACTTTAGCCTTGTTCTTCAGAGGCTGACCGGTATCTCTGGGTATACTCCTTCAGTTCCTTCTTTATGTGGCAAACACGACGATCCTGGTTGCTTCCAAGATCGCCGTCTTCTATCTTCTTGACAGCTACTGCACTTGCTAACTTTCCTTAGTCAGTTACTGAAGTCTTCTTCTGATCAACTTATGGAAGACTTCATCTCGAATGGCTTCCCAACTCAATCTAACTGCTGATTGGGTTGGTGCTCAGATCTACAATTAGCTTGCATGCCATTCGTTGAGTGCTCTCTGGTTTCCTTCAGGTTGGATGTAACATTGCAGCTTAGACCAGAGGCTTCATTCCTTTAGATATTATGGGAGTGCTTATTTGTTGAGAATTGTATTTGCTCTACGATTTTGCCTTGGCATTGTGAGCACTTCTGTTGAAGTCTTAGTTCTGCAGTCTATGATTCAGCTTCTGCTGTGCAGACACTGCGACTCCGAGATCAGATCTTGACACTCTACGATTTCTATCCTTATGCTCGTTGTCTTCATCGGATCTTGCTCGACTAATATCTCTGCCTCAGATATGATCAGTAGACTCTATGACTTCGAGTGTAGTCTACGATCCTGAATTGGCTTTGGCCTCAGTTGACTCTACGACTCCGGATGTAGTCTACGATTCTTAACTTGGCTTCGGCAGATGCTCGGTCGGCTCGTAAGTAGGCTATCTCTACGATTCTGAACATGACTTCCTCAGCAGACTACGGCTCCGAGGAAGTTCTTCTCGACACACTACGATCCTTCCTCATCTCTCCTGATAGTCTATGAACATCAAGATCTACTATCTTGTAGACTACGATTCTGCCTCGATAGCTCCCGAGTTTTCCTTGACTCTCCTGGCAGACTACGATTTCTGGTGCAGTGATCGACGATCAAACAAGCCTATCTATTACATCATAAGATCAACCTAACATGCTTGATCTTTCTATATTTATAGTCCTTGTACATCATTTCTTTTTAAGGACTTTACAAAGCTATTTTGCTTATGTAGGATCAACCTAACATATTTGATCAATTCATTCTAAGTCCTTGTATACATATGTTCCTTTTATCTATCAAATGACTTTACAGCTTTTCTTAATGCAAGCATACTTGCATATTCATTCATATATATTATAATCAAATCATATATAAATAAGAATAATATTCTCATGTTTATTCCTGACAAAGTCTTCTGCTTCAGCATTCCTTAGTGTGGCCAGATAGACCAAGTACCTGCAGGTTAGATATATTTCTATTTCGGTACCCATAGTTAAATAGGTCCTGCCAGGTTAGTTTCAAAATCTCTATTCCTCATATATTAGAATTAACATCATATTGATCACCAACAATCAGATTCATGCATGCAGCTAATTTAGATATTACATTTTGAGATGCATGATGATGAGTGTGTGTAAGATTTGCCATTTTAATAAAACACTCTTTTCCTTTGATGGTTTCATCATTTGCTTGGTTATGTTCACAGAGTTTAAATGTTCACAGAGTGAGAATCAACACTATTACTTATGCGTATCTGGTTGATTCATAGAGGTGATCAGTTTCTACTAATCTTCAAGATACTCTTGTAGAACTGATCATACTCTGAATGTTATCAAACAGTTAGAACATAGGTTTGTACATACATACTAACCCATCAGCAAAGATTACTTCACATAGAATTAATTTAACCTTTGATATGCTTATGACCTATTTCAGATTTCTTTCAAGATGTCATCTTCAACCTAAAACTTGGATGGAGATAAAGTTTGTAAGCATTTGAGTTTCCAACCTCAGTGTACTTTCTCTCTTCACCTTTTTAGGTAGATTATGATTTCTTGACAGGATACAGTTATAGTGTATAAGGAGGTGCAACATGATGTACATATTTATATTAGTGAGGAACCGTACCTTTTTACTGTCAGTTTCTTAACAGTCATTTAACTTGGATATACTGAGTATAAGCATTGATGTGCATAGCTCCACATTTTTTCCTGACAACTTGTTGCTCCAGTTGACCTTCAATCAATCAGTCGTGTCTTAAAGATGTAAGCTAAGGTACTCTTAGCATCCTTGGTTCTTTGGCATCCTTGAGTTCACAAGGTTTACATCCAGCTTTTGGTTGGCCAGATACATGTTTGAGAAGTTCTAATTTCTTCTCTGAATAAGCATTTCTTAGCATGTATGGCCTTTTCATCTTTTCAGGCTTGGTGGATGTTTGACTCCTTTTTGTTGATGTCTCTCGAGCTTCCTAGCCTGGTCTTCAGACTACAAGATTGACCGCGGGCAAGGATTGGTCTTGTTGATATGGCAATCAAGAACATGGACCAATCTGAGCAGCTTCAGGTGTATATACACATTTACCTGTACACAATATTTCCAACGTATGAGCTCATCTGCATATAACAAGTGACTTACTACTAAACTAAGTTTAGAACAATGTTTATGCCTAGGATCAGACTTAAAGCGATTAGTTTTTGAATATAGCATGAGAACCTGCTTTGATACCAATTGTTAGTTCCCAGTAGGCACAATATAGATCTAGAAGGGGGGTTGAATAGATCCTTTTTAATTTCAAATACTTTTCTCGTTTATTTTGTATTGCTAATGATTTAGCATATGACAAACATAAGAATCTTTTAGATCACAACGGAATAAGTAAAAAATCCCCTTCATTGATATATTCATAATCATATATACATTATTCTTAGAGTTAGTTCAGTTGTAAGCAGTTAAAACATACATAGCAGTTATAGCAGTTAAGTACATAATGTAAATGACATAAAGTAAAAGACACAAGGGATTTTAAGTGGTTTAGAGATTCAAGCTCCTAATCCACTCTTCTGCTTTCAACTAGCAGGATTTCCACTAAGGAAAGGCAACACCCTGAATCACTAAGATTCCTTCAAGGCCAGCAGCCTTGGAACTTCAGTTCACTAAGAACTCTTCAAGGCCAACAGCCTTGGAACTTCTCTAGTTCCCTAGGAACTCTTCAAACCCAGCAGGCTTGGAAATTTATTTAGTCCCTCCGGACAAGGACCCCTTAGGCCCTGGCTTTTTGTTGTTGATGTTGTTTGTTTGTTGGAGGTGCTGCTAAGATGTTTTTTAAGCTCTTCATCTCTAAATGCTTAGCAGCTTGACGTGATCATCCTTGAGGTGTAGTTGAGTGTTGCATGATGCTCAGCTTCTTCAGATACTCAACCACTTCTGATGATCCCTTATTGAATTATAGTGAAGATCATTCTTCTTGATACTTGATGGTTGCACATGATGAGTTTCTAAGATAATTGTAAGCTCTTCTGTTAGGTACTTTTTCTCATGATTGACACCATGATGACGTTAGTGATCTTCTTCCTTGAAACTTGATGCCTTCTCATGATGGACTTGCTAAGATGACTGTAAGCACTTCTCTCTGCTACTTAGAGTCTTCCCATAATAGACATCAAGATGACATTGATGCTCTTGTTTCTCTTGGCAGTTCAGAACACTCTTCTTGTAGTAGACCTCTCACTTTTACATAGTAGAACTCTCACTTCTACTTTTTACTCTATTTATCTCCAAGTGTTCTTGGTGGATCGTAGAGTGAGCTTTCGTACCTTCATTGGTCACTCACTATTTTACGTTATTTAGATCAGTCCACCATTTCTCCAAACTCAGCAACTCCAGTCTCCTTTGATCTTTGAAGCTCTTGTTGATTTATACTCCTTCGCAATCTTTTCGTTGGAATGTAGCCGTTGGGAGCTATTTGAATTTCTTCGCAGATCTCGAGTTATTTGGTGTAGCCTACAGATGTGACATAACATCCCCTTTTCTAACTTTCTGACATTGCAGTCTACTGTTTCACCTACCCCGTCAGATATGTTACTTTGATGTCTTGGGCAAGTAGATGACTTTATTTCCTCCTTCTGATTTCTTGATCAGAGGTTGTCCTTTTGCATCTATCCTCTCAATAAGCTCTTGTCCGAATATCAATCTTCAGATTGAACCGTTGCTAATGCTTCAATCTTCAGTTGACTAAACTCTACGATTCTGAGTCACATCTTCTTGGACCTGATCGTAGTGTCTTGTTGAATGTTGCTTATTGACAGGTAGAGTCAACACTACGATCCTGAAGAGTGTTGATTAGAACTTCAAAGTAGAACACCTCTTCCTTCTCTTGTGCAGTGCTTCAACACTTTTGTTTGCCTCAACTGCTCTCAGATACTGATGGTTTGACTCCTTGCTCTGGCCCCTTCTGAATAGCAAGTCACTTCAGATTTGTGGCGCGTCCAACTCGCTTTCTCCTTGTAATCTCCCGTTCACTTATCATTAATGGACTGACCCAATGCTTAATCACTTTAGCCTTGTTCTTCAGAGGCTGACCAGTATTTCTGTGTATACTTCATCAGTTCCTTCTTTGTTCGACAAACACTATGATCCTGGTTGCTTCCAAGATCGTTATCTTCTATTCACTTGAAAGCTACTGCACTTGTTGACTTTCCTTAGTCAGTAACTGAAGTCTTCTTCTGATTGACTTCATTTCGAATGGCTTCCCAACTCAATCTGAATGTTGATTGGGTTGGTGCTTATATCTTCTGTTAGCCTGCATGCCATTCGTTGAGTGCTCTCTGGTTTCCTTCTGGTTGGATGTAACATTGCAGCTTGGACCGGAGGCTTCATTTTTTTTGATATTCTAGGAGTGCTCATTTGTTGAGAATCGTATTTGCTCTATGATTCTTCCTTGGCATTGTGAGCACTTCTTTTGAGGTCTTAGTTCTGCACTCTACGATTCAGCTTCGGCTGTGCAGACACTACGACTTTGAGACCAGATCTTGGCACTCTACGATTTTTATCTTTGTGCTCGTTGTCTTCATCTGATCTTGCTCGACTACGATCTCTGCCTCAGATATGATCAGTAGACTCTACGACTCAGAGTGTAGTCTATGATTCTTGACTTGGCTTCGGCATCAGTAGACTCTATGACTCCGAGTGTAGTCTACGATCCTTGACTTGGCTTTGGCAGATGCTCGGTCGGCTTGTAGGCAGGTTGTCTCTACTATTCAGAACATGACTTTCTCAGCAGACAACGGCTCTGAGGAAGTTCTTCTCGACACACTACGATTCTTCCTCGTCTCTCTTGGCAGTCTACGAACTCCGAGATCTACAATCTTGCAGACTACGATTCTGCCTTGATAGCTCCCGAGTTTTCCTTGACTCTCCTGGCAGACTACGATTTCTGGTGCATTGATCGACGATCAGACAAGCCTATCTGTAAGACCCCAACTTATTAATGAATAAAATCAAATTTTCTCTAAATATTATTATGAATAATAAGGGGTTAATTTGATATAATACTTTGGTTATGGGTGAAATGTGCAAATTTTACAAAATAAGCAAGTGGTTATAAAATATTCATTTTGTCGGGGAATATTCGTTTGGTCGTGGAATATTCTTGCTGTCGGGGAATATTCGTACGACGGCGCAGCCTTGTGTGGGCCCCATAACAGAAAGCGATTGAATGAAGAAAACGACAAGTATAAGTTGTTTATAAATAACGGCGTAGTTGTTACCGTTAATACTGTTGGAATACCCGGTGGTTAAAATACAGTAGCATACTGTATTGCACCAATTATTGATTCTTACGTAAGAAGGCACTACTCAATAATTGTTACAGTAGTTATTATTCAATATTTTATTTTATTGATTCAATAATTGTTGCGTTGATATTTTATATTATTATTGTTTCAATAATTGTTGCTGCATAGTATTTTCCATTATCAGATCAATAATTCATATTATTTGAATAATATTATTAGATAACATTATTGGCAATGTCTAGAAAGTTCTGTCTAAGGAGAGGTTTGGTCATCTAATTGCGCGCCAATAAGGAGAAATCCTTATTGGAAAGCCCCCTCTTTCCTGGGAACGGCCTGGTTGTCATAAATGTGATTCTGTAATATTATTTGTGAATAATTAATTATTGATTCATATGATAAGGAAATATTTATTTTATGTAGATATAAATGAGGGATATATTTTTGTGGTTAAAAATGAAGGAGTTAATGTTGAGGTGTTTTATCAGTATTTTTATCGGAATGGAGGTATTAAAAATCAAATCAGGGTTTTTGAGAAATATTGCGGGTGTTTTAATTTTTAATCCGACCGTTGGATCGTGGTAATTTTTGGATATGTTATACATATATAAGTTGAGTATATGTCCACAAATTTTGAACCGTTAAAAATAAACGTATGATTTATTATGAATTTTACGAGATGACTGGTTCAGAAATTGTTGAATTTTCGGAGTTTATCATTTTGATAGAAAATTCTAGAATTGGTGGGCCCCACTTGTGGTTGGTGAAGAAATGTGCTGAATTATATTTCAAATGTGGTGGGTGGAAATAGTAGCAGGTAAAGCCATCAGGTTGCAGGTCAAACCTACTAAAATTTTCCTATAAATAGAGGGCTAAGTTAGAATTGAAAATCACACCAGAAACAAGTTTTCTCTCTTTCTCTCTCTAGATTATTGAGTATATTTTGTGAGTATTTAGATACTTTGAGAGTTTCTATTCACCAGAGCAAGTTTCTTTCAGCCTTATACCGGTATTCCGACCAGAAGTACTGATATTTTGAGGTAAGGGATATTATTTTCTTCTTAAATGATATTATTTTCTTCAATATCATTATGCTGAAATATTGATATGAGTTTTTATCAAATTTAGAACTTTTTATGTCGGGGTTACTATTCACGTATACGTTACTATTCACGTATACGGTACTATTCACGAATACGACACTATTCACCGAAAAATAAAATTTTCTCTTTTTGTCCAAGATGTCTATTATGGTTACTATCTTTGATTGTATCCATGTTTTGATCTTTATTTTTGAATTCTGCTTCACAATTGATTACTATGAAGTATTATTGATCTTGGATAAACTGTTATACGAATCCCTACTATTTGTCCTTCTGTCTCACTGGATTCGTTCTCTTTAAGATATTTTTCATCATCCTCAGTCCTAAATGATGATATTACTGAATATATTTGGCCTGTAGTGCAAAGATGTATGATTACTTGATGAATATCTTTGGCCTGTAGTGCAAAGATGAACAGGTGTTGAGATGAACATGACTGACAGGTGATACAAATGAATATATTTGGCCTGTAGTGCAAAGATGAATATTTAGATAAAGATGATTATTAATTGATGTTACAGGGATAAAATATTGATGATGGACTTTTAAATCTTAGAAGATAGTAGAATTCTTTCTCTACTTGACTCTTCTAATGGTTTGCTGTTTTCGCTGCAGTTGTTGATCTAAAACTTGTTGTCGATTATATTCTATCAGATTTTTCCCTGTTGAAGACTAACGATAATTTGTTGTATATTATCTTAGTCATAATATTCTTTACTGGGCTAGTTGAGCTCACCATTTTCCTTTTTGTTCCATTTTTCTTCTCAGGAGGTAAGAACATAGCAGGATCTAGTCGGGGTATGGAGTGATGGTTCTAGAAAGATGTTTTAGCAGTCCTCACTATTTCTGTAAAATAGTGTTTGAATAATTGTAATGAGGATTTATTTGAGTGTGGATATTGTTCAGAAGACAATATTTGTATTTAAACTCACAGTATGTGTTGTCGTATTTTGCACGACAATTGTATTATTAAAGTTGTAGTTTGCTTTCTGTACCATGTATTTGACGACTCAGAATGGGTGTTGTATACCTATTTTGGGGGCGTCACACTATCTATTACATCATAAGATCAACCTAACATGCTTGATCTTTCTATATTTATAGTCCTTGTACATTATTTCTTTTTAAGGACTTTACAAAGATGTTTTGCTTATGTAGGATCAACCTAACATATTTGATCAATTCATTCTAAGTCCTTGTACACATGTTTCTGTTCTCTATTGAAGGACTTTACAGCTTTTCTCAATGCAAGCATACTTGCATATTCATTCATATATATCATAATCAAATCATATATAAATAGGAATAGCATTCTCATATTTATTCCTGACAATCTTGCATGTTTTTGTTAGTTGTTACGTATTTATGTAATTTGGGATGATGAGATATATTCATCGCTAAAACAAGTGGAATAATGGATATATACCAATGGAGTGAAGTGTTTTCAATAGAAAATTTCAATTGTTAGCCATGAATTTATATCATTAGCACAAATCACATTATTCAGCTACATGCAATAAGAATACGCAATAAGAGATAAAAAAAATATTGAGTCTTAATTCGAACTCTTCTACTTCTCCGAAAAAAAACTGTCAAACTCAGATGAAAATACCCTAGATCTAAAAGTCATTATACGAAGTTTGCAGCATTAACTGCCCATACTTGTAAGGAGACCAGCGTTGTTTTGGTCGGACCTAGCGTCCGCAGTATTAAACTGCGGACGACCTTGAAGATTGAAACGACATCGTTAATTTTCAAAAGGAAATATAGTATCCGCAGTTTAATACTGCAAACGAGGACTTATAAAGGAGGAGCATTTTGGACATTTGTCATGTCCGCTGTATTAAACTGCGGAATAGTCGAAATTAAACTGTGGATAAGAGCTATATTAATTATCCGATATTTGGATGGATGCTCACGATTTATTATAAGACTAACCTTAAATTGAAAACGTCCACTATATATATAGTAATGTAGTACAATAAGATTATATTTTTATTTTGATAAGTACGGTCCTAAAAAAACCCTACATTTACCAAAAAGATACCTATATTAGATTTCTTAAAATGTGAATACTCCCAAAAGAGTTACAAAATAATCAACGAAATTCGAAGATGTTTCATTGTGTAAAAAAAATTGTTAACGCCAAGATCTTTCCCCATGTCCCAATCACCAAGACGTGTCTGATATCCTGCACAGTTCAACAAATCAACACCAAAAGCTTGACGGCCTGACCGTCGGGGGATAGCTCCGGTGTGAGAGTCAGTATCGGCGATCACAAGGTTAACAATGGAGGAAAATAATGTCTAGTGCTTGAGAGAGAATAATAATATGATTGTGTGTGGTGTAATGTTTTGTTACCTTATTTTCTTGTGTGATCCTTGCCCCATACGTACTCCAAACCCGGTTTACCGTGCCACCCACTACCTCTTGACACCTCCCCCACTCCCGGTCATCTCAGCCGAAAGTATGTAGCTCACTTCCCTATCTGCTACCACTGTTTGCCACTGCCGGTCCTTTGAGTCCCATCCTCATTAATGCCATACAGAAAGGTGGCAGATCACAGTCAACTATCATCCTTTGTCATGATTATTGGTCAAAGATGGGTCAAATTGTAATTTGTACAGAGGACCGGTCCAAATGAGAGGCCCAATACATCTAAGGTATGAGGAACATAATATAAAGGAAGAGCCCAATAGGTCCGGCCCAATAGTTAAAGTATCATGGCCCAACATTGCCCCCCAGTCTTTTGTTAAACATGATGTTTAATGGAAGACTGTTAATAATATAGGCCCATGGTAAAAAGGATGGAAACAATAGAAATCCACTGAGGTCCAAATGGCACGCCTCCATCAGCTTTATGGACAAAAACTGGAGGCCCAAGGGATATAAATCCACTCCGGGTAAATCATTAAACCCACAACCGGACGCTACCTCTTCCCCTCCTACATCATTACCTCCAATTAATGCGCCGCCCTTGGTTTTCGTGTAAAATTTGAAAAGACCGCCTACTATAAGAGCCAACTTTCCCCGATTCTGACGGCTTTACCGGCTTAATTTGAATTTTGCACACATATTGTTCTCTCCTTCCTTCCGATTTCTCCTCTACCTGCAAGATCTTAGCAATAGCATCTCAACATTCTGACAACACCACCCCCATTCTTGCAGTTCCGATTTCTACCATTCCTCCCAGTCACAGCCCTACCAAGATGGTTTCGAACCCAAACCCCCAAACCGCTGCTAGCCCTGCCAGGAATCCCCCAAACTCACTACCCAATCCTTCAGAGTTTTTTGAGAGTGACGAACAATACCCCCACGCCAATACTCTTTCCATTATCACCGAGATCAAGCTGCGCACCATTAAAAGTCGTTATCAAATTCCGGACACCCATCTGGTGAGAGCTCCAGCATCGCATGAACGGATGTATCATCAACCTGATGGGTGGACCGTCGTACCAATAACTATTTTAGAAAAAGGGGTTAGATTTTCTCTTCACTCTTTTCTAATTACTCTTCTAGGGTTTATTGGAGTGGGGTTCGCCCAATTGGTGCCAAATTCATACATCCACATTCTGGCTTTCATAGTATTCTGTTATAAGCTAGGGATACCCCCTACAGTCGATTCCTTTTTCACCCTCTTCTCTACTAGGAAATCTCGGGAACGAGGCTTCAAAGTGCTGAGCAAACAGCCCCCCAAGCCCAATGCCAAGTTTGAAAAATGACCTTTGATGGATACTCCTTCGAGCAACAAAGGGTGGCACAGAGAATGGTTCTTCGTGAAGGAACCCGAAATCTCTTCTATTCCGGAATGGACCATCTCCGAGCGGATCTTTGCAGACTTCGGAGACATTTCAGAGGAACGTGTGAAAGAAATGGCAAGCATTCTCGAGAAGAATCTCCTGAAGGAATGGAGCTTCGGACTCCTGAGTAAGCAAGCATGGTTGTACAACCATAAATGTGAGTTCCAAACTCTTATCGATACATAATATGCTGAGATTTCTTTTAGTAAACTGATCTAAAAGAATGTTTTTTCCTATTTCAGTGTCTTTGATAAAACCCACATCGATCGACCGAAGGGATTTGGAGAAATTTCTTTCGGGTAAATCGTCATCACCCCCTACCGAAGTCCCACAAGAAGAAATTCCGGCTTCGGATGCCCATGACGCTGAGGTCTTCCCTGTAGAATCAGAAACTGCAGAGGAATCCAGCCGACCTCGACAGAAGAAGAGGGTTGTTCAAAAATCAAGATTATTTTCTCAAGAATCTCAACAAACCTCTACCTCCAGTCTGATCGATATGCCTGCTAATGAACGGATGCAAGCCCTCCGTACCAAAAAGAGGAGGACAAAGGTGACCCCTTTATCTGTTGACAAACTTCGGGTTCCCACTGTTGAAGTTGATCCTCCCATCGTCATCCCTGTGGAGATTCATGTCTCCGAAGACGAGCTTAAAAAATAAACCGAGTCCTCAACTCTGTCCCGTAAAAGGAAACAACCTTCCGATGATCAACCACCACCGCTTCCTGAACCACCCATGCCCTCTCTAACACGATCCTCCCCCTCAGCCTTCAGGCGAGAAGC
Source organism: Panax notoginseng (assembly GCA_016801055.1). Taxonomy (NCBI): domain Eukaryota; kingdom Viridiplantae; phylum Streptophyta; class Magnoliopsida; order Apiales; family Araliaceae; genus Panax; species Panax notoginseng. The sequence continues at coordinate 218,866,013 of CM029014.1, read as the reverse complement.
CACATCTTCACCCACCGTATGGCCGAAGTTTAATGCAAACTTTCCCTTTCAGCTGTTCGATTACTTTGTTCGGGAGACCGATGACCATCGGTTCGGAAACAGTTCGATTAGGAATTTAATCAAGGAATGCATGAGTTACCAGGCTAAGATGAGTCAGTTGTTAAATCTGAATATTAGAAATTATGTACCTCTTTTAATAATTTACTGACTGTCTTCGGATGTCTACAGGAAAATACTGTATTCGGGAGGCTTCTTCCCAGATATAAAGAAACCGAAGCCGAAGAAGATGTAGCCAGACGAGAGAATGCCATTCTGACGTCGGCTCTGAACATAGAGATAAGGGACCATGGTACCGCTCTCTTCAATAATGAATGCCTCCAAAAGGATTTGAATAAGTTAAAAGAGAAATTGGAGACAGCCGAAGCCACGCACCGAATCGCCGTCAATACGAATGTAGACTTGGTTCGTAAAAATGAAGTCCTTGTGCAGAAAAATAAAACATTTGTGAAAACCAACAAGAGCCTGGCGCTGCACGTGAACGAATTTGAAGCTAGGGAGTTGAGACTTCTGAAGGAACGAGCAAAGCTCGAAGAGGAGCTTCGAGAGCTTCGCACTTTGAGAGATTTTGGTCCCCCTCTGACCGAAGATCTTCGGAAAGAAATTCAACAAGACTACCAAAAATTAGCTGAGTTGAATGAGGAGATTGTCCAATTGTTCTCGGATGGATATGACGAGTGCCGAAGTAAAGACAAGGCAAGACTTGTCACAGCCAAGGTTGATCCGACTATCCTCGACTCTTCGGAAGACGAAGCTGACTCCTGAAGATGATTTTCTTTTCCCTTAGCTGTAGGATTTCTGTAAAAGTTTCTATCGTTTTGTAAACAATATTATGTAAATGAAATATCAACTTTATTCCTTATGACTTCGGTGCATTTACTTTTTATCAATACTTCAATATCGAACCAACTTGAAAAATGTACAAGCTCTTTCATGGACTTAACTTAAACTGTTAATTAACAACTAGGCAAGTCATATAACAGATAAGATGAAGTTAAAGAATGAGGCATTCCGAACTCAACACTTAAAAAAATTTAGGTAATAAAGTAAAGGAATACTTATTCTTTACCGAAGTGTGAGATAAATCTGCTTCATTAGGGATTTGTTTACCACGAAGGGCCTAAAAACTTGCACAAGATGACATTTGCCTACCACGAAGGGCCTGACAAAGTCTAAAAGATGACACTTGCCTACCACGAAGGGCCTGACAAGGTCTAAAGGTCGACAATTGCCTACCACGCAGGGTCTGACAACGTCTTAAGGATGACACTTGCCTACCACGAAGGGCTTGACAAGGTCTAAAGGTCGATAATTGCCTACCACGCAGGGCCTGGCAATGTCTAAAGGTCGACAATTGCCTACCACGCAGGGCCTGACAACGTCTTAAGGATGACACTTGCCTACCACGAATGGCCTGACAAGGTCATAAGGACCACCTGCCATAAGGCTACCATCGAATGGTCAGCGAGTCCACCCGAACCTCCTTACACCGATGACGTTTGCCTACCACGAAGGGCCTGACAAACTCATAAGGACCACCTGCCGATGAGGCTACCATCGAATGATCAGCGAGTCCACCCGAACCTCCTTACATCGATGACGTTAACAGCAACGAAGACAAGACTTGTTTGAGAAAAAGGGAACTTTTATTGATGGTGACTTAAACATTTACAGACTTTCGGTGTACTGACATTGTATCTACTAAAAATACTTTCGAAGCCTGTCTGTGTGTCAAGTATTTTTGATCTCTGATCCGTGTAAGTGTCCTCAACCGATAAGTTCCCGGCTTCGGTACCTCAATGACTTCATAAGGTCCTTCCCAGTTCGGCATTAGCTTTCCCAAATTCTGAGGTGTAGATGTTTCGACTTCTCTAAGGACAAAATCTCCCACTTCGAATCTACGAAGCTTTACACCCTTATTGTAGTGTTTAGCCACTCTTCGCTGGTAGGCTGCCAATCTAATCAAAGCTGTTTCTCTGACCTCTTCGAGCAAATTCAGATTAGCTTTCAGCCCCTCTTCATTGTATATCTCCTTGAATTGACTGACCCGAAGACTTGGAGAACCAATTTCAACAGGGGCTAAGGCATCAGTACCATAGGCCAGTCTAAAAGGTGAGTCCCCTATTGTAGTCCTTGGTGTAGTCCGATAAGCCCATAACACGCTGAGCAGCTCCTCTGGCCATCTTCCCTTAGCCTCATCCAGCCTACGCTTGATCTCATTTAGCAGCGTCCTGTTGGTCACTTCGACTTGTCCATTCGACTGAGGATGAGCTACTGAAGTCTTTCTGTACTGAACCCTTCCTTCAAAAATGCTTCAAACTTTGATTCCACAAATTGACGTCCGTTGTCCGATATCACCACTTTAGGAATTCCAAAACGAAACACTACTGACTCCTTCATGAACTTCAAGCATTCCTATTCCGTTATTAACCTAAGTGGCTTCGCTTCTACCTATTTGGTCATATAATCGATGGCAACTATAACAAAACTGACCTGATCTTTGGCTTTCGGCAATGGACCCAGTATATCAACCCCCCAGACAGCAAAAGGTATAGGAGATAAGATCGAGTATAGCTCTTCTGGTGGCTGATGTGGGATTGGACTGTTTAGTTGGCACTTCTCACACTTCTTGACGTATTCCATAGCTTCTTTGAAGATGGTAGGCCAATAGTACTTCTGACGAAGTGCTTTGTAGGCTAATGACTTAGCAGCCATATGGTCGCCACAGATGCCCTCATGAACTTCTCAAAGAGCATATTCAGCTTCAGACGGAGTCAAACATTTTAACAGTGGAGACGAGAAGGCCCTTCGAAACAGATTCCCATCTATCAGAACGAAATTAGCACTCTTGTACTTGATTTTCTTGGCCAGCATCTGATCCGAAGGTAAAACGCCATCTGCCAGATACTCCAGATATGGAGTCAACCAACAGTTGGTTCAATCAACGCACATTACCGATTCATGATGAACACTAGGATGTTGCAAAATTTTCAAATTAACCGACCCATCAAAAATGTTAACATCCGTAGTGGCTAATTTAGAGAGTGCATCGGCAATGGAATTGTCATTACGTTCGATCCCTTGAAACTCAAAAGACTAAAAATACTGAAGCCGTTCTTTCAATTCTGCCAAATATTTGACCATTCTATGACCTCGGGCTTCGTATTCCCCGGAGACTTGTTTAACGACTAACTGAGAGTCACTGAAGATGACTATTCTTTGTACTTCGAGACTCTTAGCTAGTCGTAAACCAGCCAGCACTGCCTCATACTCCGCTTCGTTGTTCGTCTCTTTGAACTTAAATCTGATGGCCTGTTGCACTTTGAATCCCTTCGGACTCGTCAGAATAATCCCTGCTCCACTGATGTCCGTAGTAGAAGACCCATCTGCATACAGCGTCCACGAACTCTGCCTCTGTTGAAGAACTGCAACTGCTCTGTCAGATCCTTCAGCTTCTACCACAACTTCATCAGCTTCAGAAAACGAACATTCGACTACAAAATCAGCCAAGGCCTGTCCCTTGATAGCGGTTCGGGGATGATATTCAATGAAAAATTGAGATAACTCCATCGTCCATGCAGCTAATCTCCCCAATACCTCAGGTTTGCCCATAATCTTCTTCAAAGGTTGATCTGTGTATACTACTAACAACCTACCCTGGAAGTACTGCCTAAGTTTTTGACTAGCAGTTATTAAAGCAAAAGCAAACTTTTCAATGTTTGGGTACCTTGTTTCAGCATCCCGAAGGACATGGCTTATATAATAAACCGGGTGCTACTTACCCCCAACTTCACGCACCAAAACTGCTCCTACTGCCAACAAACTAGCTGCTAAGTACAAATACAGAGGCTCAGCAGGAGCGGGCTTCACCAACAAAGGCACCGAAGATAAGTAGGACTTGATGCTCTGAAAGGCGTCTCCACACTCCAAAGTCAATTGGAACGTCTTTGCATTCTTCGGCCCTTTCAACTTATCAAAAAACGGCAAACACCTTTCTGCCGACTTGGACATGAACCTCCTCAAAGCTGTAATCCTTCCAGTCAGACATTGAACATCTTTAAATGACTGAGGAGTCTTCATGTTCAGGATCGCTTGAATCTTCTCTGGATTGGCTTCAATTCCTCTTTGACTGACAAGATAACCCAGAAACTTGCCAGCCCCCAATCCGAAGGTGCACTTAACAGGATTCAGTCTCAATTTGTGATGACGAACTGTCTGAAAGCATTCTTCTAAATCATCCAAATGTTTGTGTACCAGCATGCTCTTAACAATCATGTCATCCACGTACACCTCCATATTCTTACCCAACTGATATCTGATGACGTAGTTCATCATCCTCTGGTATGTGGCCCCGGCATTGATAAGGCCGAAGGTCATTTTCTTATAGGCATATACCGAACGATGCGTAATGAACGCCGTCTTCGGTATATCCTCTTTACACATAGAAATCTGATGATACCCAGAGAATGCGTCTATGAAACTTAATAAAGCATATCCCGAAGTTGCATCGATGACCTGGTCGATGTGGGGCAGCGGGTAGAAATCCTTTGGACAAGCTTTATTCAGATCTGTATAGTCGATGCAGACTCGCCATTTCCCGTTCTGCTTCTGGACCAGCACCACATTTGCCATCCACTGCAGGTAGTCGATCTCAAAGATGAAGTCAGCAGCTAACAGCTTTGTAATCTCTTCATCGATGATCCGCTGGCGCTCAGGTGCAAAGATCCTCCTCTTTTGTCGAATTGGCTTCTTTGACGGGTCCACTTCCAATCGATGCTCAGCAATATCACTGCTCACTCCCGGCATGTCTTGAGGTTCCCATGCAAAGATGTCAACATAGCATCGCAGGAGTTCCATAAGGTTCGTCCGGAGAAGTTCCGACAGACCCGAACCTATTTTCACTGTCTTGTTCGCCTTACCAGGGATGAGCTCTATCTCCTCTGTTTCTTCGGCTGGCCTGACCAATGGCTCTGAACTGCTCTCAGTGAAGGGTTCGATCTCTATTGCCATGGTCTGTTTTTGCTTTGATACCCCTACTCCCGAAGTGATCACGGTATTTCTATAACATCTTCTGGCCAGATCTAAATCTCCTTTCACCTCTCCAACCCCATGAGCCGTAGGAAATTTGATTTTGAAATGAGGGATTGAGGTTACAGCTTGTAAAGCAGTTAAAGTAAGCCTCTCCAAAATAGCATTATAAGCATAATCTACATGCACAACATAAAATTTACAAATAATTTCTACCTGCTGGGGGGCCGTTCCGAAGATGACCGGCAGCTCAATGGTTCCAGCCACCTTGACTGGATCGTTGCTGAAACCGTACAAGGGAGCCTCCTGCCCGATTTCCATCTTCTGTCCATCCAGATTCATCCTCTGATAAGCGTGGGCATATAGGATATCCACAGAAGACCCATTGTCAATCATCATTCGCTTCATATCCACCGAACCTACTTATGCAGTCACTACCAATGATCCTTCATGTGGTTTAATGGATTTCGAAGGGTAATCCTCATCAGTAAGGGAGATTACCGTACCTGGATAAAGTCTGTCAGTCTTCGGGAGGGACCCGCCACCGACATGACTAAATCCAAATAACTTCAGCGCTTCTTCCCAATAAGTTTACCAGAAGTGCCCCCGGTGATGACATCTATCACTTGCCTTGCTGGCGGTCCAGGAGCTGGGAACACTTGCTGAACTGGTTGGGCTACCTGAACAGGTCTTCTATCTTGTTGTTGATTCGTTCTGGCAGCCACATACTTAACTAAAGCCCCGCCTTGTACCTTTTTTTCAATAAAATCCTTCAAGCTAGCACAGTTGTTCGTATCGTGACCCGAGGCTTGATGATAGTCACAATACTTACGAGAATTTCCTTTTTCGGGCTTAATATTATCTCGAGGTGGCTCGAAGATAGGTTGATTCTTAATCTGATCAAAGATAACAGCCCTGTCAGTGTTGAGTGCAGTATACGTCCTATTTACTCTCTAGGCTGGAGCGGACGAATGTCCTCCACCCTGTCTCCAATTATTGTTGTATTTCTTTGACCCGCCATCATAGTGGTCTTTATTTCCTTCATTCTTCTTCTGGTCCCCTTCTGTTCTATCCCGATCTGTCTCCTTAAGCTGATCTGAAGAAGGACGTTTCAGGCTATTCATGGCTTCCTCTACCACGATATAACCTTCAGCTTTGTCGAAGGCTTCAGCGAGACTCTTCGGGTGGTGAAACATTAACTTCTTCACCAACTTCTCTGATTTGACCAGATCTAACCCATTCCGAAATAGTCCCACGGCTTGTAGATCGTTTAGGTCTGTCACTTGGCCGACTGCTTCACGAAACCGCTTTACATATTGGCCCAAAGACTCATTCGAATACTGTCGAACCTGAGCCAACGAGCCAGTTGGTTTTCCCCTCCTTTTGTTGCTCCCGAAGCGAGCATGGAACTTATTGCACATGTCCGCCCACGATGAAATTGAATCCGAAGGCAAAGTCCCCATCCACTGCCTGACATCCTTTCGGAGCGTCGTGACAAAAGTATGACACTTAGCAGCATCGCTAAAGTCATAATAATCCATCAGTCGGTCGAACGCCTGACTGTGGTCATAGGGATCCCCCGATCCATCATAACTTTTAATGTGGAGCAACTTCTTGGTGGGGTCAACTTTCTCTTTTAGAATCTCCACAAAAAAAGGGGATGCCTTCTTTCCCGAAGTATCTTTCGTTTTCTGTACCTCGGCAAGCTGCTTCCAAAGTTCGTTCAATTCTTTAACCAGATACTCCACGCCTTCTGGTTGGGATGATGCTTCTTTTTTCGGCGACTCCTTCCTCTTCTGAGTGGACCGGTCTCTTACAATAGAACCCCCAACTTTCGAGGGACTTTTCCGATAACGATGGTCCAAAGAGCAGAGTGCCCTCAGTGGACTTTCTGGTGTACGACCCCTAGATCTGCTTCGCCTTTGAGCTCAACTGCTGTGGTGGGAATGCGCAACAACGAGTGCCTTCTTTGTATTCTCAAGAGTGCGATCTCTGGATCGACCTCTTCGTTCGCTTCGACCCTGCTCCTTAGAACCGACAGGGTGATGTGCCCACTTCGATCTTTGAGGAGTAGGGCTTCTGGATCTTCTTCTTTCTCGAGGTTGGCCCCGAGACTCACGTCCTGAATGAGCAGGTTCCTTCCCACTCCGATGCCCACGTTCTTCGGATTGAACATAACTGGACGTTTCGTCTCTCAACTCTGCCATTCGGGACATCTGCTCAGCTATATCATGTCGTTGCTTTACAAGTACCTCCATGACCCTATCTGTTTCGTCTGCCATCTTAGCCAGTCGGGAAGCCTTTTCGTCTTGGTCATCTCGGTATCGAGTTCTAGGCGAGGTGCCTTCTACTCATTTCTGACCATGGCCAGACCCTTTCTCTGCCGTGAAAACTAGCTTTCGCTTAACGTTGCTCACAGCCCTCGGGCGAGAATCTTCATGTGAACGTTTGGACGCTGTGTGCTGGCATGAATACTTAGTGCCGGTCCCAAACGATCCTTGACAGATACTCGTGGTGCTGATTCACTGACAGTCATTGGCTGCCCTTCGGGTGTAGGTGTTCTACTCTTCCCCATGAACACTGACGTAGAACAAACACAGTTTGTGATTGAAAAATACTCAGGACACTATAACTCACCTCTCCTTCTAGCGCCAATGTTAACGCCAAGATCTTTCCCCACGTCCCAATCACCAAGACGCGTCCGATATCCTGCACAGTTCAACAAGTCAACACCAAAAGCTTGACGGCCTGACCGTCGGGGGATAGCTCCGGCGTGAGAGTCAGTATCGGCGATCATAAGGTTAACAATGGAGGAAAATAATGTATAGTGCTTGAGAGAGAATAATAATATGATTGTGTGTGGTGTAATGTTTTGTTACCTTATTTTCTTGTGTGATCCTTGCCCCATACGTACTCCAGACCCAGTTTACCGTGCCACCCACTACCTCCTGACACCTCCCCCCACTCCCGGTCATCTCAGTCGAAAGTATGTAGCTCACTTCCCTACCTGCTACCACTGTTTGTCACCGCCGATCCTTTGAGTCCCATCCTCATTAATGCCATACAGAAAGGTGGCAGATCACAGTCAACTATCATTCTTTGTCATGATTACCGGTCAAAGATGGGTCAAATTGTAATTTGTATAGAGGACCGGTCCAAATGAGAGACCCAATACATCTAAGGTATGAGGAACATAATACAAAGGAAGAGCCCAATAGACCCGGCCCAATAGTTAAAGTATCATGGCCCAATAAAAATAAAATAAAATATTAAGGTTCATAAAATAAATCAATGTGCGTATAGAGTCTTATTTGTATCTTCTACTATTAGCAATTTTATTTATTTCATATGTTTTATCATATGATATGAAGCAGCAAATTCCGTCTTCCTTCACACCTACTGGTTCGGCCTTCACATTTATACAACAAAATTTATTTCACAACAACTTATTTATTGCATGCCTTTCAACCCTTAGATACGATATCATGTCTTGTAATTATTTATAACTTTCAAAGAAATATATTCTGATATGCCTATTTAATTAAAAAGATAAGATATAAAAAAACAAAAAATATATTATTATCGATCCTCTAACATAATCTAATTATCTTATGCAAATTTTTCTGCATATTCATTTAACTTTTTAATTATTAAATTTTATGAACTAAAAAACATTAACTCATTTTTTAAATGACACTATTATGACTTATTTTTTATGAACTATTTCTTTATCATAGAAATGATTATTTTTTTGGGGCATACTTAAAAAATGATATGAATGGATGTTAATTTCATCAATTGCTTAACTAGTGAATAAAAGAAGATAAATTTTAGTTTATATTTTTTTATATGTTAAATTGAAATAAGGTATAAGTAATTTTTTTCTCAAATATATATACATGATCACTAAATATTGAATTAAAACTTCATTACCATAACAAGTGTTTGAATTAAAATTAGAAAGTCTACAAGCATCAATATTTTCTAATAGAAAATCGTTAAATCCACAACAATAAATGTTATTTTCACAATAAAAATATCGTTATAAAACTTATAGCAACAGTTTTTACTATCACTATATATTTATAACGACATTTTTGTTATAAAAATAATAAAAAATATTGTGAATTTAACAATTCTCTTTCTAATATCATCTTCATCTCTCTTTTTAATTTTATTATTTAATGGAGAAAAATAATATTTCCATTTTCACATTTCCTAAATCTAAACAAAATTAAAAAACAAGAAACAATGACGGATGTCTGCATAACATTTCTCTAGGAGTAAAAGCCCTCTTTGCACAAACCCTGAAAAAATCTGCCTCATTATAGAGGGAAAGGGAGAAAGTGTCCATGGCATCCAAAAAGATGAAAGAAGGGGAAGATGATGGGACAGAGGTAAGGAAATGGGAAGATTTAGACCAAGATCTTCTTATAAAAATTTTCTCAAAAATAGATCAGGATGAATTGTTACTTGATGTCTCATCAGTTTGCCTCCCATGGAATTCAGCTGTTTGTGAGCTGTTGTTTAAAGGAGAGCCAGGTACCCTCAATTTAACTCCTATACAACGTGTCAATTTCGGTGCTTTTGAGTATCATATGAAGCCCAAGGTGTTGATGAGCATACTTGTGAAGGTGATGAAGAGTTATTCATTTGATGGTAATGATGGGTTTAGCTCAATAACCAAGATGGTTTTTCCTTCGCGTCTTTGTGTGCTTGACAGACATTTGGTGTATCTAGCACAAAGGTTAATTCTTGTTTTCCCATTAGTTTATGATATTTGATTTGATTAGTGGGTACTTTTTGATTTTTCTCTAATTTTTAGTATTTGTTTAGTTCATTATTAAATTTTTTAATTTACATATGATTTATTTGTTATGTAGTCAGGTTTTGAGAATCTTAGACACTTATAGTGATGGGAAAATGTTTGTAAGGAACATTTAATCAAATCAAAGAAAATTGGAGGAATTCAACAAAGAGAGTAATATATTAGACATTAAATAAAGTTTTGATTTTTGTACTTGTGTATGGTTGACATGACAAAAATCATCAATTTTTTTATCCAATTGAAGTGTTGTTAGTTGGATCAGAGACTTACTGAGTAGGTAATGACTGTGCAATGGAAATTTAGAAAGAAAATTTAGATCTGTATTTTCTTTCAGTTGCAGTGACTTTGTGCCTTTAGATGTTCCCCAGGGGTTGTACCCGTTCCTGTAATGCATTTTAATATTTTTGTGCCTGTGTCTTGTGTGTATGGAGCATGCAAGACTCGTGGTTTCAAACTTTAGAGAACCGCAAACTTGACAGCCATATATATGAAAAGTGGCATTATTTTTCCTTCCCGGTATATTTGACTTTATCAAATACTCGTGCTTTTATAACTGCACAATTTATAATCATCACCCTTCCCTGTCCAGAAATATCTCCTTCCTCCCCCCGCCCCAAAAACTAAATAAATGAATTCATAAATAAGCGTTGAAATAATACGAGATTATGCATTTAAATGGTTCATTTTACTAATTTATTCAACCATTATCACTGTCCAATGCAACTGGGTTCAAGTTTCATTGTTTCATTTATTTGTTTGACAGTATTATATTATGGACATTTTTCTAGAAATAAAACACATTTTAACCGTTAAATCTCTTTGAAATTGGCATTCAGACCAGCATTTTAGTCTTTAAACTATTTCAGCACACTGTCCCCTAACTCATCCAGGCTTTACTTCCTGCACCATAAAGGAATAAATTCCCATATTCCCCTTGTTATAATTGAGCAGTGATTTTTGAGCAATGTAAGTCATTGTTGATTTTGCTTTACATCCCTTGGAACTTAGCTGTTATAGAGTCTTTAAACTTCTTCAACAGCCACATTCCCCTGGCCAGACTTTACTTCCTGCCTTTCCTTCCTGCTGTTGCGACACCGCATCACCTACGTATTGTCTTACAAGGTCTGAAATCTGAGCCATAAAGGATTAGAATCAAGCCTAAAATTCCTATTTAATGCAGTGAGAAGTGGTTTTGAGAAATACAAGTCACTGATGATTTGCTTTAGATTGTTAAGAAACTGATGTATTCTAGTTCATTGTGAAATTTCTTTTCGTAATTCTGTACATACTGCATTACTCCCCAATTTTCGTTATTTGAAACTTTGAAATCTCTTAATAGTGCTATAGTTGTTTTCATTTATGTAACGTTGTGACTATGTAATAATATGGTTGCCCATCCCACTTGCATATATTTTTTGATTATTAATGTTTATTAACACTGCCAAGGAGGCAGAACCTTAGGTTAACCCTAGCAAATAAAAGCCCCCACACAGCTAGGGAACATAAGTTATCCGTTACTAGGTTCAAACCCCATCAACAGGGGAATAACCTACATAAAATCCTGTACAACCCTCAAAACACAAAGGATCAACAACTATCCAATAGTCAAAGCCTCCAGAAAATCTAAGGACAAAACCTCCTGGAATGCTTAGTGTAACCAAAAGAAAGATATCTCAATATCAAATACCTCACTCTACATGCTGAAGGCTCTACTTTTTTAAAGCTATATTATATTGACGATTATGCCTAACTGTTTATTGGAGTAAACCAACTAACACTGATTTACTAATCAATGTTACTAACATTGATTCACACCTTCTAAGTGTGAATTGGATTTCCGAACCTTGGGTAATAACTTGGTTGGATAAATATAAGAGGTTTTGGAAGCCCATAAAAATAAAAGAAAATTTTAGAAATTGTATTTAATTAATTTGCTTTATTTATAATTTTGGTAGTTATCTTATTATGGTCCAATATAGGTTAGGATTGTTGTTTAGGTTTATTATAAATATGAATGTACTCTATTATTTTAAACTCAATGAATTATAAGAATTGATTTAGAATTTATGCGAGAAATATTTTTGTGAGATTTTCTTTGGCCCAAAACCCCCGTCCACTATTATTTTAGGTATCAAATCTTAGTTCAAACGCCATCTTCTACACACCTCACTACCCGAATAACCCATCTCTGAGGCCCATATGTTGACCAACACAACAAGGCTCATATGTATTTCACCCATCACCTTCATACAATCCAAACACGTTGATGTAGGGCGGTGTAGAAAGAAGAAATAAGAATACTTATCTCTGCAGAGAATCGATAAAGAAACACACAAAAACACACATCTGTAATATCAAATTAATTCATTCAATAATCTCCAAATAATGAAGTATTACAATGCTTAAATAGAAAATCCAATACTTGGGAATTAAGTAAAAACCCTAATTCAAAAAGGAAACAATCTCCTAACTAAAATCTACTACTACAATAAAAACTCTCCTAATTAAAATCTTCTATCATAATTAAAAATCTCCTAGAATATCCTACTAAAATAATTACATTAATAATCCAACATTTATCTTTAGATAACAATACAAAATCAATAATAAACTTATTAAATTTCTTCTTTCATATTGCATCACACGTGCTTATTAGGACCCTAATCTTGTTTCTGTTGCTCCAAAAGTATTTCTTACAATTTATTGCGTATAAAATAATAGAGTACATCCTTATTTATAACACTACTAAACAACTTTCGCAACTAAATTGTATTTTAATAAGATAACTACTAAAATTATGAATAAAGTAAATTAATTAAATATAACTTCTTGAATTTTCTTTTATTTCCATAGGCTTTCAAAGTCTCTTATATTGATCCAACCAAGTCTTGTGTGCTTGCCATGCATTATACTCATGCTTATCTAGGATATGATCACAGTTAAATTCAGTTTATTCAGATAATCATTCTTTCATGACCTCGTCAATTAAGATGTATATGGGGGACTTCTAGGTGCGAATATTAAAAAAGAAGCCCTGTTATATGGTATACAATATCAGCTACATTTATTTTTTGATAGTTATGTCAATCTCTCCTGAAATTTATAGGTCAAACAAGCTGAAAAGGTTATTCCTCGCTGCTCCAGAAGAACTAACCGGAAAAGGATTCTCGAGGGCAATAAGGAATTGGCGCGGAATTGAGGAGATGTTATTAGGTCCATTGGATCAAGTCCATTTAGAGCACATCATCAAGGAAATAGGCATAAACTGCAAAAATCTCGAAGTCCTATACTTGGATCATTTCTGGTTGAATGGGTTCTCTGCTCCAGTCATAGCAGAAAATCTACGACGACTGACGGTGGTAAATTTCCATGAGGTTTTTTATTCAGATTCTGGGCTGCAGGTGCTCTTGTCAAAGTGTGCAAAACTTTGGAAACTAGAGCTCATAAATTGTGCAAGGTTTGTAAAATGTGGGGCAATGCTCAGTTCTTTCCACCCTTCTTACATCAGAACCCTGAGGATAAAGAGAATTCAAGATTACAACTCCATCAAATGGTCTATTGATGGCGAGCAAGAAAATTATACCCCAAAAGAAATGGTACTGCTCCTGCAGCGAAGGATCTGAATATTCAACTGTTGAATTCTTGGAGGTTGGGTGAGTATGTGTTTGACGCGGAACTTCCTAGTGTCGACATTTCGTTATGTATTAGAGTCTTTACCTAACTAATGGTTTCAGCGAACTTAGAAATGTTTCTTTTAATTGACTTTATGACTTCTTTAAATGCTTCAAAATTTTTCTGCGTTTTTGAAGTATTCATCTTCTTTATATTGTATGTGCATATTTATTGTTTTTAAATACATTAAACTCAAATTATTAATAAATCTGTAACATAATTTTCACATATATGTATTTAAAAACAATGTTTTCTTCTGCATCCACTTATTGTTTTACCATTTGAAATAGGGTGATTTTTTTAATACTTTACTAGTGTCTTCCATTTCTGGGGTTTAGAGGAGTTACTGTTTTTCTAGTTGTGTGTTTCTTTAGATTTCTTTATTTGAATAGTCTTTGGCCTTTTCATATACCTTTCGTCTAACTTATAAAATCTTCTTTTCCTATCAAAAACATATAAATTGCTGTGGAGAATTTCTAGGAAAGGAAAAAAATGAGCAAGTGACTTTTACTTCGGTTTCAAAAATCAGGTTAACCCTCTCTCTCTCTCATTCAATGTGGGATCTTGACTTATTCTTGAGAGATTCTTGCTCAGGAGAATTTGTAAGAAAGGAAAGAATGAGCAACAAACTTCAATTTTTTTACACATCAAGTCTACTCTTCAATTCCCTTTTGGGGATCTTGACTTATTTTGATAAATTCATATGATGAGAGTAATTGTTTCTTTCGCCTTCCTTTTTCTGTCTGGCAATCGTGAGCCATATAGATTATAGATTTTGAGTGATTGATTTTCACATTAGAAAGATTGACAGGAAATGCCTCATTGTTGTTGGTAACATTATGCTACAATCTTTCAGGTTTAGTCGTTTTGTTTATGAATGTTTTTAAGACTTTAATACACAATTTAGTACCACAGACTTTAGTGGTATCTCCTATCCCCATATGACTTAAAGTGACGTGACAAGAAAATTGAAGACTTAAATGTAATCATGTTATAATAAAAATTTGAGCCCAAAGTTATTTATACCAAATAAATATCAAGAGATGTGCAGGTATATATATATTTATTTATACAACTGAAATGTGTTTCACTACTTATAATCCTGAGTTGTTGATAGCAAATCAAGATTAGTTCAAAAATAAGAGATGCATAAATTTTAAGAGCGTAAAATTTTAAAAGAGAGATTCTATGTTATGGATATAAACATATCTGCGTGACTTGAGTGAGAATAACTAAAGTGTTTTATGAGATAATGAACTAGTACTTATATAAAATATATTTGGGTTTTAAGTAATATCTATAATGTTGTTATATATTAAATCTGTTGAGATGATCATATATGGTATTAAATTTATTGCTGATAAAAAGAATGTGTGTGAAGATGATGAAGAAGAGGGGCGAGAAGAGAGCTGAGAGAGATAGTTCTGCATGGATATAAAGATGTTTACAAAGTTAAATGAAAACATAAGGACTTGGGGAGAATAACTTATGTATTTTATGAGACGATGAATTAGTAGTTCATATGAAATATATTTGTATTTAAATAATATATATTAGTGTTATATATTGTTTCCGATGAGATAATTATAGATGATATAAATTTATTGGCTTTCAAAAAAAAAAGTGTGAAGATAATGAAGAAGAGGAGCGAGAGGGGGAGGGGGGGGAGTGGAGAGTGAGATAACTTCACATGAATATAAACATTATTCGATGATTAGAGAGTCGCATGAAAAATAAGGACTTAGCTTTTACATATTAGATAAAAAAGGAAATGTCATAAAATAGAGTTAAATGGATGGATACAGAAATAAAAGAGAAAATTGTTATGACCATTAAATGGAAAAGATACCGAATGAGATCTTAAAACATGTATGTATTCGATAGTGTTTATTAATGATCAAGAAAATAATATGATTCCCAAAATTTATATGAGATAATGAATTAGTAGTTTATATAAAATGGGTTTAAATATTATCTATTAGTGTTATATATTAATTGTGATAAGATGATTATATATGGTATTATATTTATTGGTTACAAAAAAAAGATTGTGGATGACGAAGAAGAGGAGCGAGGAGAAAAGAGAGTTGAGAGAGATAGTTGTACATGGATATAAACATTACAAGAGGACTTGGGGAGAAACACTTGAATATTTTATGAGATAATGAATTAGTAGTTTATGCAAAATATATTTTGGATTAAATAATATCTATTAGTGTCATTTATTATTTTGATTAGAGGATTATAGATGGTATTAAATCTATTATTTAAAATATTAGAAAGAGTGTGAAGATGGTGAAGAAGAGGAGTGAGAGGGGGGAGAGAGTTGAGAGTGAGATGGTTCTACATGGATATAAACATTATGAGATGATTAGAGTTAAATGAAAAATAAGGACTTCTAATCATCACATAAAAAAGGAAATGAAACACATAAAAGAGAGTTAAATGGGCGGATAAAGAAATAAAAGAGAAAACTGATAAGAACATTAAATGGAAAAGATACTAAATGAGATCTTAAAACACGCATGTATTAAATAGTGTTTATTAATAATCAAGAAAGTAATATGATTCCCAAAATTTTTGGTGTTATGATTGTTGGAGAGAGAGAGAAACATGGGCCAATAGAGCGCAAGGACTAAGGAGAGGCCACGTAGGCGCATAGAGGTGAAAGCATTTGGGTCATGTTATTGTATATGTATGTGAATGGGACTTTTTACGTTATTTTTCATATGTTCCAACTAATCATTTAATAGACCTATAGAACATAAATTCAATAAATATGAATGGGTAACCAACTCAGGAGAATGATTTTTAACACCTAGTAAGTAATTAATGTGGTGAGAAAGTATTCATTTTACTTGTCACAATATGCTAGGTGGTTACCTTATTTAGCAAAAAGTTAACCAAACTGGTAAGCTAATAAATTTCGTGTGAACTCACCAGATTTACTTATCACGCAGGTCTAGTCCCACCTGTCATCATGTCCTAACCGGATCACAACCAAGATTCCCACAATCTGACAGAAGATTTGGATTTCTTAGGTTTCAATCTATACTACCAATCTCAAAGAATCAGGGAGGGGGATAAAGAAATAAAGAGGGTTTTAAAGAAAAAAAGAAGAGACAAATAACCTTGGAAAGAGAGAAAATAAGCTGCAAGCAGAGAAAAGCTGCCGCCAATGCTACAACCACCACCAGTAGAAACGATGTTGCAAGGCTAAAGCAGAAATGGGCGTGAACCAATTGCTAAATTTACTAAGGGATCTTATATGCTTCAATTTTACCCTTTTAAACCCCATGGTTGTGTCATACATGTTTCATTGGTTTGCTGATCTTGGGACCTTCTATTTTGGAATGTTTCTTCTACATCAAAGACGAAAGTTCTTCGAATTTTATGCCACTCAAGCACATATATTCTTTTTTACGTTTTTTTCTTCAAAATCATAGTACAATTTGAGGGCTATGAAATTATTGAAGTTGGCATGAGGGTTACTTCAATATCTAAAATGGTGCTTCCTAGAGCCTTCAATTGTTTAACATGCACCTTGTTTATGTTGCGGAAAGGTATGGTATTTTAAAACCCTCATATGTTATCATTATTGTTTGTTATGTTATTTGTTGGTGTTTGTTAATTTTTGCATAATTTTACGAGATCTTTTGTTATGATGCCCAAAACTAATTGGATAAGATCTTAAGTCCCTTTTTTTTGTTTTCATCACTGCATACCTTCGGTTTCCTCTTTCAACTTGTATTGGAAAACTAAAATTCATTCAAAGGTGAACAGTTTTGTTGATCTGGCTATTGAAAGGCTAAGCACTAATGATTTGTCTGTGGAAGGGTAGAGCCAAAAAGTTATTGCCCCTAATATTTCTACAGTGTAAGCAAAGTTCAGAATCTCATGCATGTCTTTTTCTTCCTTTGTAGGTTTTCTGAAGTGCAGATAAGATTTTGGTATTTTAGGGGCTGTTTGTTTAGGACTGAATGACTGAATGGCTGAATCGGTCAGCCATTAAGTGCGTTTGTTTTGGAAAAAAATCGTCTGAATGGCTAAATCGGTCAGATGATTGAGCTGAATGGCTAAGTCAGATTTTTTTTGGCAGCTGAATAAAGTAAAAAAAATTAAAAAAATATTAACTATTATATTAAGTAATATTAAATAAATTTACAACAACTTTGAATTATTCCAGAGTGGTAAAATAATAAAATTCTGTCATTCAGACATGTTAATTATCAAACAATTTATTCAGATTCATATTCAGCTCATTCAGATTCAGATTCAGATTCAGATTCATTCAGTTTTTATCAAACACCCCTTTAGTAGGAGAAAGAGTGGAAATATTTTATGGCATGTGGAGTGTGCTATTTTATGGGTATCTGGATCTTCATTAATACATATGAACATGCTCCACATCTCTTTGCTAGGGTAACTATGTCTGATATTCATTGTAATTTTGGGACTGTCGTTGGTCAGGGACAAGTACTTTCTCTCTCTCTGTCTTGTTTTCATCGTGGACTCCTTGTCTGTCTCTGATTACTCTCTTCTTGTTAGTAAAATTCTTCTGTCATCGAGAAAAGGAAATGGTTAAAAGAAATTAAGTCCATTACTTTCTTTTGAAAGTCCTTTATTTGGCAATTAATTTGTTCCTGCTAGGAACTGATGTAAAAGTAATTAATCCTATTTATACTTGTACAGGAAACTTCAGTTGATGTAAGGAACAACCGTTGCATGGATTGATATTTTCAGTTATTACTTATATTCATTGTCATGGGAAACAAGCACTGGGCTTCCCATAGTAATGCAGTAAGTTCATTTATATTTAAGTAAGTTACTTGAATACCTCTTGTTCACATAACAGCCTTAGCTAAATATAACTTCCTCTACATTTAAGTAGAAACCGAGTGAGCTTCCATTTCTATATTGTATCATCCTAGAGATTTACATAAATTTAAGAAGCTAGTGAGCTCCGTCCCTGTATATTTTCACCATATGAGAACATGTCCCTTGTCATGGTCTGTATTCGAGGAGACCGGAGGAATTTGATAGCAAAATGTCTATTGTATATTTTGTTTTTACAAGTCCTTTTGCCAACGATTAAACTTTGAAACTAGGGTATGTCATGGTCCTAGTGTGGGAGATGTACCAACACAATCCTCAATACCATCCACTTTGTCAAATGGGCTACTAGTGCTGAGGAGTAAGTCTTGACACTTAAATAGGTATATTTTTAATATGAATTTCTATACATATGTAAATAGTTGGATTTTTTTTTACACTAGAGATGATTATTGAAGCGTAAATTCCGAGATAATTTTTTATTTCACAGGAAATCAACTAGATGAAATAGTTTAATGGTCTCAAGTGTTCAAAATGCACGTTGTGAGAGCTTCAATTGAATGACGTATGGGACAGTTCTTTAACATTTGGATAAATGAAGCATTCTAAGTGCTAAATATGGTTGCATTCTATGTCTAAGAAATTTGGGGTTGACCGGTTGAGATACAGAGATGCGTTCTATTTTAGAACTTTTTAAGCTTTGACATGATGTAGTATGTGTTTTTTTTTTTAGAAGCAACAATCTTATCCTTAAACTTTTCATTTTTTTTATAGGTATATAGGAATTAACAAAAATATAGGGTCATTGCATTCCTTGGAGTCTCTTAGGCTACTTGACATGACATGTATATTTCATCTTGGAAAGGTAATTTCATGTGAGAGGCTCCTAAAACCGGGCTTTTATCAATTACCTCTTGCTCTACAATCTCAATTCACATATTTTATACAGTATTCTTTTCCTAGTTTCTTCTGAGAATGTCAAATATTTGTTTGGACTATTATACAAGTTAAGTTAGTATGATCAGGTCAGGAGTAGCGCCAGGTTCTTCCAACACCGCTGTTCATTTATAAGATCCATAAGTATGGCTTTGTGAGTTTGTAGGCCCAGGATTGTTATATTGTAAGTACTATGCATCCAGGCCCAGCTATCGATTCAGCTTGTTGGGAGCTCTAGGTTTGGAGAGAGTAACGGACCCTTGATTTCACTGCACTCAGTAGCGTCAAGATGAAAGATTGTTGATGGAATTGTTTGTCGGTTTAATGAATGATTATTCTTTTGATGGTAATAATGTTGATAAATAAGTTTGTTCAATTAAAAAGATGATTATTTGCAGATATCCTAAGTTTTGAGATAAAATGGAAGATGATTATTTGCAGATAGCCTGAGCTGATTTTTATTTCAAGAGTAACTCAAAATAATATGGTTTTTGTCCTGCAATAATTGTTGTATCTTGTTGAGTACATTATTTTGGAAACAATACAATCATTTTGGGACAAGGCACGTTGTTTTATACTTGTATAAGATATTAGCTTCATTTATTGTTGATGAGTTCATGCTAATCTCTATTGACATTAAAGGTCACGAAAGCTGGAAAGGCTGTTCCTGGCTTATTCAAGGGCAATAACTGGAAAAGGAATTTCAAGGGCAAATCAGAAATTGTGGGGGGCATTGAATAGATGTCATTAAATCCGGTGAGTAGTTGTCATTTTCGTCATATCATTTGAGGGGATTTACATAAAGTGCAAGACGTTGCACATCGACCGAAGATGGTAAAATTGCAAGGTGTTTTTTCATTATTCAGATTTTGGGTTGCAGGTACTCTTGTCAAATTGTGTAAACCTTTTGGAATTCGATCTGCAGATTTGAAGATTTTATAGCTTGAAACAAATAGTTATCAGCTTTTGCAACAAAGGCATCGAAGATCAAATTGTTGAAAATTAATTGGAGCTCATCGAGCATTGGCTATTATTCTTCAGGTTGCTCTCATGGGATTTTGAAGAAGTATTTCAAAGAGATAGGTGTTCTAAAGATTTGTAAATTGGTGGATTGTAACCTTGAACATATGTTTTTTTGTCCTTGGGATTTTATCATGTACCTTGGTCCTTCCATTTCCAATATTCTTATACCTGTGCCATGTTGTGAACTAGATAGAACCTTGAAAGAACTTGTATTTTTTTTGTTGAACACTCATAGAAAACATTGAATAAAAATGCTACATTATATTTGGTTAAATTTTGTTCTATAATTTATTGCATTTAGTAAGAGTTTGTAGTATGCTATCCTTCTGCCCAGAATAGAGATTACTATTTTCAGGCAAAATGGGAAAAACCCAACTGGGTGTACAAGTTAGATGCACAATTTTATAATAGCACTTAGTTTTGAAATAAAATAATTGCACTAAATATGGAGGGAGAGAATAGTAACTTACTCCCTCCGTCCCTTAATATAAGACGTTTTAGATAAGTTTTTTTGTTCTTTAATATATGACGTTTTAGAATTCCAAGTAAGTTCATGCTTAGTTTACAATATTATTTCAAATATTAAATACTCCCTCTGTTCCATGATAAAAGTTTTATTACTATTTTGGGCAGTCCCATGTTAAATATTCATTTTTCTTTAATAACTAAACTTTTACACATATTTTTCTATTATACCCGTAGTATTAAATATCTCATACTTTTCTTATTCTAATTCTCTCTCCATATTTAATGACATTATTATGAGCAATTTTGTTATTTCATTCATCTTCTTAATATGGGTAAAAAGTCCACCAGGACTTTTATCTTGGGACGGAGTATAACTTTGGTTCTCTTATTATTTTTTATCCAATAAATAATAATTTCTTTTTTCAATATGAGAGTAATATAGATATTTAATATTATATTTAATGCTATAAAATTATTTTCTTAATACTTGTGCACAACTCTAAAAAAATTTATATTAAGGGACGAGGGAGTAGCAAGTACAATAAAGGTGGAGAGATGCAATAATAATGAATTAATGTGTAGTAAATGTGAAACGATGGGAAATGATTTATTGACTTTGATAAATTTCATGACGAAATTTGATTGCAACTAACTTAGACCTCTAAACAATTATTCCATTCATCTCATAATATATTCATCTCTATGACGTTTTAGAGTTGTGTATAAAAATTAAGAAAATAATTATATAACATTAAATATAATATTATTTGTCTATAATATCTTTTACCATATACTTATCTCATACTCTCTTTATCTGTAATTTTTTTCATGAGGGTTAATTTTGAAACATTGTGACTAATTCTCCTAGATTATATAAAACGTCAAATAATTTAAAAAAAATTTTTTTATCCAAAACGTCATATTATGGAACGGAGGAAGTAGATACTAAAATAAATTAGGGTAGAGCCTTTGTTATTATATCATGTATTAGTATTTACTACGGCATAAATTTGTCATAGTAAATTTCATAATAATAATAATAATAATAATAATAATAATAATAATAAATGTAATAAATATGGAGAGACAATAAAATCCCAATTGCCATTTATAATAATGGGGTAATGCCAGGGTAATAAATTTGAGTTCTCAAGTAATTATATTTTAAAATTTTAATTAGGCATTGCAATTGAACTAGTATGGGTCCAGGTTCTTTCCACCCCTGCATTATTCTGAGGTAACTCCCAAAACCTAAACCTGCAACACTAGTTCCCTTTACCCCTCTTGAAGTTTTTTAATTGAATGCAGTTCAATTAAAATGGAAAGAACTCAGTGTTTTTCATATTTTTACATGATTCTTTTTCACATGAAAGTGGACTCGAGTTTCGTGTTAAAATATTAAAAATACATGCGAAAATATAAATTCCTTATTTTTAAGTCTAGGGATGTAGAGAGATATCAAAATAACTTAGAAAAAATTATTTGTTGTTATAATATGTCTCATCCGATACAATACGAGTTTGACAAATATATATGTAACTAAGCAAGGTTCTCAGAACCGAAAAATATATTGGGTGGATGGGTCACTGGCTCAACCGTTATTGACCCAGTGCATCATTAATATATAAATATATATAATATTAGTAATTAATAAAAACTTTAAAAATCTCATTTTTTATGAACTAAACATAATAAAGATGAGTTACAATATTAATAAATGTGGTTAATTTTAATATTAATTTTTTTTTTTATATAAAAAAAATCGAGTCAACTAGGTCAATTAACCAAGTTTACCGATTAGACCACCGGTTGAACTGGTAGTCAACGGGCCAACTCGAATAACCAAAATCGGGTCATTGGTCCAAATCGGACCAATTTCGATTTTTACCGTCCGACTGCAGGTTTGGTCCGGATTTTAAAACACTCTAACCAAGTATTATAAAAGGGAAGCATTATTTTTATATTTAATTTTAATATTTTCACATAGATTTCTCGTAGAGTTGGTCCCATATTTATGTGAGAGGAGCACGTGTGAAAAATATTAAAATTATATGTTTGTTTGTGGACAGATTCAAGTTATCCACGGGTCACTCGACCCAAGTTGCACTTGCAATGTAAATGAATAAAGTTGTAAATGAGTTGAATCGAAGCGAACAAAGAGATGCTTAAATTCGACTCGAAATGATAAATTTGTACTTGAATGCGAATTGTATTTGAAAAATTCTACTCGAATATTTATTACTCGAATTCGATCCGATTCGAATCGAATTATATTTAATCTACTCGCGAGTTTCAAATTCAAATTCGAATTCGAGTCTCCATATAATAACTAGTTTTATAATAAATATAATTATAAATTGAATTTGTTATTTTACTTAGAAATGAAAAAATATATTTACTATTACACTTTACAAATATAAAATTAAAAATAAAATAAAATAATAATTAATTATCTTAATTTGATTTAAATTTGTATACATTATAAGAGAATGTATCGATCATCTAATCGAATCTGTATCTGTTGAGTATATATTGAATAACAATCAAGAATTCGAGTATTTTAAATCTTAAACGAGTCGAGTATAACCTTACTCAGATTCTAATCATATTTTTATTCGAACTATTTTTAATACTCAAATTTTAATTATATTGTTAACGAATTCGAGTCTAACTCGTATTTTTTCAAGTTGAGTCCAATTAGAGTCGGAAGTGTTTTGCTCGTTTACGACCTTACGAACGAAGACTAAATTGCAAATCTAACACTCCTATTTGTCATGTTTTTGCTAAACTGTTCCCTAAACTTTTTTTTAGCATAATTGTTCCTCATAGATGCGTTAGTCATGCAAATATGTTCCTCCAATGTTCGTCAAACTTTTTTTTAACACAACTATTCCTCGTAAATGCGTTAGTCATGCAAATGTGTTAGTTCAATTTTTTTCACCTATTAAAATTTGATTTTCTCTCTCCTCTTCTCATTTTTTTATTTTTTATTTTAAAAATTTGTGTAAAAAGTATATTCTCATTCTTTTTTTTAATTGTTTATTTTATATTATCATTTTGAATTTAATATGAAATATCTCTAAATTCAAAATTAGTATAAATTAATTAATTTTAGACAATATAATTTTCAAAATTATAAACCTTACTATTTTTTTATTTTATCTAAATGGTACTAATAACGGTATGGAAAAAGTATAATTAATAATAATAATAAAAAAATACTAGTTTATATAAACCTTACTATTTTTTTATTAGTGTCATTTAGATAAAATAAAAAATAGTAAAGTTTATAATTTTGGTAATTATATTGTTTAAAATTAATTATTTTATACTAATTTTTGAATTTAAATATATTTTATATTGAATTCAAAATGTCAATATAAAAATAAATAAATAAATAAAAGAAGAAGAAGAGTATATTTTTTACATATATTTTAAAAATAAAAAATAAAAAAAATGAGGAGGGAGGAAAGAGGAAATCAAATTTAATAGGTTAAAAAAATTTAAAGGAACACATATGCATGATTAACGCATTTATGAGGAACAGTTATGCGAAAAATAAGTTTATAGAACATTGAAAGAACACATTTGCATGACTAACGCACTTATGAGGAATAATTATGCTAAAAAAAAGTTTAGGGAATAATTTAAGGCTTAAATATGATTTAGTACCCCAAACTATAGACCATATTCCACTTCGGTGATCCACCTTTTAATTTTGTCAATTAGGTGATTAAACTATCAATTTTTTTCAATTTAATTCAATTGAGGCTGCCACATCAGAAATTGCTGACGTGGCCCGCTGACTAGATAAATTAATGTTTATGTGTAATAAAAAAATATTATTTTAATTATCTCTTCTAAGCATCAAGGGTAAATATGTCAAAAACATAATAAAACATTATAATAATTTAATAAAATCAAACCAAATCAATTTCTCACTCATTTAGTAGAACTAAACAAAATTAATTAATTAATCAAAAGAAAAAAAAAAACCAATCTGAATCAAGCTCCATGAGTTCATACACCAAATTTAGCATTTGGTTCAAGCTCCGTGTTGGGTAAAATGGATCAAACACATCAAAAGTTCTTGTTCAAGAGAAAAGCACACAGATTTAAACACAGATTCCGGTGAGATCCATAATTCGAACACAGATTCCGGCGAACAAAAATAAAAAATGAAGAACAAACAACGAACAATAATTCCGACCCAGATTCCGGCGAAATCCATCCTTCAAAACCCCAACACCAGCATAAACATAACAAAATCCTAAAATTTATCATAATGTTATTCCTAAAATCGATTGATAACAAAACCTTAGACCTCAATCAGGACCCAAACTCCTAACCCTATAAATCGAGGAGAAATCTGGCCTCGACAAATTCACCGACTGAAAATCTCTTCTGCCATTAAACTCGCAAATCCACCGGCGAATCTCCGCAAATCTCGACAGATCAAATCCACCATCGACTGAAAATCTCTTCTGGAAGGAGAGAAATAAAGGAAACTATGTGGTGGGTCTGCCATTAAACTCTCAAATCTCCGCAAATCTCGACAGATCGATTTCTCTGTCAACCCTAGATCTGATAACGACGGTAGTGAGTCCGAGATTGAAGATTTAGACTCGGTGACCCAGATAGTGAGCCGGAGATTGAAGATCTAGACTCGGTGATTAAAAGCTTCGAAGAAGAGATGATGAACTCGGCCGGCGTTCTCTCCCTCCGGTGAAGATTTTTTTTCTGGTGAAGAAGAAAAATGAATTTAATGTTTGGGATATGGAATATGGAATTGTTTGATCAATAATCTGATATAGGATATAATATTTTAATTTAATGTTTGTTTTATTTTAATTGTTATTTGACCAATTTACCCTTTATAAAATTATATTTGTTTAATTTTGGATTAAAAAATTATTATTTTTGACACACAAGCTTCCTATGACCCCACAAAATTGGTCACGTCAGCAATTTCTGACGTGGCGTGTTTAATTTTGTGTAATTAGAAAAAATTGATAGTTTAAACACGTAATTGACAAAATTGAAAGGTGGATCACCGAAATAGAATATGACCTATAGTTTAGGGTACTAATTCATATTTAAGCCATAATTTAATAAAAACATGACAAATAGGAGGCTTAGATTTGCAATTTAGTCTACGAATGAACATATACATAGATGAGGGCATAGTTGGAAAAATTATTTCAATCCACGGATTCAAATTGCTCGTAATTCGGGTCTCTCTTCGTCCATATAACTTGCTAGGGCTATGTTTTGTGGACATTACACAACCTTTATCGCTCTCACCCCTCTTTCTCTCTCTATTAAAAAATCTAGGGTTTAGGACAAGATGATGCAACCAGCAACATCAGTTGTTCAACCTTCAATGGATCCTGCTCAATACCAGCAGCAATGGTATCAACAACAACAATCTCAATTCCAACAACAACAACAATCTCAATTCCAACAACAACAACAACCTCCTCAGCATCCGCAATTCCAAAATCAGCCCCCTATGTATTACCACCAGCAAGCACCGCCTCAGGCTGCCGCGCCTCCTCAGCAGCAGCAACAACAGCCCCAATACACAGCTGCCGCGGCCCAGCCAGCTAGCGCCGACGAGATCCGCACACTTTGGATCGGAGATCTTCAGTATTGGATGGATGAGAATTTTCTTCTGAGCTGTTTCGCTCAATCTGGCGAGGTATCTTTTCATTTCCTTTCTTTTTTTATTTCCCATTTTTTTGGGTAATACACATGTAGTTTGGTGTGCTTGTTTTTCTTGTGGTTTATGTACTAAAACAGGAATTTTTTGGTTATCAAATTACCTTATTATTGGAAAAAGTAAAAAAGTAAAAGAAACAGAAATCTGGGTCCCCTTCTTCAGTTGAGTATAAATTCTATCCCTCTGAAGGTGTAAAACCGTGTAGTGTCTACACATTTAAACATGTTTATAGTTGTGCTTTTTGCCGTAAAATATTAGATTCTGCTGTGCTTTTTTAGATAAGGGCAAAAATAGGAATTAAAAACTAAAAGAAAATTAGAAGACCAATCGACAAGAATTACTTATCTGAACAATTGCATGGGCATATAAGAGACTGAGAAAAAAGGGGTTTTGGGAGATTTGTTTCCAGATCATGACATAGTAAGAGGTTTGTATATGATTTAATTTATTTCTTTTCTAATTTAGAAAATAATACTTGTACAATATATATCTATATGTGTGTGTATATATATAGACGGTCCGCTTCTTATGCGGGCGGATCACCTATACCGTCACTAAAGCTGTCACTATTAGGGGTGCTCAAAAAATTCGGTTTTTCTACCGAATCGGTTGAAACCGGTACCGGTTTTTTTCGGTTTCGGTTTTTCGGTTTTTTAGACTTTTCGGTACTGGTAGCGGTAATGAAAATTTTGAATTCGGTAAATACCGAAAAACCGAAAAGTTTGACAAAAACCGAAAGTATAAAAGTTTTAGATCTCTCATATTCTCTCTAAAAAGGAAACAAGTATAAAAGTAAATAATGTTTAAAGCTCTGAAAATTAGCTAGTTGTGAGGATTGGGCTACCCTCTCTCGGTCTACTGGACACTGGTATTAGCCATTATGCCGTAAATCAATAAACTAAACCAAATATGCTATATATATAATTAACCAAGTAAAGTACATATTACAATATATAATTAATTGGTTGAAAGTTGAGAATAACATTTGGCCGGCATGCAGGCATAGTTGATTCTCTAAAATATTTACCGCTAGTAACAAATATGGATTTTGTTAATATTTAAGTGGTTCCTAGTAAATAAATATTATTATTACACAAATTTTAATTTTAATTTAATATTTACTAGTCTCATTTCTTAGTTTTTAAAAAATAATTAATATAAAAAAAATTATTTAATTTTGCGGTACAACGGAAAACCGAACCGAAAAAATCGGTACTGACTTTGTACCGAACCGGTTATTCGGTACTGGTACCGGTTCTTGGTTTTCTAGATTTTTCGGTTCGGTTTTTCCGGTACCGGTTCGGTTTTTTACCGATGAGCACCCCTAGTACTATAGGGTATAAATATATACTTCATATACGACGATATATATATATACACACACACACACACGAGTGATCCATAGTAAATGTTAGATGCACTATTTCAACTTGTGCATCTCCAGCCGGCCAACAAATGATCCAATTGGGCAAGATTTGAAATAGAAAAGTTCTCCTGCCACTAAGAGTAGCGGAGGTGATGACTAATGAGGATGGAAGTAAAAGAAATTTAATATTATTTGGTTGTTATTATATATTATTATCTATGGATGATTTCAATTTAGTTAGTTTAGTTAGTAGATAAAATTAATTAGGATTTTATTTCTTTATTTAATTAGGTTACTTAATATTTTACTTAGCCTCCAATTATTAGGGATTTTTCTTATTCCTATATAAATAGTTGTAATCCATTATAAGTATTATTATAGAATGATTGATATTTTGAATTAAGCCTTGTGCTTTCTTTGTGGCTTTTAACTTCTTTTATCTCCTTTATTCCTTCATCCATCCTTGTCCTACATCATAATGGTATTAAGAACCAAAAGTTCATGATATATTTTTATAAAACTAATTCCTTCCTACCCTAATTTTTTGGTCTCCATCAATTGTTGAAGTTGCTAGAGAGTCGACAACATCCGAGATGACAATGTAGTCTCAAATCTATCTCAATTTTTTAATTCCCCCCCAAAAAGAAATTGCTGGAGTGTTACTGTTTGACAGTGGCAAAATTATAGATTGGTACCCTAAGGTTTCTGAAATTGTCAATTCAGCCCCCAAAATTTCAGAAATTTTCAGTTCAGCACAAAATTTCTGAACTTGCAATTAAGCTCCTGATCTGCCAAGTTCAAATTAGCCCTCAAAATTCAGTTTTGTCAATTTAGCCTTGAATTGTTAAATTCCTTCATGGAATTGGATATCCCGAAACTTCGCAAAGAGGATTCTTCAAAGCGTGGCCTACTTTTCATACTTTTCTTCGTTGCGAGGAAAATTGTGTAAAATAGAAGAAGAATGTGCAATCAATAGTGTCTCCATGTGCAAAAGAAAAATTAAACCTTGTTGTTTAACCGTATTCGAGGCCTTACATTATTCCTCGACTAGGTAATACTTCTTTTCATGTTTTAGAAAGATGCTTAGTTCCCTTCAGATGCACATATTTTGATTTTGTCAATGTTATACCCATTCAAGCCTAAGGAGAAAGTTTAACAAGATACAGTGAAAGAGCCGCAACTCAACGACAAGTCACATGAAGATATAGTTGGAAGTTGAGGATATGAGCGAGATTGAGTAAAAAGTTGATGATGTATTCCCAAAGCAACTTGATATTTTATATGAAGAAACCTACAATCCAGTCATCAATTTCATTATTAATCAGAGTTCCAACAATATGCAATACAGGGAAGTTCACTCATTGTTTTATACTTATCAATATGGTTACTAGGAGGATCCGATGAGTTTGGCGAATTCGGACAAAGATCCCGAATGAGCGAGGAGGCAGAGATACCCCAACAATCAACCTTTTATATCCCTAGTATCGAGATATTCCCCTTCAATCATTTGAGGCTGCAATAGATTTTCTTGCGGAGGATGTAGAAGGACATAACGTGGAAGTTGCCCAAATGCAAGTTGATTGGAGGCGCATAGCTTCTATAGCATCCTTTGTTTGCTGGGTCTTTCGCATTCGAATTAAATCTCGTTTGTCTTGGCTGTTCCCGATCCCTACTTGATGTGTGCGCGTTTGGGACTGGGTGTCCGCGTCGCGGCTATCGGAACTGAGAGACTGCCGACTCGAAGAGAATAATTGTCGTCGGACCGACTCAGCTTGTGCCTGGCCCCCAACATGACGGTTGGAACCGAGCCTATCTTTGATCGATCCCTAATCTGTAGCGGTGGATTAGTTGAAGATCTTTCTTGGCCAGAAACCGTCTTGCCAAAGCAGATAGGTGATTGAAAAAGGTAACACTAAAACAACATATTTACCCATTTAGGGTGTATTTATGTCAATACCTTCCGCCAGACTTAAGTGGTGGAAGGAGTAACGACATATTTACCCCTTAGTGTTTAGGTCCAAACATCGGCGTTTAGGCCTACGAGTAGCGGAAGCTATTTTCATATTTTTGAAACGGGGGAAGTTTGGTAATTTTTGCTTCTGACAGCATTTCTTTTACCTCTGCTACTAAGTGGCAGAAGGGCAGCATTTCTTTTACCTCTGCTACTAAGTGGCAGAAGGGCTTTTATATTTCAAGTCCTGCTCGTTAGATCATCTGTTGGATGGCTGGAGATGCATTAGCACCGGTTGAAATAATGCATCTATCTAACATATGTATCACTCCCCATATACACACATTTATATATATATTTCTGAAGTTCCAATTGTCTCCTGAATGTTTTACTAGAGCTGATTTATTGCTTAAGTAGTTAATTACTAAATGAGGAATTCAAATGTTGTTTCGTTATGGCTTCTGCGGAATGAAACATGATGGTTATGCTCATCAGATTCAAAAAACCATTTATGTGCGGCATGAAACATGTTTTTACTTGTCAGATTCGAAAAACCATTTATGAGAGAGAGGGAATAATATTTTTGATTCTGATCAAATCTTCTCTACTGCTTACTCGAATGGATCATTAAATTATGTTTAGTTTCATTTGTGTGTTCTCATTCAATGATTTTTTTTGGAGAAGATGTTTGTGTTGCATTGTAATTTTTTTATTTTTAACCTTATGACATTATTATATTCTGAGCGCGTTTGACCTTCAAGAAGAATAATATATATGAATTCGATTTTGACCCTCTGAATTTTATAATTATCTAAAATCCTTTTTAATTCGATGAGCTTTAAAGAGATATAGCTATAGCCTTAATGTTAATTTTTGTACATGTGTGTAAATGATTATGAGTAATATTGTCTTCCGCTAATGTCCATGCAATAAGTTCTTATGAAACATTCAACTTTTTATAACACCAAAAAAAAAACAAATGTCTGTATTGCTGGAAAATATAGTTTTCAAAACTTAATATTTTTTTGGAGGAGTTGCAGAACTTTCAATTTGGCAGAGATGAGTCATTTTTATGGTATAATTATAGGAAAAATTTGTTCTCAATAAAAAATTATTAAATAGAACTCTATTTTGTAGATTATTTTATAAATAAGCACATTGTAGAGACATTTTAGTAAGTTTTTATGTGAGAACAAACTTGCAGTTTGAAGGACGCCAAATCTTTCATTATGCTATAAGTTTTTATAACAAGAAGTCATGTTGCTAATATTATCATTTTTGTTAAACTATCAAAAACTAATACTATGATACATTCAACTTTTTAACACAAATAAATAAGAAAACGTCTATATTGCCGGAAAATATAGTTTTCAAAAGTCAAATTTTTTTGGAGGAGTTACAGAACTTACAATTTGTCAGAGATGAGTCATTTTTATGGTAGAATTAAAGGAAAAATTTATTCTCAATAAAAAATTATTAAATAGAACTCTATTTTGCAGATTATTTTATAAATAAGCACATTGTAGAGACATTTTAGTAAGTTTTTATGTGAGAACGAACTTGCAGTTTGAAAGACAAAATCTTTCATTTTTCTATTAGTTTTTATAGCCAGAAGTCATGTTGCTAATATTATCGTTTTCGTTATACTATCAAAAACTAATACTCCCTTTTAGCTAGGTGCATTTAGTCTTTGCTCCTCTTAACAAAATCCTGATCTCAACTCTGTACAGGGGAGTTCTTTCTCTTTATTGGTGGGGGTAGGAGGGAAGTGTTTTCTATAGACTGAAAGTCTCTATCTGTGCAGGTTGTTTCTGCAAAAGTTATCCGTAACAAGTCAACCGGTCAATCAGACGGTTATGGTTTCATTGAATTCGTTAATCATGCTGCTGCAGAAAGAAATTTACAGGCATATAATGGCACACTGATGCCAAATGTTGAGCAGAATTTTAGACTAAATTGGGCATCTTTTGGTGTGGGTGAAAAGCGGCCGGATGATGTTGTAGACTTCACAATATTTGTGGGGGACTTGGCCGCTGATGTTACTGACTACATGCTGCAAGAAACGTTTAGGGCCCACTATCCCTCAGTTAGAGGTGCAAAGGTTGTAACTGATAGGGCTACTTCACGTACAAAGGGTTATGGGTTTGTTAAGTTCGGAGATGAAAGTGAACAGTTACGTGCTATGACTGAGATGAATGGACAGTTATGCTCAACCAGGCCCATGCGAATTGGTCCAGCTGCTAACAAGAAGAGCACGGGCACGGGTAGTCAGCAATACCAAAAAGGTATATCTCAGTGGCTATGTACATTTACCAGCGTTAAACATATCTGTGTTTTTAGGTACTTCTTAGAGTACTGTTACTTGCGCTTTTGTATGTGTTTGTTATCTTGCTCTTTGATTCCTCAGTTTGGCAGTTTTGAATGGTTTATGGTTATTGGATGGTTACTACTTGGTGTTTCCAGTTGCACTGTGCTTTAGACTTGTTAAGTTTGCTTATTTTCACTTGTTCTCTTGATTCTTGAAGATAAGCTACAACTTACAAGTCATTTCCTTCCTGTGCTTTGTAAAACTTTGGGCAATAGCTCTTGTCAAATATTACAAACTTGCAAAACCTTATAGAACTCCTATTGTCTGAAAGCAGGGCTTCAAGAGGCTCTATCATATAGAGGCCTGGCACTGGTTTCAACTGAAATGGTTATCCCTTTAGTGCGTGGCCTCGCCTAGGTCAGTTTTGCATTTAATGTCATCATCTATTCTTGCCCTTTATATCAGTTCCTTGTAGCATTAGGTATGCTACAAATTTACAATTTCCTTCTATGTCCATTTACTATTGAGTTATTGGTCAAGTTACATTATGTTGATCGTTCAAGTTGTTCATCTTTCTTCTTTTCTATCTGTCAGAAATTCCACTGCTCGATTCTCTTTTTAATGCTTTCTTTATTCGTTTACAATTTTAGTTAAATTTGTCTTTTTTCCCCTTTTGTTCTTTTCCCAAGATTTATCACTTATTTTTGGAATAATAAGCCTGCTTCTGAACATGAGGTTGTTTTAATCCAATTGATTCTAAGTGCATGTAGCATGCATGGTGCAGATATGCTTGTTGTCATAAAGCTAAGCACTCTTAGATTAAGTTCTTTGTGTTGATGGTTTAAATCCTTCAGTTTGTACTTGTTTTTTTCGTACCAGTTCTTACCAATATACTCCTTCCGTCCTCAAAAGGATGACTAAAGGAACAAATTTGTCTCCAAAAGGATGAGATAGAGTATATAAAATGAAGGGTAAATATGTCATTTAGTGGTGTCCATTAGTAAAAAAAATTAAAAATACTCGTCACTTTATATAATCTTGTGGGGCCACTAAGGATAAATTTAGATTTTTTTTACTTTCTTTCCTCTACTTTTACTTGTATGCATGTAAATTGTAGTTTGCTCATCCTTTTGGGGATGGAGGGAGTATCTATAGAGATGTTCATTCAAGAATGATTCACTATACCATGTATCTCAGCATGTCTGTTATTTTTTACTTTAGCTGGATTTGGAAGGTCAACTTTTTTGGGCATTTGCTTGGAGCCTAGATGCAGCAGAGAATTTTATCCCCATGACGTTTTGTGTTATGCTTTAGATTCATATGCTTCAGTAAATGTTTTTAAGAAAATATTTGTAGAGTTCATTGTAACATTGTAGGAAGAAATAATGTTCTTGAGTGAAAGGTACTAGCAAGGCGTTCTTATGCTACGTTTGAATTGCAGGAACGAAGGTGGGAATGGAATGACTCATTCCTATGTAATAAAATAAATTGTGTTTGGTTGTTCCATTGGAATAGAATGAACCATTCCCATTGCTGTCAAATTTGTGAATTTTATTCCTTGAGAGATTGAGAGAGGATATGGAATGACTCATTCCAGGCTTCTAGCTGGAATAGAATGAATCATTCAACTCTCCATTCCATTTCCTTCTCTATTCCATTCCTTAACCAATTTCATTCCTTCAATCGAATTTGAGCTATGATTCTGTTTCCTTATTATAAGCGCTAGAAACTCAAGATATACCTACTACTTCAAGAAGTCTTAGGTAGATGATAGGTGGTTTTAACTCATGTTTAAGCTTGTACCGACTTTAGTGAGATCTTAAAAGATTGGAACATATCTATTTGTGTTAGAGCCTTGTTATATATGAACTAATACGGAGAATATGTGGATCTTTGTAATTTCTTACGAACTACTGTACTTTTCTTCATTTCCTTTTCTTTTTGGTAGTTAATTTCATTATAGTGTAGTGAATTTTTTTATTTGGAATTTTTTTATTTGGAAGGCTATGCACATTGAATGCTGTAGTATTTGTTCATTGATTTTAACTTTAAGGTGCAGTTTGAGCATTTCTTGAGTTTGGAACTATATGTTATTAAAAATGTATAATACTGATTATTTTGTTCATTAATTTATGAATTGTTCACTACGACTATACATCGTCTTTTATCATAAGACCATTGGTTAACAAGTTGAATGTTCTGAGCAACTAGTCCTAAAATGTGAATTGAAATGTATAAAATTCTCCTTGTCCTTTTGTATATTCATGTCACATGTTATATTATTTGAATGTATATTTTGTTATTTGTAATGAAGTATTCATGATTTTCGATGGCTCTCTACAGGCTTTGAAAAATATATTGTTGTTGGGTTTTTTCACTTGACTTAGTTTCATTTTGGTTGTCTAGTACTTTAATAGCTGGGAAGCATGACTTGGATTAACGCCATTTAAGATATTTTTATTTACCAATATGGTTTCACTTATTTGCTGAGCTCGAATGGAGGTGGACCAATTTATTTAACTCCCTAATCTTCCCTGCATGTTTAAAAGAGCCCAAACTAATTCCCAACTTTCTTTTCCATACAATGACTGTTGATATAAGTAACAACAAGAATTTCTCCTGAAAAAAGAAAGAAGAGGAAAAGAGTACCAAAGCAGCCTAAACAGGAAAAGAAAAACTAGTGTACCTCTGAATAAAAAAGCATACCAATGGTAGAATAAAGAGAGAAAGAAAAGAGTACTGACTATGGGAGCTGCCTCTGAATCACAACCTCTGCTGTGTTCTTTCATCTCCCCAAAGTAGCCGATGAAAGCCCTAATTCTTACCTTTGTTTTTTGGGTCCATATTTACAAATATTGTCATGCCAAATCCCCCAAAGTTTTACAAATATGTTTTTTGGGTTCATAGTTATCAATATGGTAAATAATAGACTAATCATGAGATAAAATAGTCCGTAGTGATAATAAATTAGTACAAATAGTCTTATTCCACCCATCATTTTTGCAAACAAATGTAGCTGTGGGGTTTATAGATCTTCTGATGATTGTTGCTGTTAAATTGTTCATCTTTTAAGTAGCATCAAAATTTCTAGCATGTGTTTTTGTCTTCAAATCTGATTCATAATTACTTTGCTACCACATCCCTTTCTCCTTCACCTGTACTTTTTTTCAATTTCAGCTCCATATCAGAATACTCAAGGAACTCAAAGTGAGGATGATCCAAATAATACAACTGTTAGTATCTTGTCTTAAAACCGAATTCGATTTTTTTTTGTTTACTTCTGCTCACAAGTCACCTAATTTCCCTGTAGATATTTGTTGGTGGTTTGGATTCTAATGCAACTGATGATCTCTTGAGGCAAGTGTTTGGCCAGTATGGGCAGTTGGTTCATGTGAAAATACCAGTAGGCAAGCGATGCGGGTTTGTTCAGTTTGCCGACAGGTACAGTAAACTTGTGCAATATTTTTCTTCATTGAGAACACCAATTAGGCATGTAGTCTAATATTACGAATTTCTACTCCATTTCTTCTTTCTTATGCAATTATAGGGGTTGCGCTGAGGAAGCTTTGCGTATGTTAAATGGAACCCAGTTAGGTGGACAAAACATTCGACTTTCGTGGGGCCGTAGTCCTTCAAACAAACAGGTTAATATAATCTAAAAACCAATTATTAAGTATGTCAGTTTGCTATTGTTACAGTATCTTACATATTTACAGGATTCATCCATTGGACTTGTTCAGTCTCAGGTAGATCCAAACCAGTGGAATGGTGGTGGGTATTATGGATATGGACAAGGATATGAAAGTTATGGCTATGCCCCTCCTGCCCAAGATCCTAATCTTTACTATGGAGGCTACCCTGGTTATGGAAATTACGCCCAAAACCAGCAGCAGCATCAACCACCACGACAGGTAGGATATTTAAGTTCCCCCTCGGCTTTTTTATGCGACTGTTATCACTTTGA
The DNA here is from genome assembly GCA_016801055.1 of Panax notoginseng. NCBI lineage: Eukaryota > Viridiplantae > Streptophyta > Magnoliopsida > Apiales > Araliaceae > Panax > Panax notoginseng. The sequence continues at coordinate 218,829,857 of CM029014.1, read as the reverse complement.
TGTTTGGATTCTGAAGTTCTGTTCAAGGAAAGCAGTTTATCATGTTTGGTCCATCAAAAAACTGTTACTTAAGTCCATTATGACGCTGGCCTTTTTAACGAGTATATATGTGTTGATTTTCTGTGGATTGAAGTAGGAGCCGTTCTCGAATGATAGTAGTATTTAATTTGCATTTGGCACCTGTGTGGTAACAAGAAGATTATGTTTCTGTTGTGTAGTGATTTGCTGGTGAGTGGGCAATTGCAAGACGGTGTTGCAGCAATTATCGACCTGGATGTGCAGATTTCTCAACAAAACACATTCAAAGTTTTTTTTTTGTTTTTTTAAATTCTACAATATAGTAGAAATTACATTTTAATTCTTCGGTTCTTAGGATGGTGATTATTTTTCTTTTAAATGCTGTCTTGTCTAGCTTCCATGCTGTTATTCACTTATATGTACCTTTTGATCGGCATAACTAGTTTTCAGTTTGAATGACTGTAAATCTGTTATTTTCATGTAATGGAATTCTTTATCCGTCTTTAGTATTTGCAGCTCCCAACGTTGGGTAAAATTGATAAGAAATCCTATGTCAAGGTCTACCTCTCTAATTCCGAGATGGTTTAGAGGATTGTCAAAGCTTATACTTTGACGAAGTATATCCATGTAACCACATAAATATACCTTATGAATGTATCGACGATGACTGCCGATAGTCAGAGAGGGTTGCTGGTAGCTTTAAATTGTCAGTTTGGTATTTTGATTGGATAGCTGGAGGTTGGTTGACGGAGTGATGACTTGCTCATGCTCTGAGTTTTGTCTTGGCAGGGTCTGCGTAATTAGCCGAACGTGAAATAATTTATGTCAAGCATGGTTTATATATTATTCCTCCAAATGACTAGTTTGCAGAGAAATATTCTTGTCAAACTTGGCTGATATGTTATTCAATCAAGTCAGCTCAAAAGATTTGCTTGCATTTTGTCAGGACAGTGGCCTAGAGCTCATTTATAGTTGCTTTCCTCTTGTTTGCGCTTTGAATTGTCTTGCAGCATGTTTGAGATCATTTGAACTCGTCTGCGCTTTAAAAATTATAGGTTTAATAATAATTTATTTAAAATAAAATTTCTCCTATATGAACACTCTTTAACAAAACCTACCTTAATTTTATCAAAATATAAATATATAAATCTATCTAATATTAATAGACTACAATTTTTGCATACACGGTGTGTATTCATTTCAAACTTGAAGAATAGTTCGTAAATATTGATCAACACACTTAAGTAGGCAAGTCCAAACCTCAAATAAAGTATGTCAGTGTAGTCATTTAAAGCTAGCTAGCTGTAGGTATCTCAACAAAGTCACAAACATTAGGAAATGAATGTCAGTAGATACATCAGGGAATGGTGCAGCAAACTAAGAAGGCATTGTCCAAGTAGATACATTAGGGAATGAATGTCAACTGGCAAACCCTTTAACAAGTAAGCAAGTGCAGAATGATCTTCAATCTGGTTTCTTTAAGTTCAGGCTGTTATCTGCTGCTTGGCTGAACAGCTCCTGCACCTGTTTCAATTCATTTTCTGAGGCCGCCAGTAACACTTCAATAGTTAGGCTCCGGCAGAAGCAACATAATGATCTATATCTTGTGTTTTTTAAATTTTGATACATTATGGGTAGTGGGTAAAGCCGAACACAAGCTAACTATGCAATACCTGCCAAAATAAATAAATAACTATCATGTCTAATATTACAAAATGTAGAAAAAGTTTTACCTGCAGCCTCCAATTGCTTCTGAAGTTCGTGGCCTACAGCATCATTTTCGGCCTGCACATAAACAAAATGACAATGTATTACTCAACCTTGGACATAACACTAAAACATAAAAGTGTTGATCTAATACCTGTAGTTCTGCAATTCTTTTTAGTTGAGCTTCTTCACCTCCCTCGGCCAAAGGAAGAGCCGCAACCAATGCATCAAACTGTAAAGGTCTAATATGAGCTAATAATTAAGGGGACACGTCAATTCAGTATACAGTAATTTAACAGGAGATCTAGCACAACAAAATCCTACATTCATGAGGATTTGCCAGCGGTTTATGGATAAGAGGTCAGCCAACTCCTGTATTTCCTATTAAACATATTCTTTCCAAGGCCAGTACGTATTGTTTTACTTCAGATAAATTTGATCATATCTATTCCCACATGAAACTATGTTCCAGATGCCCTGAAACATCAAGTAAGGGATGGTAAGAGATATAGCTCCAGCTAGTGGTTGCTATCCCCCACCCAAAAACACATACACACACTATGTTCAAAAGTATCATCTTCAATGTAAACAGTCAGAATCACAACAATATAGATTCATTTTGCCCTTTTTTGTCTTGTTTTTCACTAGTCTGGCGTGGGTGTTCTTTGCCCCTTGTTTATTTGTATCCTCTATTTTCTATAAATAACTTTTTATTATTCAAAAAAGTACAAATAAAATATGTAAAACTGATAGAAAAGACAAAAACTAATAGATTTGTTTTCGGACAATCCCAAAACTGAAAGCATAACAACTAAAAAGAGGGACCAAAAGTACTATTTTTTTTAATTGTTTATTGACTTGGAGCTTAGCTTGACCAATGACCAGTGGTTAGGTTCAGACAAGTCAAAGTTAAGCAATTACACAATTCTAGTGATTTTCTGTCCCGTCTATAATACTGGATTTATCGGCTGGTATGGGCCTCTATATGTTGTACCAGTCTGATTATAAATACTAGATTTCACCTATTATAGGTGTCATTTTTTGAGTAAAATTTTGAATAACATAATGTGGGTTTAGGATGTGTGCTATGGATTGTTTTCTTCTCAAATAAAATGCAGAAAAGACCATTGTACTATATAAGAACCTTATACTATAAGAAAATTTGGATTGTGAACCCTACCGTGACATGTGGCACTGACTTGCACACATGCACACTGACGTGTTAGTTAACACCATTTGGACTAAACAAATCTCTTTTCCCAAGATTTGAACCTAGAACCTCATTCTCCCAAACACTAACAAAACAATTGCTTATCAACTAAACTAAGGATAGTAATGTTAGATATAATGCAACAAAAAATATATTTATACTGTGTTAACAATCAAAACCAAACAACGCATTAACAAATAGTCAAATACATGTCATCTGAGTACGGAAAAGAATGAATGGCAGTGAAAATTCCAACAAATGGGAGCAAACCCCGTCTTGGAGAAAACGTCTGACCTTAATTATGATATTTAGTTATTTATAATTTTTTTAGAATAGGTATTTTTCTATTTCAACATTTATGTGACCCCGCACATGAAGTAATTACAGAATATGGGGATATTACCTTTCATTTTCCAAACAGTCACGAGTCATCACCAACCAACAAATAAAATACTCCCTCTGTTTCTTAAAATAGGTCGTTTTAGAGTTATGCACAAGTATTAAGAAAATGATTGTAAAGCATTAAATATACTATCAATTGTTTTTATTGTCCTTGTATTGAAAAAAAAGAGTTATTTATTGGGCAAAAAATAGTGAGAGAACCAAAGTTATATTTAATACTTGGAGTAATATGGGAAACTAAGCAATTAATGCTTACTTGAAATTCTCAAACGACTTATATTTAGGAACAAAAATATTTATCTAAAATGACTTATATTAAGGAACAGAGGGAGTAGCTTTCTAGTGTTCTACACCACCAATTTATAGTCGCATTTAGTATTTATAACAGCATCCAAGTAAAGTAGCATTAAAATCACACTAGGTACATACACTTTATTATTCTGATTATTAATGTCCTAGTCCAAAGATTGCAAAGCAAAGCAAAAAGGTATTGGCTTTCACATTCACATATTTGCAAAAAGATCTGATTGTCACTTTTCTATGATAGCTTTGTACCAGACCAATTAAAATCATCTACATTAAATTTATTTGAATAAATTATATAAAAACTGAGTGTAAAATTATTGTTTTACCTCATCCAATAGCAATATGCTATCTGGATAATTTGGAGAAAATTAAAGAATTTGAATTGTATTAACTGATCATTATAATTAATTAAATAATTTTATTATGGTAAATGATAATTGTCAAAACAATTTAAACTCCTTAATTTTCTGCAAAATTATCAACATAGCATATTGCTATTGAATGAGGTAAAACAATAATTGTATAGGCAATTCTCATCTAATTTATTCTCTAAATTTATAATTAAAATGTAAACTGTTAGAGATTGATGATTTATCTTTATTTTAGTTATTTCGCTGCCGTTTTTTTTCTTTTGTACTAGGATGGCACGTATCTTTTAATGAATTTTTTGTTCTTGATTGTTAATATGGTATAAATATATTTTGTGCTGTATTAGTAATAATATAGTATCCTTCGCTTGGTAGGCAAATGTTTTGTTAGTCTTTGGGAGTAAGAGGTTGTAGGTTTAAATTCTAGGGGAAAAGGTTTTTAAAGCCCAAACAGTGTTAATTGACACGTTAGCGTGTCATGTGTGCAATCCAAATACCCCTATAATACAATGGGCACTTTTGCATTTAACTCGTCCTCTCCATAGCACATAGTGGCAATTGGAGCTTCTATGTCCACCAAATCTTGAACAGCAACACATTGCAAGATTTGCAGCCAATATTTAGAAACACGGAGCTATATTGTGAACGACTCTGTGTTTTTTTTAAATCCTAACCACCAAATTTTGCAATGAACGGTACAAGATTTGGTAGCCAAATAAGCTCTCATAGCCACCATTTTTGCTATGGATCATGTCCTATATATATACATATACATTTAATATCTTTTTGTAAGCAGAAAGAGGGTAACCTGCATATTATATCTATTTTCTCACTTTCAGTTCTTCCTTCAATAGACTGACTTAAACCCCCACCCCCCCCCCTTCCCCCCGAAAAAAAAAGAAAAAAGTCTCCACCTCTAGACCAAGGAAAGCTAGAAAATAAGATACAACCTTTGGAGATCAACAAATTTTGCGAATTTAGAATGTATCTTAAACTTTAGCTGTTTGGTTTTAAAAAAGAAGAAGCAGGGTTCCGATAGACACAGTTATATTAATTGTTGAATCAGACACATCGAACAAGATCAGGGTTGAAGCAAAGAGATGAAAGAAAATGAAATTAAAATTAGCCCAAGTCTCCTGGCCTCCCCCCTCTATGATCCAATTTATCACACAAATTTCTTAATTCATAATATAGAACTCTATACCCCATAAATCTTAGACACACAATAAAGCTTCTTGACAGTCTAGAGTACTACGCAAAACAATAGTTGCAGTCCAATTACAATATCAATATTGTTGACTTATGTCATCAACAACCTCAAATTCATATTTTTGGGTAAAATGAATCACAATAACCACAATAAAGCCAGAACTAAGTAACTCATAAATATTTCAAGATCAGATACATAGCACAGAAATGAATGTTCCTAATTTAATGCGACAAAGTACACCAAAAGATCAAAAATATCGCAGTCTTCGGTGCAAATGGAAAAAAACCCTAAATTCAAATGATAACCCAGGCATACAAAGATCAAAACATTAACTCTGTAAATGCATCAAATCCGAATTCTACCCAGTTGAGAACATAATTAAATTGAAGTGGGTAAAAGAAAGAAAAAGTTTCGTTACCTGCTTAGCAGCCTTGACTAGAGCAGAGCTCATGAGCTTGGGCTGATCGGAAACATTGGCATCTTCGGTGGTCGGCGTTGGAGCGGGCGGTGGTTCAGGGTAATTGGGAGAGAGACGAACTGGAGGAGCGTCCCTTTGTAATGTCCCAAAGGTATTGAAGGCAAGTGCTGCTATGGTGTTCACTTGTTCTTGCAATTGGGATATTATGTCCATTCTTTATTTCGAAACCCTAAATTCAGTGATTCTTGTAACTATTAATCTAGTTTAGGTAGTGCTCTCAAATCCCCAAATTCAGTGTTCCTTGTAAATGTTTACTACATTGGTATTGTAGGAAGAATTTACTAAGACCGTGTTTGGTTCTTCACGATTGTAATAAAAGAGCTATATATATATTGGGCAATATATATATGCACGACGGTTTTTTTGGGCTATAGTCCGTCGTTATAGACCAGAATAGCTAGCCCAAAAACATGTCGCCATAGGCGACTTTTTACTACATATATACATTTTGCCATATATGTATATATTTTAGGGACAATTACATATTATAGTACATTTTTAAAAGTAATTACAAAAATCATACATTCATAAAATAATTACAAAAATATGATACTTCATCATATATATTTACAATACTAATACAATTAAGAGTCCTTAAATTAAGGGATTAATATTAATCAGATTACATAACAAATTAGTTTTCATCTTCCTTCGGTCTCTCTATCTATCTACGCCATTACTATTTCTCTCTCTTCTCCCTTACTACTTCTCTCTCTCCTCTCGTCTCTCCTCTCGTCTCTCCTCTCGAAGCCACTCGTCGTCGTCGTCGTCGTCGTTATCGTCCTCTTCCGCCGCCGCCGCCGACGCCGACGCAACACCATAGTCTCTCAACTCTGACAGAAAATTGAATACGTGACTTTCAGGCTAATACGTGATTTTCTCTCTCCAACTCTCTCACAACTGAAAGGATTCTGGTCTCTCTCTAAGGTATGCTTCTAATTTCTGTTAATTTTCATTCTACTAATTAATTGTCAATATGATCATATATATACGCTATGTTTCTAACAGAATGAGGTATTGATTGTTTGGATTTGTGTTGTTTTTATGTTTTGTATAGAATGGGTGATACAAGGAAGAAGGATGGAAAGAGAAAAAGAATCAAAGAGGGTAATTATATTGAGGACTTGAAAAAATTTGTTTGGGTTTGTGGAGTTGGATTCTGATTTTGATGTTCCTGTAGTTAAGACATAAGCTCAAGTTCATAGCCAGAAGATATTTTCAATCCAAATTTTTTTAAAGGTTTGCTAATTTAAATTTTGTTATTGTTACTATCATATAACTGTTTGGTTACTTTTACATTATGTTTTGGTTACTGTTAGCTTGTGATTCGGATACCATTTTTGTTACCTTGATTTGGTATTTTGGTTACTTTTTTATGTTGTTATGGTTACCATGTATTTGCTTAGTATACATGGTTGACTAAATTAGTTTTGGTGTACATGTTGTTTATGTATTGGTTACCATTAAAATATATTTTGGTTATTATCATATAAATATTTGGTTACTTCTTTAGTATGTTTTTGGTTATTGTTAATTTCTGATTTGAATTCTATTTATGTTTCCTTGAGTTGGGATTTTGGTTACTGTTTTTTGTTGTTCTGGTTACCATGTATTTGCTTAGTATATATGGGTTGACTAAACTGTGTTTGGTTTATATGTTATTTATGTATTGGTTACCATTAATATATATTTTGGTTACTAACATATAACTGTTTGGTTACTTCATTAGTATATTTTTTGTTGTTGTTGGCTTATGATTTGGATACCTTTTTTTTTTTTCCTCAATTGAAATTTTGGTTACTTTTATATGTTGTTTTGGTTCCAATGTATTTGCTTAGTATACATTGGTTGACTAAACTGGGTTTGGTATACATGTTGTTTATGTGTTGGTTACCATTAAAACATGGTTTGGTTACCTATCATATAACTGTTTGGTTACTTCTTTAGTATATTTTTTGGTATACATGCTTTTGTTTTGGTGACCTTTTAAATTATGTTTTGGTTTATATTATATATAACTATTTGTTTACTGCATAAAATGGTATGTACTACATGTTATTTATATTTTGGTCACCATTAGATTATATAATATAGCTTTTTGGTTACTGCTTTGTTATGGTATGGTTAATGTTATATCATGATATGATAACTATTATTGTGCAGTCAATGTGGGATGTTGGTTATTTGTTATAGTCTGTTTTGGCTACTGTGTAATTGTTATATTATGTTTTGGTTAGTATACTTTTATTTGTTGGTCACTACGTAACTATTTATGTTATAAATATTGTTTATATCTGGTTACTAATTACTGTGTAAATCTGATTTTGTTTATTTGCAGTTATGAGATCTTTACTATGAGGAATGCAACAGAAAATTCACTGGAAAAATTATATATTGGTGTGACATGGAAGTCTCCAGCATTATTATCAAGAAATTGAACCCAAGTCAGTTGGAGAAGTTTAAGGCATCATTTATTTGTGGATGTTTTATTTTTGTAAATAATAAACCCAAATCATAGTAAACCATGTATTTTCTTAGTATACATTGATGTATTATTTTTATAAATTCCTTCAAAGATATTCTACAAGAGTTATGCTCTTCTAGAAAATTCATTGAAAAAGTTATGGTTAAATGTACATGTGAGAGACATAGTTTGCCTAAACTTGGTTGGACATACAGGTTGTTTCTATTTTGGTTACCATTAAAACATGTTCTGGTTACTTTCATATAACTATTTGGTTACTTCTTTATTATGTTTTGGTTACTGTTACTTATGGTTTGACTATTATTATTGTGTCCTCAATGTGGGATTTCAGATACTTTTATTTTTTATTCTGGTTAATATGTAATTGTTTAGTATACATGAATTGTCTAAATTGGATTTCATTACATGATGTTTCTGTTTTGGTTACCATTAAAACCTGTTCTGGTTACTATCATATAATTATGTGGTTACTGTTTTATTATGTTACATTATGGTTACTATTATTAGTAACCAGATAGTTACAAGCTTGTATCAGGACAAATATCAATTGTTAAATGTACATGTGTGAGTGTCCTATTTATCTACAAGCTTGTTAGTAACCAGATAATTATCATAGATATAGTTACAAGATAATTAGTAATCAGATAATTATAAGCTTATATCAAGACTGTTATAAAGTGTTAAATGTATATGTTTTATTTATACCATGTCATAATGATAGAATAAGAAACTCCAATTAAGAGTTCACATTTATATATATGATGGTCACTTATAGATCTCATATTAAAATAAAAATAGTTTAAGAGGTACAGTTGGTAACCGAACTTGCATATAAGGGTAACCATTTTAGTTTTTGGTAGTAACTAAATAACTAAAAACTTATATCAAAATAATTATCAAGTGCTTAATGTACATGTGAGGGTTCCCATTTATCTAGCTGATGGATACTTTTAAATTACGTAGTTATAAAAATTATTTAGAAATTGTCCATGCTAGTTGGTAACTAAATATGAATATAGAGGTAACCATTTTATTTTATATGGGTAACCAAATTTACATAAAAATATTTCAGAACAGTTACCAATTGTTCAATGTATATGTTTACTTTATATTGATAACTCATGATGGAATAAAAAATTAAAATATTAATCAACATCAATTTTAGTTACTATACACCATCAAAAATGTTATCAACCATGTGGTTAATGGTTACTAACAGTATACAATTATATATTCCTGTAAATAATTAAATTTGTTATATTGTTTACTGTCAGTTTTCATTGTATAGCAAAACTGAATAAACATTGTAAAGTAACCAAATCAATATTAGACAGTAACCAAATTACATAATCTTAGTAACCAGAATATAAATCACATTTTTACATGCAATTTTGAAGGCCTAAATGATGGAATTTGACCAAAAAGCCCTGCAGTTCACCAGCAAAGCTTGTAACTTTGGATCGTTGACCCGTTTCCAGGCTCCGAAAATGCCCAAATCCGATACTCCAAACTTGACAGAGATTGTTAAATTGTCACTGCAACCAAATAAATATTATTCTGTAATTAACCAATTAAATAGTATACAACAACCAATATATATAATCAGATTAACAGTTGTATGAAGGTAACCAATGTAGTCAATAAGTAATCACCAATATAAAAGAAACAATTATAAAACTCAATAACATTATAGAGTAACCAAATAAACACATTAAAGTATCTAAATACATATTATACAGTAACCAAGATATGTCTATTTAGTAACCAGAATATAAACACATTTTTCATTGCATTTTACAGTAAAAAAACAACCAGTATAATTTGTTTGTTACCAACTAAAGGCATACTTTTGTAAGAATGTAACCAATTTGGCTAACAAGTAACCATTAATATAAAAAATATAAGTAGAAGTATACATTAATATGCTTCAGTAACCAATAATACAGTAACCAACTAATCACTGCAGTAACCAAGTCAGCATTAGTCAGTAACCAAGTTAACATTAGACAATATAATGTTACACAGTCAGTATACTGACTTTGTTAATCAATATCAATTTTAGTTACTGTACACCATCAAAAATATTACCAACCATGTGGTTAATGGTTACTAACATTAAACAATTATATATTCCTGTAAACAATTAAATTTGTTGTATTGTTTACTGTCAGTCTCCATTGTCTGACAACTGAATAAACATTATAAAGTAACCAAATCAATATTAGACAGTAACCAAACTACATAATCTTAGTAACCAGAAAATAAACCAAATTTTTACATGCAGTTTTGAAGGCCTAAATGATGGAATTTGACCAAAAACCCATGTAGTTCACCAGCAACGCTCGTGACTTTTTATAGTTGATCCATTTCCAATGAAATTAGGCTCCGAAAACGATAAAATCCGACTCTCTAAATTTGACAACATTATACAGTAATATGCTTCAGCAACCAATATTACAGTAACCAATTAATCTCTGCAGTAATTAAGTTTGCATTAGTCAGTAATCAATTCAGCATTGGTCAGTAACCAATTAAGTAAGCATTAGTCACTAGATAATTTTACACAGTAACCAAGTGAGCAATATAATTTTACACAGTAACCAAGTCAGCATTAGTCAGTAACCATATAATGCTACACAGTATTTGTAGTAACCATTTTAAACGTGAAAAACTTAAGAAAGGTTATCAATATAGGAATTTGTAGAAAACAGAGGTAACTATATGCATATGAATCACTTACCTCAGTATTCAAATTTTTATCGAAGTTGCTGCGATTTTGTTACTGAACTCCAACAATCACTGTAGTTCGATTGTTTTTGGTTACTGAACTTGAAGTTGCTGTTGATTTTGTATGCTATTTTGTGATCTCAGCGTGCCGTCGCGACGAAAAGTTTCGTCTTCTCCGATCTCAGTGCTGTGTCACGCCAGAAGTTTTGTCTTCTCCGATCTCAGTGCGGTTACTGAACGGGAAGAAGTTGTTGATGCTGTATGCTATTTCCGATTTCAGAGTTGCGTCGTGACAAAGTGATTCGTCTTCTCCGATTTGATAGGCGCGACAGATTTCTGTGTCTTCTCCGTCGTTGATATGTGTTCCGATTTCAAAGTTGCATGATTTTGGGGCGGTTATTTAAAAAGATGAAATTTGGTAACTGACTTGTAGGAGTTAATGACACGTGATTTTAGCACGTATATTGTGTATGTTTTATTTCTGTAATTATGTTTTGTATGTTTTATTTTTGTAATTACTTTCTAATTGTTATATATTAGTGTAAAGGACCCTATATTTTAATAGGGGTGCAATTCGGTTATATTCGAACTAAATCGGATATAACCGAATACCGAAATTTTCTAAATTTCACTATCCGAATAACTAATCGAATTTAAGATTAACCAAATTATCGAATATCAAAATTAAAAAATCGATTATTCGGTTAATAACCAAAATTAAGTAATAATAATTTATGTATAGAGCAAATTAATTTAATTACTACATTATTTTCTATGGCTCTATTTGCTGTTGGGTTTAGACCTTTTTTATCCGCATACAAATAGAAAAATCTCTTATTATTAAGGGAGAGCAAGAATTTGATTCATTCATTCTTGAAGCTGTGTGACTGTGCACTGCTATTTTTAGCTTCCCACTCTCTCATAACCTCTTCTTCTTTAACGTTTTTTTTACACAAATAGTGTGTGCATATAATAATACAAACAAATGCAATAAGCACCAAATAAATATATTGATTTTTTAAAATAAACAACCATCAATCCCAATTCTTGATTATCCAAATTCCGTGTGAAAGCAGTAATTTTTCATTTAGTTATAGATCTAGCTCAGAAAATATCAACTCTGAACGATCAGTTCTCACATTCAAAAAAAAAGCTAAATGGATCATATATATATATATATATATATATATATATATATATATATATATATATATATATAAACTCAGATAAAGAGAATGCAGAAATGTATAATGGATCACAATTGATTGAAATTTTTTAATTACCTTAGAAATTTGGATCGGAAATGCTTCTTCGAGTGTGTGTTAGTTTTGCTTGAATTGAAATTTGAGGAGAGAGAAAGTAATTGAAGTCTGAATATATATATATATATATATATATATATATATATATATATATATATGGAAATGATCCATAACATCTATTTGCACCTTCCATTTAAATAAGCAACGGGGAGGATAAAGAATCTGGGTTGTCTAGAAATACTAGCGGACACAATTAAATAATTTTCTAGACCATTATACCCCAAACAGGTCAAGATAGCAAACAAAAAATTCACTAAAACAGGAGCAAAACAGCAGTACAACCCTAAGTAAAAGCATCCAGGCAATCGACATGATTTCGAGCTCAAAACCCTTCAATTGGCAACAACACTTCAAAATTTTCATACAAGCGTGTTCGATTTCTGTTATTCATCAACTTAATCAACGTTTAATCGGTGAGTTTTTCGAATTAGAAGGTTAAGAATTGAAAACTTTGCATAATTGGGAACCCATCTATGGTTGTCTAAAAAATGGGTACCATGATTGTTTGGATCACATAAAAGGGTAGAATTTATGTAATAAGGAATTAGGGCTTTTGAATACTATATGTATTTTGGATGTTAGGTTTATTGAAATTGAAAAGTTTAAGGCTTTAGGACATTATAGTTTCAGTTTTATGATGTTAAATACTATGTGTAATACTCTATTTTATTTTTTTTTATTCATCTATTAATTTCTCATCTTAATTAATGTTCTATACTCTGTTCTACAACTCTTTTGGTCTAGAGATTGCTCAAGTTTTGGCCAAATACAGGTAATCCCCATTCTATGTATATATAGTATTTATATAGTTATTCGTCTATATTTATGTCTTGATAAAGTAAACATGCAGATCTATATTTTGTTTTTCAATTCTTTTAGCTTATGTTTGCTTTTGGCTCTCAATGTTGGTTACTGTTTTGTTACTTTATATCATTTCCTTTAGTTTAATATTATATGTTAAAGTTCTGATTTAAGAAAAATTATTGGTGTTTATTGATACCAATCTGGGATTTAGTTGAAATTTTGAAGCTATTGTTTGTTGTTAAGTTGTGATGTGTATATGCATATGTGATTGTGGAAATGTGACGCCCCCAAAATAGGTATACAACACCCATTCTGAGTCGTCAAATACATGGTACAGAAAGTAAACTACAACTTCAATAATACAATTGTCGTGCAAAATACGACAACACATACTGTGAGTTTAAATACAAATATTGTCTTCTGGACAATATCCACACTCAAATAAATCTTCATTACAATTATTCAAACACTATTTTACAGAAATGGTGAGGACTGCTAAAGCAACTTTTTAGAACCATCACTCCATACCCCGACTAGATCCTGCTATGTTCTCACCTCCTGAGAAGAAAAATGGAACAAAAAGGAAAAGGGTAAGCTCAACTAACCCAGTAAAGAATATTATGACTAAGATAATATACAACAAATTATCGTTAGTCTTTAACAGGGAAAAATCTGATAGAATATAATCGACAGCAAGTTTTAGATCAACAACTGCAGCGTAAACAGCAAACCATTAGAAGAGTCAAGTAGAGAATGAATTCTACTATCTTCTAAGATTTAAAAGTCCATCATCAATATTTTATCCCTGTAACATCAATTAATAATCATCTTTATCCAAATATTCATCTTTGCACTACAGGCCAAAGATATTCATTTGTATCACCTGTCAGTCATGTTCATCTCAACACCTGTTCATCTTTGCACTACAGGCCAAAGATATTCATCAAGTAATCATACATCTTTGCACTACAGGCCAAAGATATTAAGTAATATCATCATTTAGGACTGAAGATGATGAAAAATATCTTAAAAAGAACGAATCCAGTGAGACAGAAGGACAAATAGTAGGGATTCGTATAACAGTTTATCCAAGATCAATAATACTTCATAATAATCAATTGTGAAGCAGAATTCAAAAATAAAGATCAAAACATGGATACAATCAAAGATAGTAATCATAATAGACATCTTGGACAAAAAGGGAAAATTTTATTTTTCGATGAATAGTGCCGTATTCGTGAATAGTACCGTATACATGAATAGTGCCGTATACGTGAATAGTAACTCCGACACAAAAAGTTCTAAATTTGATAAAAACTCATATCAATATTTCAGCTTAATGATATTGAAGAAAATAATATCATTAAGAAGAAAATAATATCCCTTACCTCAAAATATCAGTACTTCTGGTCGAAATACCGGTATAAGGCTGAAAGAAACTTGCTCTGATGAATAGAAACTCTCAAAGTATCTAAATACTCACAAAATACACTCAATAATCTAGAGAGAGAAAGAGAGAAAACTTGTTTCTGGTGTGATTTTCAATTCTAACTTAGCCCTCTATTTATAGGAAAATGTTAGCACGCCGAAGCAGACTTAACCTGCAACCTGATGGCTTTACCTGCTACTATTCCCACCCACCACATTTGAATAAAAATATCAGCACATTTCTTCACCAACCAAGAGTGGGGCCCACCAATTCTAGAATTTTCTACCAAAATGATTAACTCCGAAAATTCAACAATTTCTAAACCAGTCATCTCGTAAAATTCATAATAAATCATACGTTCATTTTTAACGGTTCAAAATTTGTGGACATATACTCAACTTATATATGTATAACATATCCAAAAATTACCACGATCCAATGGTCGGATTAAAAATTATAACCCCCGCAAAATATCTCAAAAACCCTGATTTTTAATACCCCCATTCCGATAAAAATACTGATAAAATTCTCAACATTAACTCCTTTATTTTTAACCACAAAAATATATCTCTCATTTATATCCACATAAAATAAATATTTCCTTATCGTATGAATCAATAATTAATTATTCACAAATAATATTACAGAATCACATTTATGACAACCAGGCCGTTCCCGGGAAAGAGGGGGCTTTCCAATAAGGATTTCTCCTTACTGACGCGCAATTAGATGACCAAACCTCTCCTTAGACAGAACTTTCTAGACATTGCCAATAATGTTATCTAATAATATTACTCAAATAATATGAATTATTGATCTGATAATAGAAAATACTGTGCAGCAACAATTATTGAAACAACAATAATATAAAATATCAACGCAACAATTATTGAATCAATAAAATAAAATATTGAACAATAACTACTGTAACAATTATTGAGTAGTGCCTTCTTACGTAAGAATCAATAATTGGTGCAATACCGTGTGCTACTGCATTTTAACCACCGGGTATTCCAACAGTATTAACGGTAACAACTACGCCGTTATTTATAAACAACTTATACTTGTCGTTTTCTTATCCAATCGTTTTCCGTTATGGGGCCCACACAAGGCTGCGCCGTCGTACGAATATTCTCCGACAGCAAGAATATTCCACGACCAAACGAATATTCCCCGACAAAATGAATATTTTATAACCACTTGCTTATTTTGCAAAATTTGCACATTTCACCCATAACCAAAGTATTATATCAAATTAACCCCTTATTATTCATAATAATATTTAGAGAAAATTTGATTTTATTCATTAATAAGTTGGGGTCTTACAACCTCCCCTCCTTATGAAATTTCGTCCTCGAAATTGACGTACGTACCTGATGTTTCAAAAAGGTGAGGATACCTCGCTTTCATTTCTGATTCTAACTCCCAGGTCATTTCTTCAATAGCATGGTTTCTCCACAAAACCTTAACTTGTGGTATAACCTTCGTGCGTAGGACATGCTCTTTCCTATCCAAGATCTTAACAGGTACCTCCTCGTACGTTAAATCTTCAGCTATCTCGTCTGGTTCTAACTCAATAATGTGGTTCGGGTCTTTAACATATTTACGAAGCATAGATATGTGAAAAACATTATGAACACGAGACATGCTTGGAGGTAATGCGAGTCTATATGCCACATTTTCTATTCGCTCAAGAATCTCAAATGGACCAACAAATCTTGGATTGAGCTTTCCTCTCTTCCCAAATCTTGTAACTCCCTTCCATGGTGCAACACGTAACAATACATGATCCCCAATATTAAATTCCACGTCCTTCCGATGAAGATCCGCATAACTCTTTTGTCGATCATGTGCCGTTTGTATACGTTGTCGAATCGTTTGGATCTTCTCTGTAGTAATGCGTACCAACTCTGGTCCCAACAATGTTGCTTCACCCACCTCGTCCCAGCATACTGGAGAACGGCATTTTCTTCCATACAACGCCTCGAATAGAGCCACACCTATTCTCGCCTGATAACTGTTGTTGTAGGAGAATTCCACCAATGGTAGGTACTTATCCCAACTCCTTTTGAGATCTAGGACACAAAGTCTTAATAGATCTTCAAGAGTTTGAATAGTCCTCTCTGATTGTCCGTCCGTTTGAGGATGGTATACCGAACTGAATCGTAAATCCGTGCCCATAGCTTTCTGCAAGCTAACCCAAAATCGTGAAGTGAATCTTGGGTCACGATCCGAAACTATGGATACTGGCATGCCATGTAATCTCACAATCTCGTTCACGTACATACTAGCAAGACGTTCAAGGGAATAAGTCTCACGCATCGGCAAGAAATGAGCGGACTTGGTTAATCTATCAACAATAACCCAAATCGCATCTATGCCTTGAGAAACCTTGAGAAGACCCGTAACAAAATCCATAGTAATGTGTTCCCACTTCCATTTCGGAATCTTAAGTGGTTGCAATGGACTCTTTGGTACTTGATGCTCCGCTTTTACACGTTGACAAGTTAAACATCTCGAGATAAACTCCGCGATCTCTCTTTTCAGAATGCTCCACCAAAATGTATGTCGAAGATCGTGATACATTTTAGTACTCCCAGGATGGATTGCAAATGGTGTGTTGTGTGCCTCTATCATTATTCTATGCTTCAAGTCAAAATCATTAGGAACACAAAGTCTGGAGTTGACTCGAAGTATTCCTTCTTCATCGATTCTTGCTTCTGGAATAACACCTTCTTGCACTTTCTTCTTCATACGCATCAGCTCCATGTCCGTAGCTTGAGCAGCTTTAACTTTATCGATTAAAGTCGGTTCTACTCGTATATTTGATATCATCATGTGGGTACTTGGAGCCTTCATCTCTATCTCCATCCTTTGCAAGTCATACAAAATGGGCCTTTGTGTTAACAACATTGCACTCGTACCCGCATATGATCTTCTACTCAATGCGTCAGCTTCTACGTTTACTTTTCCAGGATGATATTGGATGGTATGATCATAATCTTTCAACAGCTCGAGCCAACGTCGCTGCCGCATGTTAAGTTCCTTTTGGGTGAAGAAATATTTGAGGCTTTTATGATCTGTATAGATCTCCACTTTCTCCCCATACAAGTAGTGTCTCCAGATCTTCAATGCAAAAACGACTGCTGCCAACTCCAAATCATGAGTAGGATAATTCCTCTCATATTCTTTGAGTTGTCACGAGGCATAGGCTATGACTTTCCCATGTTGCATGATAACACATCCTAACCCTTTGCCTGAAGCATCGCTGCAGATAACAAATCCATCCGAACCAGATGGTATTGTCAGAACAGGTGCCGAAATGAGTCTCCTCTTGAGTTCTTGAAAACTCTTCTCACATTCCTCACTCCATACGAATTTTGTATCTTTCCGAGTCAGCTGAGTTAACGGAGTAGCGATTCGAGAAAATCCTTCCATAAATCTCCGATAATAACCAGCTAAGCCCAAAAAGCTACGTACTTCGGTTACCGACTTCGGTTACTCCCAACTTTGTATGGCTTCAATCTTCGCTGGGTCGACAGATACTCCATGTTTTGACACCACGTGCCCAAGGAATGCTACTTCCTCAAGCCAGAACTCGCATTTTTTTAATTTGGCATATAGCTTATTTTCACGAAGCCTTTGCAGTACCAGCTTCAAATGGCACTCATGATCTTCACGGCTTTTGGAATAAATGAGGATGTCATCAATAAAGACAACAACGAACTGATCTAAATATTCTTTGAATACACGGTTCATCATATCCATGAAGGCAGCAGGAGCATTAGTCAATCCAAAAGACATGACTAAGAATTCATAATGCCCGTACCGAGTTCTGAAGGCAGTCTTTGGAATATCCTCAGTTTTAATCTTCAGCTGATGATATTCAGAACGAAGGTCGATCTTTGAAAAGAATTGTGTTCCTTGTAACTGGTCGAACAGGTCATCAATGCGAGGTAGCGGATACCTATTCTTGATGGTGACATGGTTCAATTCTCGATAGTCAATACAAAGTCGCATACTCCCGTCTTTCTTCTTTACGAATAAAACAGGAGCACCCTAAGGAGACGTACTAGGACGAATAAAACCGATGTCCAACAACTCCTGTATTTGGACTTTTAACTCCTGAAGTTCAATAGGAGCCATTCGATATGGAGTTTTAGAAATGGGCTTTGTACCGGGTTCAAGGTCAATAAAGAATTCAACTTCACGTTCTGGGGGTAGACCAGGAAGTTCTTCAGAAAATACATCGGGAAATTCTCTAACAATAGAAATATTATTCAAATCTGGCTTATCTTTGTTCAAATCCATAACATGGGCTAAGAAAGCTTGACATCTATTTTTCAATAAACGAATAGCTTTGTGGCTTGATATGCACTACAAGAAAATGCTCTAACAGCGACCAATCTTATCAGCGACCGCATTTTTTAGTCGCAGATAGGATTGGTTGCGACCACCTTTAGCGACCGCACTTGAATTTGGTTGCTAGTTTTTGTTAGCGACCGATACCGGTCGCTATTCGGTCGCAGACTCATATTTGCCTCCAAAAAATTGGCTGAAAATGTTGGCGCGCTGCTTATTTGCGACCAATATGTAACAGCGACCGCATTCGGTCGTTGATACTTCCACATCATTAAAAATCAGCGACCGCATGCGGTCGCGGATAGCGGTCGCGGATGTATTTTAATAAACCAGTATCAGTTCGTCACTGTCGATCCAGAACAGAAGAAAAAAAGAGGGAGAAGAGGGAGAAGGGGGAGAAAAGAAGAGGGAGAAGAGGGGAAAACCGCTCCCGCCACCCACCACTACCTCAGCCGCCGCCGCCACCACCGCTACCTGCAAATCTTTTGAACGGTATGTTCAATTGTATTAACCTAGTTCGTTAGCTTGTAAATACTAGTATTTGATTTGATGATATTTTAGAAGTACTTGGACAGTGATGACTGACATTGAGGAGGGGGGCTAGATTTGATAGATTATCGTGGATATACTAGTAAAATCTCGTGTATTGTGAAAGATGAAATCAACTGTGACCATGTCTGTGTTGGTCTTGCTTCTTCTTTACATATGCATGTATATATTTATATGCATTGTTCATTGTGATGCAGGGACCCCTTCATTTTCTTTTGTAATTCAGACTACTGTAGGTAGGGTGTGTAATCAATCTGGTTTTTGTTGAATCTTTTTATTGAATAGTGGTAATAATTTAAGAAAAATAGTATATATTGCAACTAAATTGATGTAGGGTTAATTTTATGTATTGATATAGTAGGATTCATAATTTCTGAGATATATCTAAAACTGTGACTACAAAGAGTGAGCAGCAGTAAAGAATGAAAAATTATTTTATTTCTTCCCCTTCTGACTTCAAAGAATAATAATCTAAGAATTTCAACTTAATGAGCAATAAGTCACTTGACAATACTAATGAGCAATAAGTAACTTGACAACTAAATACAGAAGCAAAAATTAGATGGGATATAATGATGAAAAAAGAAACTGAAGCAATTATAAAGGTGCGACCAATAATATCAGCGACCGCCGTATCCGGTCGCTGATAATAGTAATAGCGACTGCTATCTGCGACCATGCATGATGCAATGATTCATATTCTACCCCTAGGAATCTATTATCTTTAGGTTGTTTTGGAATGTATCCTTGTTCAATTCCCGAATAATCATATATGATGCACACTCATGTTATATATGTACATATACATGTATATGTATTTATAAGCATCATAAATGGGATTGAGCTGAATTGTAAATCTCAAACAAGGGAATACAATAATTCATGTCAACATAGGTACCGTGGAATCATGGACCTCTATTCAGACCGTAGTTAGATGGCACGACGAAAGTCAAGTGCCCAGATAGGTGCTACAGCTGAATTTAGAGCTGGTTGTCAAGTGTTTTTGGATTATGCGTATAGTCACCCGGAATGTATGAATAATAAGTCGCAGATACGATGTCCATGTTTGAAGTGTAAGAATGTAAATTATATGGACAGAGACGTGATAAACTATCATTTACTTGTTTATGGGTTCATGAGAAATGAAATGGACAGAGAAGAGGTGGTGGCATCACAGAAGTACACAATTCGGGCAGTAGTACTCATTGTAACGACCCCAAAACAGGTCCATTCCATCCAACCCATTCTGAGTCGTCAAATACATGGTACAGAAAACAACTACAACTCTATTACAACAATTGTCGTACAAAATACAACAACACATATGCTGTGAGTTTGAATACAAATATATACCAAATGTGACACATGTCTCAACCGTGGACAGCACCTCACAGTAACACCTTACATAAGGGTATAGTCAAAAACTGTTTTAGAAACTAGAATATTTGGGAAGTGCTCAAGGAAACCTTCGTACATGGGAGGCCATGCTTCTAGGTTATGATAGATATCATATGGCCACAGAATTATCCTTGGTTGACCCAATAGACCCCAAAAAAAACGAGAAGATTACTATCATATTCTTCCCAATGGTGAGTCTTCTCTTGACTTATCATTATCTCCACTGTCTCTAATTGAGAATTATACTTCAAACAAACACCAAGATTATATAGGTAGTGCCCATAGATATACTCAGCAAGTGGATGAGCACAACCCTGTCCTATGATGACACGAGGTTGTATGTCATTAGACATCTTGTATGATAGTGACAAAACACCCTTCCAACGTTGGGTTCGCCTCACCCTATTTTCTTCACCAAATATAACTACTAAATGATGACCACCGTTCTATTCCCTTGTTACCCCCGCTCGACCCAGCTACACTCTTATTACCTGAAAGGAATTGTGAAGCAAAAGGGTGAGCACAACTAGCTCAGTAAAGAATATCATGACTAAAGATAATTCAATTATCAATAGCCTTCATCAATAATAAATCAGAGATTTAGAACATATGGTAAATGATAAAAATTTCAACCATAGCTGCAGCGGAACGAGCAATCCATTAGAAGAGTCAAATAGACTATAAAGTCTATTATCTTCTCCATGTTAAAAATCCATCAACAATGTTTTATCCCTGTAACATCAATCAACAGTTCCTTTCCACAATCATATGAATAACTCATAATCATAATTGTGATTCTAAATTTTTCTTCGCACCCAGGACGAAGAATATTTTCATCACATGTCTTTACCTGAAACATCAAAGATCATGGTTATACCAAATCACAGTTCCTGTTTATAATCATACTAACAAATCCATCTTTGCACTACGGGCCAAAGATATTCATCAACAAACCATCTTTGCACTACGGGCCAAAGATATTCAACAACAGTTCATCTTTGCACTACAGGCCAAAGATATTCATCAACAAACCATCTTTGCACTACGGGCCAAAGATATTCAACAACAGTTCATCTTTGCACTACAGGCCAAAGATATTCATCAACAGTTCATATTTGCACTACAGGCCAAATATATTCATCAACAGTTCATATTTGCACTACATGCCAAATATATTAATATCTCAAAGAATTATAATCATTTTAGAATTTATATAAACAATAATTATAACCATGTTGATCAATTCACCTTTGCACTTAAGCTTAAGATATTCAATTATAAATTCAATGGTCATGATCATACCAGTCACAATTCAACTTTGCACTACAGGCCAAAGAGAACCCTAGTCATGATCATACCAATAATCTACCCATCTTTACACTCCAGTGAAAGAGAATTTCAACATCAAGGTTATAAAAATGTTATATATGATAATAAAAACAATATGATCAACATATAGATTTAATCTCAAGAGTAATTATTATAACTCAACTATAATTTGGTCAGAAAAAGAAACCAATTTTATCATGAATAGTAACTCGTAAATAGTAACACATGAATAGTAACTCGTGAATAGTAACTCGTGAATAGTAACTCATGAATAGTAACTCGTGAATAGTAACCCCAACATAAAAGATAGAAATTCCACAATAAAATCCATACCAATATTTTGGTATAATGATATTGAAAGAATAACATTTCTTAAATTTATAAACAATTTATTTTAATTGTTTACACTTTACTAAATAAATCATTTAATCATTCTAAAATGCCAAACTCATAAGATTTCATCACCAATAACCAAAAATCCTCATCAAAAATCTGCATATACCTCATATAGGATTCTCAAGCCATAAAATCCTATTTTCTAATTTTCTTTCTTCACAAAACATATTTAATTCATTTACTCATAACTAGACCATTTTCATGAAAAATACCAAATCAGTTCCAAAAATATTTCTTTTCTGGAATTTAGCATAATATAGTCCCATAGTGAACATATATTTTTCTCAGAATTTTTAAAAGTCATTTACTATTTTTCATATGGCCAAAATAGCCGAATATTTAGACATTTATCAAAAATTGTACTTTTGTCTAAAAATTCTGAAATTTACAGAGTATACTTCTATCATATACATGTACTCCCAATAAAAATTTCATCAATTTTGGAGTTAACCACAAGAAATTATAAGCAGTTACTTTTAAAATAGTCTTTTCTCATAAAATTCATAACTCTCAATCTATACATCCAAAAATCACCATTTTTGGACACAATCAAGAAAACTCATCAAAATATCATTTCAAATTTTTCCAGAATTTTTGAAGTTCAGAAAAATTACGAAACTGAAAAACATAACAACCCTTAATATCCCTTACTATCCCTTACAATCCCTTACCTCAAAATAGCAGTACTTCTGACTGGATATCGGATATGATGCTGAAGGAAACTTGCACTGATGAATAGCAACTCACCAAGTATCTAAAAACTCACAAAATATGCTTCATAATATAGAGAGAGAAAGAGAGAAAGCTTATGTTTCTGGTGTGATTTTCAATTCTAACCACATTTGAATAAAAATCTCAACACATTTCTTCACCAACCAAGAGTGGGGCCCACCAATTCTAAAATTTTCCACCAAAATGATAAACTCCAAAAATTCAATAATTTCTAAACCAGTCATCTCGTAAATTCATAATAAATCATACGTTCATTTTTAACGGTTCAAAATTTGTGGACATATACTCAACTTATATATGTATAACATATCCAAAAATTACCACGATCCAACGGTCGGATTAAAAATTATAACACCCGCAATATTTCTCAAAAAACCCTGATTTTTAATACCTCCATTCCGACAAAAATACGGATAAAAATCTCAACATTAACTCCTTCATTTTTTAACCACAAAAATATATCCCTCATTTATATCCACATAAAATAAATATTTTCTTATCATATGAATCAATAATTAATTATTCACAAATAATATTACAGAATCACATTTATGACAACCAGGCCGTTCCCAGGAAAGAGGGGGCTTTCCAATAAGGATTTCTCCTTACTGGCGCGCAATTAGATGACCAAACCTCTCCTTAGGCAGAACTTTCTAGACATTGCCAATAATGTTATCTAATAATATTATTCAAATAATATGAATTATTGATCTGATAAAGGAAAATACTGTGCATCAACAATTATTAAACAACAATAATATAAAATTTCAACGTAGCAATTATTGAATCAATAAAATAAAATATTGAACAGTAATTACTGTAACAATTATTGAGTAGTGCCATCTTACGTAAGAATCAATAATTTTAAAAATACTGTGTAATACCGTGTGCTACTGTGCAATAACGCGTATTACTGTATTTTAACCACCGGGTATTCCAACAGTGTTAACGGTAACAACTACGCCGTTATTTGTAAAAACTCAAATTTGTCATTTTCTTCACCCGACAGTTATTCGTTATGGGGCCCACAAATAGCTGCGCCGTCGTACGAATATTCTCCGACAAAAAGAATATTCCACGACCAAACGAATATTCCCCGACAACAATGATTATTTTATAACCACTTGCTTATTTTAAAAAAAAAAATTCATATTTCACCCATAACTTTAAACTTTTATCAATTTAACCATTTACTGAATAGTAATTATAAGAAAAATTGAATACTTTTATTTCATAAAATTCGGGGTCTTACACTCATCGTATGAATGAAATGGTTCATGATATTGCAGGGCCAGATTTTGATTGGGAACAAGGCAGAGAACAACCTATGAATTCTGATGCCAAAGACTTCTTTAAGTTGTTAGACGAGGGTAGCGAGCCATTGTGGCATGGTTGCACCAAACACACTACATTGTCTGCAGTGGCGACATTACTTAACATCAAGGCTGATCACAACATGAGTCATGAGTATTTTGAGTCGCTCTTGAAGGCTATTAAGAGTATGTTGCCTGACGGTGAGAAATTGCCTGATAACTATTATTTTTGAAAGAAAATGGTGAAGAAGTTGGGTCTTGGATACCAAAAGATCGATGCATGTCCCAACGATTGCATGTTGTTTTATAAGGAAAATGAACAGATGACAAGGTGCACGTTTTGCAGTCATGATCGGTTTAAGCCTAATAAAGAGGGTGTGACTACAAAAAAACCAAGTATACCGTTTAAGATTCTAAGGTATTTTCCAATAACACATCGACTAAAAAGATTGTACATGTCTTCAAGAACAGCTGAACATATGAGTTGGCATGCGAAATCTCCAGCTAAAGATGGAGAACTAAATCATCCCGCAGATGGGCAGGCTTGGAAATATTTCAACATAGCACATCCTGGGTTTGCATTGGAACCTAGAAATGTGAGGCTTGGATTGTCCACCGATGGTTTCAATCCATTTGGCCACTCAGCTGTTCCGTACTCATGTTGGCCTGTGATTGTTACTCCGTACAACTTGCCTCCTTGGATGTGTATGAAACAGCCATACTTATTTCTTTCACTCGTGGTTCCTGGTCCTAAGAGTCCTAGAAAGAACTTAGATGTTTACTTGAGACCTCTTATAGACGAGTTGAAGGTATTGTGGGAGGATGGAGTACAGACTTGGGATGTTGCAACGAAAACAAATTTTAACCTTAGGGCAGCGGTTATGTGGACTATAAGTGACTTTCCAGCTTATGGTATGTTAGCTGGATGGAGTAAACATGGGAAGTTGGCTTGTCCGTATTGTATGGAGCATATAAAGTCGTTTAATCTATCAAAAGGTCTAAAGCCTTGTTGGTTTGACTGTCATCGTCGGTTCTTACCGGTAGATCACCCGTTTCGAAGAAATAGAGAACACTTCAGGAAAGGGAAAGTAGACAATGATATGCCTGCACCGCGATTGTCGGGAACGGAGATGCGAGATCGTGTGATGAGATTTCCGATTATCCCATTTGGTAAGGTTGATGCCACAAACATAATCAATGGGTTTGGCGAATCTCATAACTGGGTTCGGAGAAGTATCTTTTGGGAATTGCCTTATTGGTCTACAAATTTGATTCGTCATAATCTAGATGTGATGCATATTGGGAAGAATGTGTTTGACAATGTGTTTAATACTGTGATGAATGTTACGGGGAAGACAAAAGATAACGATAAGGCACGTTTGGACATGAAAGATATTTGTAAGCGTCCCAGATTAGAACTTTATGAATCTCCTAATGGTAAGATTGTCAAACCGCATGCAAGGTACACATTGTCTAAAAAGCAAGTTAAAGATGTGTGCACATGGGTTAAGTCTTTGAAACTACCAGATGGATATGCGTCAAACATTGCAAGGTGTGTTACGGGTGGGAAATTGTAAGGGATGAAGAGTCATGACTGTCATGTGTTCATGGAGAGACTCATGCCTATAGCATTCCGGGATTTGCTTGATAAACCAATATGGGATGCTTTGACGGATCTTAGTCGTTTCTTCAAAGACTTATGTTCAAAATCATTAAATGAGAAGGACATGTCTGTACTTGAGAAGAACATCATAGAGATCACGTGTAAATTGGAAAAAATATTCCCACCTGGTTTTTTTGACTCCATGGAGCATTTGTAAATCCATCTTCCCTAAGAAGCTCGTGTTGGGGGTCCAGTTCAATATAGATGGATGTACCCTTTCGAAAGGGTGATGGAAAACCTTAAGAGGAAGGTGAAGAATAGAGCTTATGTCGAGGGGTCGATATGCGAGGCATACAGTTTTGATGAGATATCTACGTTTGTCTTAGACTATTTTTCGGACGAAGTCTTGACAAAGGCCAATCGAGTATCGAGACATGATGATGGGGAAAATGTTGAACTAAATGGCTGGCTCTCTGTATTTGGTCTATCGGGCCGCGCTTATGGAAAAGGGAAGCGCATATTTCTCTCTAAGCAAGAATTACATGCTGCACATACTTACATTCTTCTCAATTGCGAGGAGATTGACGAATTTGTGAGGTACACATGTAAACTTGATAATTTATCTTTTAAGTTGAAAATTTATTCCAATATGTTAATTTTTATAACATGGTATAGATTGTACGATGACGAGTTAAAAGTGAAGCATCCCGGCAAAACTGATAAAGATATTCAAATCAATCGGGATAAAAACTTTGCACTTTGGCTAAAGGACAAAGTAAGTTCAATTTTTAAGCACGTAGTTCAATTTTTAACTATGACTTCATTTAATAAGATGGAGTTTTTGTAGGCTTTTACTAAGGTATCAACGATTCCGGCTAATGTACAAGTCTTAGCTATGGGACCAGACAGGGACCAAGTCAGCCGCAATGGTTACAAAATAAATGGTTGTGAATTTCACACAAAGGTATATGGGTACGGTAAAAGAACAACGAACTCTGGAGTGTGTGTCCAAGGAGATTGTTACAATGAGCTTGGTCGTGCCTTTTATGGGGAGTTGGAGGAAATCGTAGAGTTGTCGTACAAGGGCACTTACGGGGGTCATATTCACTTGTTCAAGTGCCGTTGGTTTGATTCAGAAAAAGGGATACGTGTTGACAGACATGGAATCGTCGATATTGACCTCCATAGGTCTGCGTACTCCAACGAACCGTTTATTTTACCAACTCAAACAGTACAAGTATACTACACTCCTAGTCCTGTTAGGAAAAGGGATAGACCGCCTACAGATTGGCAAGTTGTAATTCATACTCCCGCGCGTAGTCGTGTAGAATTAGTTGATGGGGAGATTTACCAAGAGCAGATGCTTCATAGTCAAACTATAATAAATGTGGAGGACGACAATGAAGTAATCCAGTTAGATGGTGGAGATGAACCACATGAATTAGATCCTGAGTCAATACTTGTGTCAGATGACATTGATACTAAGGAGGAAGAGTTATTGACTGAATCTGACACTGAATCTGAAGCAGATGATGGTTATGAATCTGCAACACGTATACAAATTGATTCTGAATCAGACACTGACACTTGAAATGTATGTTTAGCATTACACTTTTTTATATTCATATATATACATGTTTATATCACTGTCATACATGTTTATGTACTAAACTATTTAAATGTAACTTTTGTTTATTGTCATTTTATATTCATATATTTACATGTTTATATCACTGTCATGTTTATTGTCATATATACATGTAATCAAATATGACTCATAATAACATGACTCATATATACATGTTTATTATCAGATGGCTTCTGAAGCAGCGCAGAAAAAGCGCGGCTTGGGTAGGGGGCCTAATCATGTGCCCAAGGCCCCTAGTAATCCAGATGATCGGATTCTTATTCAGATTCGCCCTCCTCTGAATAGCACGTACGTCCCGCATATATCATTTAAGATTCCATTTATTGTATATTGGTAATGTTTTGATTGATATTATATTGGTAATGTATATGGGTTTGAATTTTTTACTACTTTAATTTGCATTCAATCGTTATTGTTTTGGTCTTATATATTGTATTGAAAGTTTGTATATTTCTCTTGGTTTGTGTATTGGGTGCCTAGAAATGTCCATATATGCATGTCGTCGTGCATGTGGCTAGTCTATATTACAGGGGAGACTCTGGCGAATTTTTTTTAAGTATAAGTTTGAAAAATGTTCATAAGTATTATAACTTAGATATAATTTGCTTTAATATATGCTAATTGATGTTGTATATTATAGTGATTTTTCAGATAATAAGATCGTCAAGTGTATATCACAGCTGTGTTTACAGAATTGGCCTACACCTGTGATTACGTGGGCGAGCACACCTAATCGCCCACAAGGATGCTGTTTGGGCAGAATTTCAGGTATGTTTTTTTTAATTATGACAAAGGATAATTATTTAGTATTCGAAGGATAATTATTTAGTAATGTTTTTATTGTTGTTTTATTTGCAGAAACGGTATAGATGGGAGGACGCGCAGGCTTCAGTGATACAGACATTATTTTGGTAGAAGTGCGCGGTCCGCACCAAAGATAATTTGAATAAAGAAAGACAAAAAGCCCTTCACAATGCAGAGATCGACCATCCAAGCCAGGGAGAAGATTACATGCACGAGCATAGTCCCTGGTGGTGCACCCAGGCCATATGGGCTGAGATGTGTGCTCAATGGAGGGCTGAGAGCTGGGTGAAAAGACGAAAGACTGCCGCCAGCAACAGATCCTCGGGTGTACCCGAAGGCGAAAAGGCTAAAGGGACATACAAGGGCGGTAGTATTTCACAGTTGCAGTATATCACTGCCCGAGTACGTATTTAATTACAAGTTTTAATATGTTTAAAATCATGAATTGTAAAAAATATATCACATTTTTACTTAGTAATATTATGTTTTTTTTTATATAGGAATCTCAGTCTCAAGGTACACCTA
Source organism: Panax notoginseng (assembly GCA_016801055.1). Lineage (NCBI taxonomy): Eukaryota > Viridiplantae > Streptophyta > Magnoliopsida > Apiales > Araliaceae > Panax > Panax notoginseng. Next base: position 218,800,732 of record CM029014.1, on the reverse strand, counting down.
TCCATTGGCTGGATGTGTACGTGGCCACCCGTGATGGTCTGCCTGAGGCTATCCATATAGCGGTAATAAATTTTAACAACTTGATCTTGTTTATCAATGCTTACAGAATTAATTTATTTTTCACTATTTAATTGTTAACATGATGACATGACACTTATAAGCGTTTATTGAATGAACGATATCCTGAAGGCACTCCACGTCCGTCTATTGATCAAGAGTTGTGGGAGAGGGCGTCTGTTGTGAAGAAGAACTACATTAAAGGTCAAGGACAACGACGACGCCCATCATTCAGTGGCTCGGGCTGCTCTTCTACCCAGTCTACACAGTCATCGAGCCATCCAGCTGTTCATACTCCGGCTGACTGTGTTAGAGCTATATGTCAAGATCGAAATCTTCTGACGATACTGGGCGGGCATCTGGGGGCTCTGGATCCTGAGGAGTTAGCTAAAGCAGTGGCGGCGGCGGCAGCAGCATCACAGCATGGGGATAGCGACGAGGTATAAAATCAATTTGTTGTATATATTGTCATAATATACCAATATTAACATAGTTAGTATATATTTGTAATTTATTTTATTATTTTATTAATTACAGGGTGATCAAGGAGGCGATGATGCTTGACGTACCTGCTTTATATATATATATCACTTTTATAACTTATTGTATGTTCATAACTTGTATATTCAGTTATGTTATTTAAACTAGTTTTGAAACTAGTTTGGTGTATGTGTTGGTGGGTACAATGGATGTTTATTTTATTGTGTATGCTGCTTATCTTGTTGTGTATGTGGGTTGGGATAAAGCAGGTACAAAACAGGTACAGGTTTTTGGGAATTTTACAAAACAACAAAAATCTGTTTATTTTTTTTCATATCAGCGACCGCATGTGGTCGCTGATACTTATTAGCGACCGATCTAATATTTGAGACTATCAGCGACCGCATCCGGTCGCTGATATCGGTCACTGACACGTGGACCACGTCAGCTATGTTCATTGTGACAACCCCAAAATAGGTCCATTCCACCCAACCCATTCTGAGTCGCCAAAAACGTGGTACAGAAAATAACTGTAACTTTATTACAACAATTGTCGTGCAAAATACAACAACACATATGCTGTGAGTTTGGATACAAATATATACCAAATGTGACTCATGTTCCAACCATGGACATCACCTCACAATGACACCTTACATAAAGGTATAGTCAAAAAACTGTTTTAGAAATTAGAATCTTTGGGAAGTGCTCAAGGAAACCTTCGTACATGGGAGGCCACGCGTCTAGGTTATGATAGATATCATATGGCCACAGAATTATCCTTGGTTGACCCAATAGACCCCAAAGAAAAACGAGAAGATTACTATCATATTCTTCCCAATGATGAGTCTTCTCTTGACTTATCATTATCTCCACTGTCTCTAATTGAGAATTATACTTCAAACAAACACCAAGATTATATAGGTAGTGCCCATAGATATACTCAGCAAGTGGATGAGCACAACCCTGTCTTATGATGACACGAGGTTGTATGTCATTAGACATCTTGTATGATAGTGACAAAACACCCTTCCAACGTTGGGTTCGCCTCACCCTATTTTCTTCACCAAATATAACTACTAAATGATGACCACCGTTCTATTCCCTTGTTACCCCCGCTCGACCCAGCTACACTTTTATTACCTGAAAGGAATTGTGAAGCAAAAGGGTGAGCACAACTAGCTCAGTAAAGAATATCATGACTAAAGATAATTCAATTATCAATAGTCTTCATCAACAATAAATCAGAGATTTAGAACATATGGTAAATGATAAAAATTTCAACCATAGTTGCAGCGGAACGAGCAATCCATTAGAAGAGTCAAATAGACTATAAAGTCTATTATCTTCTCCATGTTAAAAATCCACCAACAATATTTTATCCATGTAACATCACTCAACAGTTCCTTTCCACAATCATATGAATAACTCATAATCATAATTGTGACTATAAATTTTTCTTCGCACCCAGGACGAAGAATATTTTCATCACCTGTCTTTACCTGAAACATCAAAGATCATGGTTATACCAAATCACAGTTCCTGTTTATAATCATACTAACAAATCCATCTTTGCACTACGGGCCAAAGATATTCATCAACAAACCAACTTTGCACTACGGGCCAAAGATATTCAACAACAGTTCATCTTTGCACTACAGGCCAAGATATTCATCAACAGGCCATCTTTGCACTACATGCCAAAGATATTCATCGACAATTCATATTTGCACTACAGGCCAAATATATTCATATCTCAAAGAAATATATAATCATTTCAGAATTTATATAAACAATAATTATAACCATGTTGATCAATTCACCTTTGCACTTAAGCTTAAGATATTCAATTATAAATTCAATGGTCATGATCATACCAGTCACAATTCAACTTTGCACTACAGGCCAAAGAGAACCCTAGTCATGATCATACCAATAATCTACCCATCTTTACACTCCAGTGAAAGAGAATTTCAACATCAGGGTTATAAAAATGTTATATATGATGATAAAAATAATATGATCAACATATAGTTTTAATCTCAAGAGTAATATTCGTAACTCATGAATAGTAAATCGTGAATAGTAACTCATGAATAGTAATCCCGACACAAAAGATAGAAATTCCACAATAAAATCCATACCAATATTTCGGTATAATGATATTGAAAGAATAACATTACTTAAATTTATAAATAATTTATTTTAATTGTTTACACTTTACTAATTAATGCATTTAATCATCATAAAATGCCAACTCTTACAATTTTATCATCAATAACCAAAACCCTCATCAAAAATCTGCATATACCTCATATATAGGATTCTCAAGCCATAAAATCCTATTTTCCAATTTTCTTACTTCACATAACATATTTAATTTATTTTCTCATAACTAAACTATTTTCATGAAAAATACCAAATCTGTTCCAAAAATATTTCTTTTCAGGGATTTAGCATAATATAGTCCCATAGTGAACATATATTTTTCTCAGAATTTTTAAAAGTCATTTACTATTTTTCATATGGCCAAAATAGCCGAATATTTAGACATTTATCAAAAATTGTACTTTTGTCTAAAAATTCTGAAATTTACAGAGTATACTTCTATCATATACATGTACTCCCAATAAAAATTTCATCAATTTTGGAGTTAACCACAAGGAATTATAAGCTGTTACTTTTAAAATAGTCTTTTCTCATAAAATTCATAACTCTCAATCTATACATCCAAAAATCACCATTTTTGGACACAATCAAGAAAACTCATCAAAATATCATTTCAAATTTTTCCAGAATTTTTGAAGATCAGAAAAATTACGAAACTAAAAATCATAACAACCCTTAAAATCCCTTAATATCCCTTACTATCCCTTACAATCCCTTACAATCCCTTACCTCAAAACAGCAGTACTTCTGACCGGAATGTAAAGCCGAAGGAAACTTGCACTGAATAGCAACTCTCAAAGTATCTAAATACTCACAAAATATGCTTCATAATATAGAGAGAGAAAGAGAGAAAGCTTATGTTTTTGGTGTGATTTTCAATTCTAACTTAGCCCTCTATTTATAGGAAAATTTTGATAGGTTTGACCTGCAACCTGATGGCTTTACCTGCTACTATTCCCACCCACCACATTTGAAATATAATTCAGCACATTTCTTCACCAACCACAAGTGGAGCCCACCAATTCTAGAATTTTCTACCAAAATGATTAACTCCGAAAATTCCACAATTTCTGAACAAGTCATCTTGTAAAATTCATAATAAATCATACGTTCATTTTTAACGGTTCAAAATTTATGGACATATACTCAACTTATATATGTATAACATATCCAAAAATTACCACGATCCAACGGTCGGATTAAAAATTATAACCCCCGCAAAATATCTCAAAAACCCTGATTTTTAATACCTCCATTCCGATAAAAATACTGATAAAAACCTCAACATTAACTCCTTCATTTTTAACCACAAAAATATATCCCTCATTTATATCCACATAATATAAATATTTTCTTATCATATGAATCAATAATTAATTATTCACAAATAATATTACAGAATCACATTTATGACAACCAGGCCGTTCCCAGGAAAGAGGGGGCTTTCCAATAAGGATTTCTCCTTACTGGCGCGCAATTAGATGACCAAACCTCTCCTTAGACAGAACTTTCTAGACATTGCCAATAATGCTATCTAATAATATTATTCAAATAATATGAATTATTGATCTGATAATAGAAAATACTGTGCAGCAATAATTATTGAAATAACAATAATATAAAATATCAACGCATCAATTATTGAATCAATAAAATAAAATATTGAACAGTAATTACTGTAACAATTATTGAGTAGTGCCTTCTTACGTAAGAATCAATAATTTCAAAAATACTATGCAATACCGTGTGCTACTGTGCAATAACGCGTATTACTGTATTTTAACCACCGGGTATTCCAACAGTGTTAACGGTAACAACTACGCCGTTATTTGTAAAAACTCAAATTTGTCGTTTTCTTCACCCGACAGTTATTCGTTATGGGGCCCACAAATGGCTGCGCCATCGTACGAATATTCCCCGACAGAAAGAATATTCCACGACCAAACGAATATTCCCCGACAACAATGATTATTTTATAACCACTTGCTTATTTTGAAAAAAATTCATATTTTACCCATAACTTTAAACTTTTATCAATTTAACCATTTACTGAATAGTAATTATAAGAAAAATTGAATACTTTTATTTCATAAAATTCGGGGTCTTACATTCATAGTCCATGCTGACTCAGCTCAGCGACCGAATTTATCATTTCGGTCGCTCTTATCGGTCGCAGATATAGCGGTCGCTAATAGTGGTCGCTGATGCGCGCCTTAGCGACCAGATTTTGTGCGACGCCGATTAGCGACCGTATGCGGTCGCTGATATCTATCTGCGACTATATATGGTCGCTGATGAGCGGTCGCTGATAAATATTTTTCTTGTAGTGATGACAGTGACTGATTTTAGTGGTTTAGTAGTTTGAATTCATAGGACAGGTTGGTTAGGAATATGAAAACTAACAACCTTACCAAAACAATCAATTTTAGCATGATGAGTGGTTAACCAATCAATTCCTAAAATCACATCAAAAGCAAGTATCTTTAAAGAGATAAGATCAACAGGTAATGTGATAGTGCCAACTTGGATCATGCAAGATTTATAAACTGTAGATGTAACGAAGGTTTCACCCAATGGAGTTTCAACAGATAAGTTAAAGTCCAATTTCTCCGGAGTCAAGTTTAAACGTTGAGCACAAGCAGGAGAGATAAAAGAATGGATAGAACCGGTATTTAGTAAAGTATAAACTTCGCAAGAATTCAAGATTAGCTTACCCGTGATCACCTCGTTCGGGTTTCTCGCGTTTTGGCCAGTCACGACAAACGCCCTTCCAGGAACCGTTGATTTCGACTTATCCGGGATAACTTTTGGAGTCACCATCCCCGCTGAACTTGGTTTTGCTACAGAACACTCTCGAGCTATATGACCCTCCTTTCCATAGTTATAACATACCTTGGATTGTTGTGGGCAGTTTGGGCTGATATGTCCCTCTTTCCCACATTTGTAACATACTACCGGTGGTCGTTCTCCTCCCCTAGAAACAGTTGATGTTTGTGCTGACGTCTTCACGTTATCATTGTTGTACCTTCTCTTCTTGAAATCTCCTCCCGACTCGCTCCTTCTATTGTCACGACCACCATTACCACCAGAGTGGTTACCGCTTTTGTCCGAATATTTTTCTCCCTGCTGGTTTTCATTGCTTCGATGACTGCCGCCACCGGTATGACCCTGGTTGTGGTCCCTCGATTGCACATACTCATTATCTCGCTCTAATAATTGAGCCATGTTTACAACATCTGAATATAAAGAAAATTTATGAGGGATAAGATATTGCCGAATCTCGGGTTTTAGACCTCTCAGAACGTTCCTCATTTTCGACCAAATGAGGTGCAAACCTGGATAATTCTATAAACTTCGCCTCGTACTGGGACACCGTCATGTTGTTTTGTTCCAGTCTGATAAACTCCTCCTCCTTCATATGACGAATACTTTCAGGAAAGTAATTGTCATTGAACAGTTTTTGAAATATTTCCCAGGACATGTTGAGTGCATCAGGCTGGGTACGCTTCACAGACTCCCACCAGTAGTCTGCCTCACCGCAGAACATAAAGGTGGAGAATGGAACCTTCTGTTCCTCCGTGCATCCCAAGACATCGAATATCTTGGTAATTTGCTTGACCCACGTTTCCGCCATGATCGGATCCGGCTCTCCCTTAAATTCTGGTGGTCCCAATTCTTTGAACTGCTTGGCTGTGACAAACTGCGCGTTGTTATCATTTTTACCTATATTCTGTACACGAGTCCCCCTCGTCTAATTTTGCATAAACTGCAAAAAGCTCCTAAATATTCTATCATTCATCGTTTGCTCGGTAACGTTGTTTACAGGAGGAATATTGTCTTCCTGTTGTACGTTCCCCTAGGTGGTGATCAAAGGTGTCTCCACGGTCTGATTTACTCCATTATTAACGTTCTCAGCTGTCATTCTTAAATACTGCCATAAAACAAGGGTTAATAGTCATGTCATATATTATCCCTATACTCTGACCGACCAAATAAACACCAAATAAATTTAGTCAGGTCACACTAGCGAAGAAATTCCCCGTCTCTCCCCCCCTAGTTCTTGTCTCACATATCAGCCAGGGATCATATCCCTAAGCTCTGATACCAACTGTGACGCCCCCAAAATAGGTATACAACACCCATTCTGAGTCGCCAAATACATGGTACAGAAAGCAAACTACAACTTCAATAATACAATTGTCGTGCAAAATACGACAATACATACTGTGAGTTTAAATACAAATATTGTCTTCTGGACAATATCCACACTCAAATAAATCCTCATTACAATTATTCAAATACTATTTTACAGAAATAGTGAGGACTGCTAAAACATCTTTCTAGAACCATCACTCCATACCCCGACTAGATCCTGCTATGTTCTCACCTCTTGAGAAGAAAAATGGAACAAAAAGGAAAAGGGTGAGCTCAACTAGCCAAGTAAAGAATATTATGACTAAGATAATATACAACAAATTATCGTTAGTCTTCAACAGGAAAAAATCTGATAGAATATAATCGACAACAAGTTTTAGATCAACAACTGCAGCGGAAACAGCAAACCATTAGAAGAGTCAAGTAGAGAATGAATTCTACTATCTTCTAAGATTTAAAAGTCCATCATCAATATTTTATCCCTGTAACATTAATTAATAATCATCTTTATCTAAATATTCATCTTTGCACTACAGGCCAAAGATATTCATTTGTATCACCTGTCAGTCATGTTCATCTCAACACCTGTTCATCTTTGCACTACAGGCCAAAGATATTCATCAAGTAATCATACATCTTTGCACTACAAGCCAAAGATATTAAGTAATATCATCATTTAGGACTGAGGATGATGAAAAATATCTTAAAAAGAACGAATCCAGTGAGACAGAAGGACAAATAGTAGGGATTCGTATAACAATTTTTTCAAGATCAATAATACTTCATAATAATCAATTGTGAAGCAGAATTCAAAAATAAAGATCAAAACATGGATACAATCAAAGATAGTAACCATAATAGACATCTTGGACAAAAAGAAAAAAATTTATTTTTCGGTGAATAGTGCCGTATTCGTGAATAGTTCCGTATACGTGAATAGTGCCATATACGTGAATAGTAATCCCGACACAAAAAGTTCCAAATTTGATAAAAACTGATATCAATATTTCAGCATAATGATATTGAAGAAAATAATATCATTAAGAAGAAAATAATATCCCTTACCTCAAAATATCAGTACTTCTGGTCGAAATACCGGTATAAGACTGAAAGAAACTTGCTCTGATGAATAGAAACTCTCAAAGTATCTAAATACTCACAAAATACACTCAATAATCTAGAGAGAGAAAGAGAGAAAACTTGTTTCTGGTGTGATTTTCAATTCTAACTTAGCCCTCTATTTATAGAAAAATGTTAGCACGCCGAAGCAGACTTAACCTGCAACCTGATGGGTTTACCTGCTACTATTCCCACCCACCACATTTGAATAAAAATCTCAACACATTTCTTCACCAACCAAGAGTGGGGCCCACCAATTCTAGAATTTTCCACCAAAATGATAAACTCCGAAAATTCAACAATTTCTGAACCAGTCATCTCGTAAAATTCATAATAAATCATACGTTCATTTTTAACGGTTCAAAATTTGTGGACATATACTCAACTTATATATGTATAACATATCCAAAAATTACCACGATCCAACGGTCGGATTAAAAATTATAGCCCCCGCAAAATATCTCAAAAACTCTGATTTTTAATACCTCCATTCCGACAAAAATACTGATAAAAATCTCAACATTAACTCCTTCATTTTTAACCACAAAAATATATCTCTCATTTATATCCACATAAAATAAATATTTCCTTATCATATGAATCAATAATTAATTATTCACAAATAATATTACAGAATCACATTTATGACAACCAGACCGTTCCCAGGAAAGAGGGGGCTTTTCAATAAGGATTTCTCCTTACTGGCGCGCAATTAGATGACCAAACCTCTCCTTAGACAGAACTTTCTAGACATTGCCAATAATGTTATCTAATAATATTACTCAAATAATATGAATTATTGATCTGATAATGGAAAATACTGTGCAACAACAATTATTGAAACAATAATAATATAAAATATCAACGCAACAATTATTGAATCAATAAAATAAAATATTGAACAATAACTACTGTAACAATTATTGAGTAGTGCCTTCTTACGTAAGAATCAATAATTGGTGCAATACTGTGTGCTACTGCATTTTAACCACCGGGTATTCCAACAGTATTAACGGTAACAACTACGCCGTTATTTATAAACAACTTATACTTGTCGTTTTCTTCATCCAATCGCTTTCCGTTATGGGGCCCACACAAGGCTGCGCCGTCGTACGAATATTCCCCGACAGCAAGAATATTCCACGACCAAACGAATATTCCCCGACAAAATGAAAAATTTGCACATTTCACCCATAACCAAAGTATTATATCAAATTAACCCCTTATTATTCACAATAATATTTAGAGAAAATTTAATTTTATTCATTAATAAGTTGGGGTCTTACAGGAAATAATACTAAATCCAATATTATAGAATTTTGTTAGTTGAGGCTTTTTAGAAGCAAATCCCTCAAAGGCTAAATTTCAATATTCATCTTTATTAATGAATATTACTGAAGTAGATAAAAAGCCATTTGCTAAAGGATTCAAGGACAAGAATTTCTGGGGGATAGAGCAAGTTTAAGAAGGGAGAAGATGCTAATAGTCACATGTATTGTATCATTCAAATATTATAAAGTGAATAGCTTATGTGCTCTGCTCTATTATTGGTTAAATTTCCTCAATGGGCTGCACCCCGTATACATATCCTTGCATTATTGTAGGAGTTATGACTTAACTTTTATGTGACAAGTGATGCTACTAAACTGCAACTGATGTTATTTTGTTAAGTATTATTGGCCTCGTTTTTGCTTTTATCTTTAGTAAATGCCTGCTGCTAGAGTGCAAGAGATATTAATTTGTTTTTTGGGTGCCTAGTGGTTTTGAGAATTGTTTTGCTAATATATTTTCTTGCTGTAGATTTGGGAGATGGAATCTTCACATCAAGATTAGCGTGTAGATTCTTGGATTAGGGGCTTGGGGTTTGGTGTTGATTAATTCTCCTTTTTGTTCGGGAATAAGGCAGGAGTGATCTCTAAATTTTGTAATGTTGACTTTATAGAGAATGTGAATCAAAATATTACTAATGTGTTCTAGAACTGCACAATACAACAATTTCTCTAGTTTTGCTCTATGTTTATTTATGATGCAGATTTACTATTTGAAAAAATGTCACGAGCAGAATAACTTGTATTCCTTGTATTCTCTGCCCTAAAAGTATAGTCTGCTTATATGGTATTAACATTCATTTCAAATATTTCTTTTACTTGATGGTATTCTGGATTTCATTACTGTGACGCCCCCAAAATTAGGTATACATCACCCATCTTGGGTCGTCAGATACATAGTATAAAATACAAATACAACTTACTAATACAACTGTCGTGTACAATACGACAAAACATAAACTGTGAGTTTGAATACAAATATTATCTTCTAGAGAATATTCATACTTAAAAGAAGTCCTCATTATATTTATTAACACACTATTACATAGAATAGTGAGGACTACTAACTAATACTATCATTCGGACCATCACTCCGTTCCCCGACTTACCCCAGCTACGTTCTCATTTCCTGAAGACAACAGTGAAAGAAAGGGTGAGCTCAACTAGTCCAGTAAGAAATATTATGACTAAGATAATGCAGAATTAATTATCATTAGCCTTCAACAATGTTAAACTGATGAAATATAATAGACATCAAGTTTAACTGCAACGGAACAAGCAATCCATTAAAAGAGTCAAGTAGAAAATAAACTCTACTATCTTTTATGATTTAAAAGGTTTTTCAACATTGTGATCGCTGGGACTCAGCTTAATAAAATAATCCACATCATCGAATCACCCCTGCACTACGGCCAAGGATATTCGTGTATTCATTAATGGTCATGATCATGCCAACAACTGTCCATCAATGCACTACGGGCCAATGAGGACTTTTATCACATCATTTATAATATTACGGTCATGATCATGCACCAAGTCCATCTATGCACTACAGGCCACAGATGACTTTCAACATTTTATAAACACGAGGATGATGACAATGATATAAGAATTCAATAAAACAAGTTCAAGAATTAATTTATCCAAGAATTAACAACGTCCAAATTGTCAACATGATACTGCTTTGTGGAGTAAAATTCAAGAATACTTAGAAGAATATTTTCATGAAAAGATACTGGATGAACCGTAATTATCAAGGATATTCCACTAATTTCATGGAGTATAGAAGTCAAAACTTAACCAACTGAGTATAATAAAGAATGGAATAACAAAAGAAAGCACCCGGCATGCGATAGACCGCACAGACAAGTTATTCCAACAGAATAATAAATAATGGAACCAGGTCCGGCGTAAACGCACAGACAGAATATTCCGACAGAATAATAAATAATGGAACCAGGTCGGGTGTAAAACACACAGACAGGATGTTTCAATAAAATAATAACAAGACGGAACCAGATCCGGTGTAAAACACACAGACAGGATGTTCCAACAGAATAATAATAAAAACGGAACCAGGTCCGGTGTAAAACACACAGACAGAATGTTCCAACAGAATAATAATAAATAATGGAACCAGGTCGGGTGTAAAACACACAGACAGGATGTTTCAATAAAATAATAACAAGACGGAACCAGGTCCGGTGTAAAACACACAGACAGGATGTTCCAACAGAATAATAATAAAAACGGAACCAGGTCCGGTGTAAAACACACAGACATGATGTTCCAACAGAATAATAGAAGAATGTCACCAAGTATAGGGTAGACCGCGTATACAGGTTATTCCAACAGAATAATAAGAAATGGAATAACAACAGTTCTCTTCATGAATTAGAAAGAATAACACCCCTTACCGTTTTAAAGAAGAGCTGAAATAAGGAAGTAGTTAAGTAGTAGAATACTCTTCTTCTCTCTCTCTATAGTTTCTCTCTATAGTTTCTCTCTCTAGAGTTCAGTGAATTCGTAAGAAATAATGAAGGAATGAGCTGCTATTTATAGAAAACTAGAATGCATAGTAACTAATCCATGAACGGTCCAGATTGATTACTTTAATCTGACGGTCCATATTTAAAGAAATTTTTTTTAAATAAAATATAATATATTCTATTTATAGAATAACTTTAATAAAGTATTTTGTTTTATATAAAAAGATGTTTCTGTTTTATTACGTTAATAATACGAATAAAACAAAACGTCATTATCACTAAATAATTCATATTATTAACTGACAATAATTGAATCAAACTGAGTGACTTCTCACATAAGCATTAATAATCAATACCGTGTGCTACTATGCAACCACACGTATTACTGTACTTTTACTACCGAGAAGTTCAACAGTATCAATGGTAAAACTTTCGCCGTTATTTTTAATAAAATATTTTTGTCGTTTTCTCCATCCGACAATAATTTCGTTGTGAGGTCCACCAATGATTGTGCCGTTGTACGAATATTCCCTGTTAAAACGAATATTCCCCGACCAATCGAATATTATATAACAACTTGCGTACTTTGCAAAATTTATAAATATTACCCACAACTATAACATTATATCAAATTAACTCCATAATATTCAAAAATGATATTTATAGAAAATTCATCTTTATTTATAAAAGTTGGGGTCTTACAATTACAATTGAAGCATGGTGGCTCTATTCTTGCAAAATGGAAGAAAGTTAATTTTTACAGATTTTATACTAACAGATTACTAAATGTTAATTTTGAGGCTTGTTGGTGTTTTTGAATAATTTACAAATTGCTTAATTAAAAATATTTATTTATTTATAAATAATATTTTAGTAATGGATTATTTAGTTTATTTACCATATAATTGAAAATTTAATTATGAGTTGGCTGATTGTTATTAAAACATGAACATGAGCTGCTGGTTGTTTTTAAAAACATAAACTGTTATTAAAATATGAACAAAAGTTGCTGGCAGTTTTTAAAAACGGCTATTTTTAAAAACATAAGTTGGTATTAATACATGAATATAAACTGTTGGCTATTTTAAAAACATGAACATAAGTGCTGGAAGTAGTCCACTAGTCATTCTAGCGGACCAGTTAAAAATCTTGATTTTGCTTCCTTGAATTAGGCTTCACTTGGGGGCATAAAATGCAAAAATTAATTTTAAACCAGTCCGCTAGTATAACTAGCGGACGGCGTGATCTGATTTTAAATCCCATCCGTTACTCTTTGATTTGGAAGGTTAGGATGTTATTTGCCAAATTTTGATCTATAGTAAATAGATGCTATGGATCATTGTCTATATATATATATATATATATATATATATATATATATATATATATATATGTTATTACTATTATTATTATTATTTTAGTTGAATGTAATTGTCATGTCATAATCTTAGCTGAATGTAATTGTCATACCATAATTGTTGATCTTTTCTGGTATTTGGTTAATTGAATATCAAAATTTCATTAACCGTATAAAATTCGGAATATCGAAATATTAATTCGGTAATAATTGAATTGAAGAGAATAACCGAATAATCGAAATTATTCGATTATTCGGTTATATCCGTTTTTTGCTCAGCCCTATATATATATACGATCCGTCTCTTCAGCGAACCATAGTGAACAAACCAAAAACGAATTGGCTATAGCGACGATTTTGTCCGTCGCTATAGTATAGAAAACTAATTTTTTATGCTAATAGCATCTCTACCTTTCATTGAAATGAGCAAATTTGGGCACGTTGTCCGCTAGAATTTCTAGCGAACTTCTAGCGGACAAGTTAAAATATTAGATCATTGTATCCCCAATCGGGCCAAGTTAGCAAACATGTATTTTAAAAGGTCCGACAGTTATTCTAAAAGATTGTCGTTTAAGATTTTTACACATACATTATGAAAATCATTTAATACTACTATTTAACCATTCAAATTCATTTGAAATTCCATCGCTACTCTTTTATGGGAAGTTGAAAACTATTAATACAAGAGAGAATTTCTTGGGACAATGAGAGAAGGTAAGAGTGATATAAAAAAATAAATAATTTATTCTCTTTAAAGTTATAAATGATAAATAAATTGAAATAAATTTTTTATTTTAAAACGACAATATTTTAAGATCAGAAGGAATACAAAAGTATTAAATATAACAGAGTAGCGTAGTAGTAAATATAACAGAGACGAACAACTGTACATTAATTTTGTCATTTAGCTTTATTTGGATCTAAGACCATGTATTCTGTCAGAGTTTACAGCATTGTATATGGTTTTGGCTCTTGACTTGCATTCTCTTTGGTTTGCTAACTTGGCCTGATTGGGGGTACAACGGTCTAAAAATTATTTTAACTTGTTCGCTAGAATTTTTTGCGGACGGCGTGCCCAGATTTGTGATCACAACTGTACTCATATCAATGAAAGGTAGAGATGTCATTTACCTATTTTTGATCCATATCATTGCCCTATATATATACTAATTGTGTCCCGTGCTTCCAGCACTACATGGACGGTGAAATTTATCTCAAATTTTGGACGGCTCAGATGATTTATTAGGGTGAACGGAAAATTCAAAATTAATTATATTTTGTTAGATAGATATTGTCTAATTTGACACACACATCCCCAATGATTGAACCCCCAACCTCATGGGAAATATGGGTTGAGTCATACCACACTAATTTCCATTGAGAAAACATAACTTATACTGCATAACTATTTTTACGATAAAAAATTTATGTCAATATTAAATACTCAAAATATTGAATACACGAATTAAGAGAGTATAAAAGAAGAAATTCACAATTTAATTTTACAACTTAAAATTTTAGTTGCAATCCACATGAGACATGAAATTAGTTGATATATAAAACTTTTTCTCTTTTTTTTTTTTTTTATAATTCTTTTCTCTTTTAGCATTCCTTCGACCTCCTTTTTACTTTAAAATAAACATATTCTACTCTCCCGTTCCCTCAAAAAGAGAATTTCATTTTGACATTTTAAATACGTTAATAAGATCTAAAACTTAAATTTCACATCGATTAAAGTTAAATTTAAAAAATCAAAATGAGAGACTTTTTTCTTTTTTAATCCAATCTTCTCAATCTCATGGAAATAACTACACGGAACACATTATATTTCGACATTCTAAGCCTTTTCTGTTCAGAAGACTTGTAAACAAATCATGCCATTGAATTTGATCCAAAGATGCAACCCATTCCAAAGTTTTACATAATTTATTACAACATTTTCAAGACTCGAATATCTAGTTGAACATTTTCGGAGGCACGAATAGTAGAGAACTGTCAGACTGGGAATGTGCAAGAAAAACAGTACCTTCCTCGAGTCCCTGCAGGCAGTTGGGTATCCCAGCTTATTATTGATGATGATTACTTGTCTAGAAAAAAAGAAAAACAATCACTTGGAGATCCGAGAAAAAAATGTCAGTACTCTCGCAATGCACAATGCAGCCAGCAGCCAGAGGGGCTAAAATTGAACTGCAAACATCAGTTGTGCCTGTGTGGTGCGAAGAAATGAATTCTTTTCTAGTTTAGAAGCATAATAGAAGGTATAAGTGCTTGACATAAACACAAAAGACTAGCATATGTTATTGACACTGGCAAAACAAAATCCACCCAGAGAAATTCGAGATCTCAACATCAAATCACTTCTCAAATGCTAATATATAAGAGAAATCCATTGTCTTTTAGCAACAAAAAAAATAAAAAATAAAAATCCATGGTGATCAAAAACTAATGTCGAAAGCAGGGTGCATAATTCTCCACACAAGCCATCAAAATATTAAGATCGGCTCTAAGACAAAACAAAAAATGACAGTCTAATACGTGCTTACCTATTTCTCTTCGAGTAGTTGGTGGTTAAAAATAGATGTTACCAGCTTTATCCGGAAACCTTTATTGGATTTTTTCTCTATTGTCCATCTCTTAGACCCTCTATCTATTTGCAGTTTCAGAAACATTGCTCGGTCAGCAATGAGATTGTGTCGGTGGAATGGCATCTCCAAGAACAAAATCCATGTCAGTGGTGTGACCAGAAGAGTTAGAGATTTGAGATTCAGTTCTTCCTGGAAAACCAGATTCGTCAGCTTGTTTAGATGGGACTGCCTCTTCTGTCCTTAGTATAGGCTGTGAACCTGCTTCAGTAGTATCAGCAACATCATTCACTGGGTCGCCATTCTCAGAAGTCTCATCCTTACTTAAATCCTTCTCTGGTTGCATATATCGAGAGCTATCATTTGTCGGGGAAATTGGCCTCTCCATTACAATGTCCATTGATTCAATTATTGGTTGGTTGAGCTCGAGATTGGAGTTGTCCAGTTTTTTGTGGACGAACTCACTTGACTTAACCCCAGAGTCCACATATTGAGACTCTACGGGCACCAATTGAGATTCAGTAACTACAGGAGTGTGATGGAGCTCAAGATCTAAGCTTTTTAATTCATTGTGAACCGACTCAATGGGGCTGGATCTATATTCTGCCATTTGAGGTTCTGGGAGAAAAAAATGAGTTTCAGCTGCAGAAGGAGTTTGGTCTAGCACTAGCTCAGAATTACCAGCCTGGATTTGAACTTGAGGCAACTGATTACTTGTTGTCCTGCAAGAGAAAATACCAACCATTGGTTCAGATGCTGGAACTTCAAAAACCTGCATCACCTCATCCTGTTCAACCATTTTAAGATTCTTCAATAAAGGAGAAGATTGGTTCTCAAATCCAAACTCTGGAGTTTGCTGCAGTATAACTTTTCTGACTTCCTGTGAAGTGCTTGATACATTATTAGGCATGTTAGGCAAAGGTACAATACTCGAGGCCGATTGATTCTCGAATCTAAACTCTGGAATTTGCTGCTGCATAGCTTTTCCTCCTCCCAAGGAAGTGCCTGCATCATTCTTTGACATATTGGTCAGAGGTACGATAACAGAAGACGATTGATTCACAAATCCGAACTCTGGTTTTTGCTGAGGTGTAATTTTTCCTGCCAAGGAAGCGCCTGCGGAATACATAGGCATATTGGTCAGAGGCAAAACAACAGTGGCAGATTGGTTATTAAGTGCAAATGGGCCACCTGACAGCAATTCAGAAGGTAACACTTGGTCAGGAGCCACGGGTGCCTGGTTCTCTAACTGTACAGGTTGCTCAATGTTTTGTACTGGTTGAAGGATAGAGCCGTTAACCCGACTTTGTGGGTTGAATACCGGAATGGGAACATCTCTTCTTTTGTACAACTGAGCATGTGGAGCAACATCATTTGCTGCTGTGATTGGAGTGACTTGCTCTGGCTGAAATACAACACCGTGCAGAAGAGTGCTGCTATTGCCAATCCTAACACACAGAAAATATCCAGCATCAAAAGTACCCTCAATGACACCAGAAACCACCCGCCCGACCATGCCATTGCCATCATCAATATCATTAATTTGATTTTCAGTTTGTAGAATTTTCTGGATGCCATCGGATGCAGGAGTTGCAGGCAACTGCGAGTTCTCTTTCTTCACAAGATTCTCATCCTTACGTGGACGACCACGTTTCCGCTTTACTGGGAGATCTGCTGGACTGGGGGCTCCCATCAGCTTATTTTGTTGACTCATTTTGCGAAAAGTGTAGCAAATATGCCACTTAAGCTGGTTTTCTGCAAACAAAGACCAATCATTTCCGGTTTCCCATTCAGATCTCTATTAAGCTACTCTCACGTACAATGCGAATATAAGCAGACAGATTCTGGAGCAACCACATGGATACATATATTCTGTCTAAACAATTAAGGCAAGGGACAAAATACTTTGACTTACTCCTTTCTTG
The DNA here is from genome assembly GCA_016801055.1 of Panax notoginseng. Taxonomy (NCBI): domain Eukaryota; kingdom Viridiplantae; phylum Streptophyta; class Magnoliopsida; order Apiales; family Araliaceae; genus Panax; species Panax notoginseng. Next base: position 218,783,071 of record CM029014.1, on the reverse strand, counting down.
TCATCACGTGTGCTCACTACCATAACTAATCTTGCATTGATTAAACCATAAACATAAGAATAGAAAAGGTTATATATTCAGTGTTCTTCACCATTTCCACTAATTTAAGAGACCAATAGTAACGGAAGAATGATGGAAAAAGAATAGTTTTAAGTACATTCTAGGCGAAGGCAAATGCATGTAAAACCTTGAGGTGGCTTCTTAATTCATTATCAGAACTGCCAGTTGAATATGAGAAACAATTTATCCGGTAAAAGACAAGTAATTCGTGTCCATTAAAAAAATCTAAAATAACACTTATATTGAGTGATACACAGCTTTTATCCAAGACAAAGGACAGGTAGTGCAAACTAACAATCTGGAGTGCATAGGGGCAGAGAGATTTTCTCTGGAGCTACTGGAAGTGAAATGTGAAGGGTCAGCTGAACATAGGGATCACAGTAGTTTCCTCATTGCATCCCTCCATCTATCATAGAAATATTACAACCTCTAGACTCTAGTAGTACTTCAGTGACTTGTATGGTTAAAAAGGTTAAGAGAATGCGTGAACTTATTTCATGGAATAAGAATGACTTAGGGGGAAGACTAAAGAACGATCAATTTTTTTACTACTTTATAATCACCAGTATGAGAAAAATAAAGATAGTTTAGTTATTTAAATTCTTTAATATAGATGACACAGAAATGGACTTGCTGAATACAATTTGAACATCATCTACCTATATAGTGTTAAGAGAAGAGATCTGAAGCAGCAGCAGACCAGTGTCACCAGCCACACTTACTAATACATTGTGAGGCACCATTTACAACATGAAGAGAGCATTGGTGTCGAAATGGAAAAGTAACTAGGTGATAGATACCACAATAAGACAAGACTGGGAGAAACTAGACAAGATAGCAGAAAGAGAAAAATAAGCTATATTTATATGCTCATTTAAATTATAAATACAGAATATGACAACATAAGCAAATAGACATAAAGAATACGACAACATAATCGTACAATAATTCAATACTACTTTAAAAAGTCTAAGGGCAACAGGAGATGATTTAAGGACTGTGACAAAGCACAGTGTGCAAGAGCGGTTCCTTTTCACTAGCTTGTAATGGAATTGAAGTAGATGATCCTGACATGTGAATAAAGTTGTTAGACCTAAGTATCTAAACTCATCAAATTAAGAATATTTACTGTCGTTGCAATCACCAAAATAGAAGTAGAAGAAAAAGTGGTTGTAACCCCAGTAAAAGCCTGCATGTGGACAAACATCTTACCAGCACTTCACCCTATCGTGTCCATACTAATGCTGATGCAGATGATATTGCACTCTTTATGTGTTAGATAATTACAGGATGTACCTAACCCATTTACAAGTCAAGATTAATCATTTCAGTGTACAAAATCCCCTAAAAATCACATGAATTTTGTATGACGGCATAGATATGGATTAACAACTTCAATTTCAATGTGGACATCAAAGCCATGTAGCCAACTTACTTCCGAGTTTTAAATGTCTTGCAAGGATTTCAATATATCATATGACTAATCCAATCTAATTTTCTATAAACCGCTACCTTCTTATCATTAACCATGAGTCATCTAACCACATACTTCATTAAATCCAAATTATGATATTTTCAATTTCCCAATAAAAAGAATCAAGCCCAAAAAAAAACTCCCTGTTTTACCAAATGACTTCCATACAAGTGGAAAGCATATATTACTGAAAGTAAATTTAGTTTCAGATTTCTATTCTTACCTCTCAAACTCACCTCAACAAATCCAAGAACATATTTTTTAAATTCACATGTTATTTTTTCCACCCCATTGCTAAATTTTCTGATTTTCACACTAACCAAACACAGCCCAACAGACGCCCCTAAAATTAGACGCACCCCACGACCAAACACAACCGCATAAATACATACATAAGCAGTATATACAAATTAAACAGCATTGAAATTCTAAAGCAAGTATATTTATGGGAATTTTTGGATCAGCAACCTGTAATTTTAGTTTGCATGAAGAATGTCACATTACAGGTTCACATATAATGTAACAAATAAGAGAATGAATTATCAATAGATGCGCGTAGGTGTTGGGATTAGAAAAACTTACATAACATTGAGCTTTCAAGGATTTGTGGGAATGATTTTAATCAAGAGATCTGAAAATTTTGATGTTTTCATGTTTTGACCCATCAAAAAATAAATGTTAGTAATTTGAGAATTGAAGACAGAAAATAAAGGAAAAGAAAAATAAAAGTAAATGAAATAAAATTTTAATTATTTATATATACTTCTTAAAAAGTTAATACCATTTTTTTTGTTCAATCCTAAAAAGTTAAATAGTATAAAAAATAATGTTAATCTAATGCCTAATGGTTAGAAAACTCCGATAAATATTTAAATTTCATTTTTTTTCTTTTCCATCATGTTTCAGTCCAATTTTTGTTAGAAAACTGCATTATTATTATTTTTCCCTCACCGTGTAGGAACATATTTGGTCAACTTTAAGTAATTCAAAATTTCTAATTATATTTGATTTATAACTCCTAACGAAAGTGTAATCCGACTTCCTCCTTTTTTTAAAGAGATTCAGTTCAATCCCACATACTGGGAAGGACATGTGTAGAAGATGTGATCACTATAAATATAAGTCATATTCTGATTTTCAGATAAACATAATTTCACTATTATTTTCTAGCACTCCCAGGCCGTCAAGCTTCTTCATGTAATTTCGTTTTTGCTTTTTTGGTGATTGGGACGCGTAGACGAATCTTGACGTTAACCCATAATATTTTTGAAAAAATATATAAAAGTATTTTCTCTATTCCAAATCTAAGAGCTATTTTAATTTTTTTTACGCCAAAAAAATTAGGTACAAATATAAAAAAATTTAAAATCTCTCTTTACTTCGCTTTATGCATTATAAAGGATTCATATATTATGCAATATAATTTTTTTTTATTTCAATTAGATTGTATAAAGTTGTTTACAAAATTTGAATGGGAGCGGTGTTTTCGAAACTTTGCTAAAATTTGGCAAAAAACACTTTTTCATCACTGTAGTTGTAGTAATTTAAGCAATTAGCCACTGTGATTTTAAAATATTCAATTAGCCCACTATACTATTTAAAAATGTGCAGTTAACCCATTCCGTCTAATTTTGCAGACGGACGTTAAAAAATTGTCCTTATTTTCCTACATGACTTTTACAAATTAAATGCTAATGATGTGTATTTGTTGATCGGGACGAAGATATAAGTAGAAATCATTGCAAAGCAAACCATTGTTGCTTTTAATATCTGTCGAACTCGATTGTGTTGATTGATAGAGAGAATACATAGGACGATCTTGATCGTATGTGAGGCAAAAGTGAGTAGGTCGATTGAAGAACCGAAGATCGAGTGAAATCGAGTGAGTCGAGTGAAGAACTGAAGAATTGAAGAACTAGGGTTCCCCATTTCTAAGTAAAAGTGCACGAAAATTAGGGCTTTTACTTGAAGATTGGTTTCGAGGTAAGTGCAAATGTATTGTACATCTGATATGGCTTCATCCCGAACTAGCTTAATGTCAACCACTGCTTCAGAACTGCACAAGTGTTTTTGTGATGTACCAACTCGAATCTGTATTTCGAAGAAAGATAGGTCAAAAGGAAAAAGATTTTATGGCTGCCGCAACTATGGCGTTAGTTTACTCTGTCATATTTGTAATCTGCATTTCATTTCTATCTTTGTTTAATATGGTATGTGGCTCTGTTTTCCCCATCTCTGTTAAATAATGTTTAGTTAATTATATATATTTGATAGGAATCTGAGAGATATTGTGGATATTTTCAATGGATTGAAGTGCCTTCCAATGTTAATGAAGCAACTAGTGTGATGAGCAAGCCAGTTGAAGAGGTGAGCTTGGTGATGAAAAAAAATGCTAAACTGAAGCAGAAGTTAAAAATTTTGAAGAAGGAAACACTGATAAAGGAAATGGAAGTTGATAGACTTAAGGAGGCAAACTCAAAACTTAGATGTAATTGTGTATTTTCATGGATTGTCACTACAATTCTAATCTTGACATGGATTACATATATTGATTGTAATGAACTTGGTTATCAGTTGTCAATATTTAAATTTCCATGGATTGTAATAGGTTGTAATGTTCCCCCATTGAAAATGAGATTTTTAGTAGTTGAAAGTGTAATATTAGTGTGGTTTGATTGGTAGTACTATTTTTAGTAGTTTGTTTATTCAGTAAATGGTCATGGTACTAACAAATTGATCATGATTGTAATGGATGTGGTTTCTTGTAATGATAATGTATTGATTGTAATGAACTTGGTTATCAGTTGTCAAAAACAGAGACAACACTAATTGTTAAAAAACAAGGCCAACATCCTAACCTAACTTGAACACAACCAACAACAAATGTTACCAACAACAATTACCAAAACAGTTGATAAAAAACAGAGACTGTGACGCCCCCAAAATAGGTATACAACACCCATTCTGAGTCGCCAAATACATGGTACAGAAAGCAAACTACAACTTCAATAATATAATTGTCGTGCAAAATACGACAACACATACTGTGAGTTTAAATATAAATATTGTCTTCTGGACAATATCCACACTCAAATAAATCCTCATTACAATTATTCAAACACTATTTTACAGAAATAGTGAGGACTGCTAAAACATCTTTCTAGAACCATCACTCCATACCCCGACCAGATCCTGCTATGTTCTCACCTCCTGACAAGAAAAATGGAACAAAAAGGAAAAGGGTGAGCTCAACTAGCCCAGTAAAAAATATTATGACTAAGATAATATACAATAAATTATCGTTAGTCTTCAACAGGAAAAAATCTGATAGAATATAATCGACAACAAGTTTTAGATCAACAACTGCAGCGGAAACAACAAACCATTAGAAGAGTCAAGTAGAGAAAGAATTCTACTATCTTCTAAGATTTAAAAGTCCATCATCAATATTTTATCCCTGTAACATCAATTAATAATCATCTTTATCCAAATATTCATCTTTGCACTACATGCCAAAGATATTCATTTGTATCACCTGTCAGTCATGTTCATCTCAACACCTGTTCATCTTTGCACTACAGGCCAAAGATATTCATCAAGTAATCATATATCTTTGCACTACAGGCCAAAGATATTCAGTAATATCATCATTTAGGACTGAGGATGATGAAAAATATCTTAAAGAGAACGAATCCAGTGAGACAGAAGGACAAATATTAGGGATTTGTATAACAGTTTATCCAAGATCAATAATACTTCATAATAATCAATTGTGAAGCAGAATTCAAAAATAAAGATCAAAACATGGATACAATCAAAGATAGTAACCATAATAGACATCTTGGACAAAAAGAGAAATTTTATTTTTCGGTGAATAGTGCTGTATTCGTGAATAGTACCGTATACGTGAATAGTGCCGTATACGTGAATAGTAACCCCGACACAAAAAGTTTTAAATTTGATAAAAACTCATATCAATATTTCAGCATAATGATATTGAAGAAAATAATATCATTAAGAAGAAAATAATATCCCTTACCTCAAAATATCAGTACTTCTGGTTGAAATACCGGTATAAGGCTGAAAGAAACTTGCTCTGATGAATAGAAACTCTCAAAGTATCTAAATACTCACAAAATACACTCAATAATCTAGAGAGAGAAAGAGAGAAAACTTGTTTCTGGTGTGATTTTCAATTCTAACTTAGCCCTCTATTTATAGGAAAATGTTAGCACGTCGAAGCAGACTTAACCTGCAACCTGATGGCTTTACCTGCTACTATTCTCACCCACCACATTTGAATAAAAATCTCAGCACATTTCTTCACCAACCAAGAGTGGGGCCCACCAATTCTAGAATTTTCCATCAAAATGATAAACTCTGAAAATTCAACAATTTCTGAACCAGCCATCTCGTAAAATTCATAATAAATCATACGTTCATTTTTAACGGTTCAAAATTTGTGGAAATATACTCAACTTATATATGTATAACATATCCAAAAATTATTACGATCCAACGGTCGGATTAAAAATTATAACCCCCGCAAAATATCTCAAAAACCCTGATTTTTAATACCTCCATTCCGACAAAAATACTGATAAAAACCTCAACATTAACTACTTCATTTTTAACCACAAAAATATATCCCTCATTTATATCCACATAAAATAAATATTTCCTTATCATATGAATCAATAATTAATTATTCACAAATAATATTATAGAATCACATTTATGACAACCAGGCCGTTCCCAGGAAAGAGGGGGCTTTTCAATAAGGATTTCTCCTTACTGGCGCACAATTAGATGACCAAACCTCTCCTTAGACAAAACTTTCTAGACATTGCCAATAATGTTATCTAATAATATTATTCAAATAATATGAATTATTGATCTGATAATAGAAAATACTGTGCAGCAACAATTATTGAAATAACAATAATATAAAATATCAACGCAACAATTATTGAATCAATAAAATAAAATATTGAACAATAACTACTGTAACAATTATTGAGTAGTGCCTTCTTACGTAAGAATCAATAATTGATGCAATACCGTGTGCTACTGTATTTTAACCATTGGGTATTCCAACAGTATTAACGGTAACAACTACGCCGTTATTTATAAATAACTTATACTTGTCGTTTTCTTCATCCAATCGCTTTCCGTTATGGGGCCCACACAAGGCTGCGCCGTCGTACGAATATTCCCCGACAGCAAGAATATTCCACGACCAAACGAATATTCCTCGACAAAATGAATATTTTATAACCACTTGCTTATTTTGTAAAATTTGCACATTTCACCCATAACCAAAGTATTATATCAAATTAATCCCTTATTATTCACAATAATATTTAGAGAAAATTTGATTTTATTCATTAATAAGTTGGGGTCTTACAGAGACAACACCAAATGTCAAAAATAGAGACAACAATCCTAATAAAGTATATTAAGTCAACTTATAAGCATAACCATAATTATATTAAGCATAACTAACTGATAAAGTATAGTAAGTCAATACAGAATTTGGTTACCAACCACAAAACACAACCACATTAAGAGACCAATTCAATACAAAATTTGGTTACCAAAATATTACATTAATATGGTCTCTTTGATCAAGTCAGAACAACAAAACAACAAAGTACAACTTAATGTCCAACAAAATAATGAACCATAACACTTTCAGTCTAGTCTTCTTTTAGCCTTTACTTTCCACCTGGTTGATGGTCCTGGTCCACTTGCTGCTCTTCTAGGCTGCAAATGGTCCCTTTGCTGCCCTTCCCCTGCACCTGCTCCAGTCTCACTTGTTGCCAGTCTTGGGCTCTTCCTTACCTATATGGACAAAACCATTTAGTTCTTCGTTGCCAACAAGCATTGAAATAATATACAATTCCTTACTTCTTTTTGCCCAGTTTGATTTCTTCTAGAATTCTTTCCTTGACCCCTTTCTTTCCTTTTCACCTATAGAATAGAAGAACATGTGAAATAATATACAAGTAAATATTAAAAACTGGTTTTAAAAATTGGTTTTAAAAAAGCTTACCCCCAGCTTATTAGGCCTTGGGGCACCTCCAGATTGTGGGGTAGCTTGAGTAGGATGTGGGGTAGCTTGAGTAGGTTCTTCAGTAGGTTGTGCCCCAGTTTCATCCCTTGGTTGCGTCCACTTACAACCTAACTTGTTATGCCCATACTCCTTGCACTTAGAGCACCTAACAGGAGTCCCTTTCCTAGATGACTTGGTTTTGCTTCTCGGCTCTTCATTAGAATCCTTCCTCCTAATTTTCTTAGGTCTGCCTGCTATTCTCTTGGTTGATGGAGGCAACAATGTTGTCATGTTGGAAGGAGGCCATTCATTTGAACCCCCCATTGGATTTAACAAGTGGTTATGTAAGACCCCGAATTTTATGAAATAAAAGTATTCAATTTTTCTTATAATTACTATTCAATAAATGGTTAAATTGATAAAAGTTTAAAGTTATGAGTGAAATATGATTTTTTTTCAAAATAAGCAAGTGGTTATAAAATAATCATTGTTGTCGGGGAATATTCGTTTGGTCGTGGAATATTCTTTCTGTCGGGAAATATTCGTACGATGGCGCAGCCATTTGTGGGCCCCATAACAGAATAACTGTCGGGTGAAGAAAATGACAAATTTGAGTTTTTACAAATAACGGCGTAGTTGTTACCGTTAACACTGTTGAAATACCCGGTGGTTAAAATACAGTAATACGCGTTATTGCACAGTAGCACACGGTATTGCATAGTATTTTTGAAATTATTGATTCTTACGTAAGAAGACACTACTCAATAATTGTTACAGTAATTACTGTTCAATATTTTACTTTATTGATTCAATAATCGCTGCGTTGATATTTTATATTATTTTTGTTTCAATAATTGTTGCTGCATAGTATTTTCTATTATCAGATCAATAATTCATATTATTTGAATAATATTATTAGATAGCATTATTGGCAATGTCTAGAAAGTTCTGTCTAAGGAGAGGTTTGGTCATCTAATTGCGTGCCAGTAAGGAGAAATCCTTATTGGAAAGCCCCCTCTTTCCTGGGAACGGCCTGGTTGTCATAAATGTGATTCTGTAATATTATTTGTGAATAATTAATTATTGATTCATATGATAAGAAAATATTTATTTTATGTGGATATAAATGAGGGATATATTTTTGTGGTTAAAAAATGAAGGAGTTAATGTTGAGGTTTTTATCCGTATTTTTGTCAGAATGAAGGTATTAAAAATCAGGATTTTTGAGATATTTTGCGGGGGTTATAATTTTTAATCCGACCGTTGGATCGTGGTAATATTTGGATATGTTATACATATATAAGTTGAGTATATGTCCACAAATTTTGAACCGTTAAAAATGAACGTATGATTTGTTATGAATTTTACAAGATGACTGGTTCAGAAATTGTTGAATTTTCGGAGTTTATCATTTTGGTGGAAAATTCTAGAATTGGTGGGCCCCACTTGTGGTTGGTGAAGAAATGTGCTGAATTATATTTCAAATGTGGTGGGTGGGAATAGTAGCAGGTAAAGCCATCAGGTTGCAGGTCAAACCTACCAAAATTTTCCTATAAATAGAGGGCTAAGTTAGAATTGAAAATCACACCAGAAACATAAGCTTTCTCTCTTTCTCTCTCTATATTATGAAGCCTATTTTGTGAGTTTTTAGATACTTGGTGAGTTTCTATTCATCAGTGCAAGTTTCCTTCAGCATCATATCCGATATCCAGTCAGAAGTACTGCTCTTTTGAAGTAAGGGATAGTAAGGGATAGTAAGGGATTTTAAGGGTTGTTATGATTTTTAATTTCGTAATTTTTCTGACCTTCAAAAATTCTAAAAAAATTTGAAATGATATTTTGATGAGTTTTCTTGATTGTGTCCAAAAATGGTGATTTTTGGATGTATAGATTGAGAGTTATGAATTTTATGAGAAAAGACTATTTTAAAAGTAACAGCTTATAATTTCTTGTGGTTAACTCCAAAATTGATGAAATTTTTATTGGGAGTACATGTATATGAAAGGAGTATACTCTGTGAATTTCAGATTTTTTAGATAAAAGTACAATTTTTGATAAATGTCTAAATATTCGGCTATTTTGGCCATATGAAAAATAGTAAATGACTTTTAAAAATTATGAGAAAAATATATGTTCACTATGGGACTATATTATGCTAAATCCTAGAAAAGAAATATTTTTGGAACTGATTTGGTATTTTTCATGAAAATGGTCTAGTTATGAGTAAATGAATTAAATATGTTTTGTGAAGAAAGAAAATTGGAAAATAGGATTTTATGGCTTGAGAATCCTATATGAGGTATATGCAGATTTTTTATGAGGGTTTTGGTTATTGATGATGAAATTGTAAGAGTTGACATTTTATGATGATTAAATGCATTAATTAGTAAAGTGTAAACAATTAAAATAAATTGTTTATAAATTTAAGTAATGTTATTCTTTCAATATCATTATACCGAAATATTGGTATGGATTTTATTGTGGAATTTTTATCTTTTGTGTCGGGGTTACTATTCATGAGTTACTATTCACGATTTACTATTCATGAGTTACGAATATTACTCTTGAGATTAAAACTATATGTTGATCATATTATTTTTATCATCATATATAACATTTTTTATAACCCTGATGTTGAAATTCTCTTTCACTAGAGTGTAAAGATGGGTAGATTATTGGTATGATCATGACTAGGGTTCTCTTTGGCCTGTAGTGCAAAGTTGAATTGTGACTGGTATGATCATGACCATTAAATTTATAAGTGAATATCTTTAGCTTAAGTGCAAAGGTGAATTGATCAACATGGTTATAATTATTGTTTATATAAATTCTGAAATGATTATATATTTCTTTGAGATATTAATATCTTTGGCCTGTAGTGCAAAGATGAAATATTGATGAATATCTTTGGCCTGTAGTGCAAAGATGAATTGTTGATGAATATCTTTGGCCCGTAGTGCAAAGATGACATGTTGTTGAATATCTTTGGCCAGTAGTGCAAAGAAGAACAGATGTTGAGATAAACATGACCAACTGGTGATACAAATGAATATCTTTGGACGTAGTGCAAAGATGAAGTTATTAGTATGATTATGAACATGAAATGTGATTTGGTATAACCATGATCTTTGATGTTTCAGGTAAAGATAGGTGATGAAAATTATCATCGTCCTGGATGAAAAGAGGAATTTAGAACTACAGTTATGATTATGAGTTATTCATATGATTGTGGACCAGAATTGTTGATTGATGTTACAGGGATAAAACATTGTTGGTGGATTTTTAACATGGAGAAGATAATAGACTTTATAGTCTATTTGACTCTTCTAATGGATTGCTCGTTCCGCTGCAACTATGGTTGAAATTTTTATCATTTACCATATGTTCTAAATCTCTGATTTATTGTTGATGAAGGCTATTGATAATTGAATTATCTTTAGTCATGATATTCTTTACTGAGCTAGTTGTGCTCACCCTTTTGCTTCACAATTCCTTTCAGGTAATAAGAGTGTAGCTGGGTCGAGCGGGGGTAACAAGGGAATAGAACGGTGGTCATCATTTAGTAGTTATATTTGGTGAAGAAATTAGGGTGAGGCGAACCCAACGTTGGAAGGGTGTTTTGTCACTATCATACAAGATGTCTAATGACATACAACCTCGTGTCATCATAAGACAGGGTTGTGCTCATCCACTTGCTGAGTATATCTATGGGCACTACCTATATAACTTGGTGTTTGTTTGAAGTATAATTCTAAATTAGATACAGTGGAGATAATGATAAGTCAAGAGAAGACTCACCATTGGGAAGAATATGATAGTAATCTTCTCGTTTTTCTTTGGGGTCTATTGGGTCAACCAAGGATAATTCTGTGGCCATATGATATCTATCATAACCTAGACGCATGGCCTCCCATGTACGAAGGTTTCCTTGAGCACTTCCCAAAGATTCTAATTTCTAAAACAGTTTTTGACTATACCTTTATGTAAGGTGTTATTGTGAGGTGATGTCCACGGTTGGAACATGAGTCACATTTGGTATATATTTGTATCCAAGCTCACAGCATATGTGTTGTTATATTTTGCATGACAATTGTTGTAATAAAGTTGTAGTTATTTTCTGTACCATGTATTTGACGACTCAGAATGGGTTGGGTGGAATGGACCTATTTTGGGGTTGTCACAGGTGGTATCAGAGCTTAGGGATATGATCTCTGGCGGAGATCGGGGAATACAACTAGGAAGGGAGAGATGAGTAAATCCTACGCTAGTGTGTCCTACCTAAGCTTATTTGTTGGTCAGTCATAATATTGGGATATTATGTGATATGTTAATTTGTTTAATTAACCCTTGTTTTATGGCAGTATTTGAGAATGGCAGCTGAGAATTCTAATAATGGAGTGAATGAGACTGTGGGGATACTTCTAATCACTAACCGTGATAATGTGATGTCAGACGAAGAAGGAATTAGAGATATCCATGTGGTGAGTGAAGAATTGATAGTTACACCCGAGATAGTCACAGAGGTAACAACTGAGACTGAGGAAGAAGAGGAAGAAGAAGTACCAGAGGAGAGTTTATTGGAGGTATTATATGATCAAAATGTAGAATTTCAAAATCGTATTCATGAGTCAGAAGAGCAGGCAGAAGAACGACAGACGGTCGTGGAACAAAAGGATGCAACAATTCAAGCTTGTGTTACCCGATATGTGATGCTTGAACAGGAGCATTCTTTGGCAGAGTATAAGATGATAAAAATAGAATTTGAGCTGAGAGAAGAAAAAACTGAACGAGTGAGAATAAGTGATGCATGGGCAAAAGCCGCACGACACGTGGATATTGTGGAAAGAGATGTTCGATCTAAGAAGGCTAAAATAGATGATATGAATTTCTCTTTTTGGAAAGCAATTGGGAGAACCCAACATCGAGTTTTGAATTACCCTGTACATAGCGGTCAACCTGAATCCGATATGGATCGAAGATTGATGATTCAGATCATGAATGAGGAGTACGAAGAGGCAGTTGAGGGAGGAATATGTCCTTTAGAAAGGTATATTCCAACGGTAATGATGACGCCAAATGCTGCTCCAGACAAGTCAAAGCCGAGTAGTTCGAGGGATGGCGGTTGTCATGACTTCCCAACAAATGAGGAACCCAAATGAAGTTATCATGGGAGATGAGCAATGGAGAAATCATGATGATCTGAGAGATAGAATCTGAAATAGAAGCAAGGTATTCTCAACTCTTCGAAATACCAGGTACGTAAATTTCGGGGATGAAATTTCATAAGGAGGGGAGATTGTAAGACCCCGAATTTTATGAAATAAAAGTATTCAATTTTTCTTATAATTACTATTCAGTAAATGGTTAAATTGATAAAAGTTTAAAGTTATGAGTGAAATATGATTTTTTTTCAAAATAAGCAAGTTGTTATAAAATAATCATTGTTGTCGGGGAATATTCGTTTGGTCGTGGAATATTCTTTCTGTCGGAGAATATTCGTACGACGGCGCAGCCATTTGTGGGCCCCATAACAGAATAACTGTCGGGTGAAGAAAATGACAAATTTGAGTTTTTACAAATAACGGCGTAGTTGTTACCGTTAACACTGTTGAAATACCCGGTGGTTAAAATACAGTAATACGCGTTATTGCACAGTAGCACACGGTATTGCATAGTATTTTTGAAATTATTGATTCTTACGTAAGAATGCACTACTCAATAATTGTTACAGTAATTACTGTTCAATATTTTACTTTATTGATTCAATAATTGCTGCGTTGATATTTTATATTATTTTTGTTTCAATAATTGTTGTTGCACAGTATTTTTTATTATCAGATCAATAATTCATATTATTTGAATAATATTATTAGATAGCATTATTGGCAATGTCTAGAAAGTTCTGTCTAAGGAGAGGTTTGGTCATCTAATTGCGTGCCAGTAAGGAGAAATCCTTATTGGAAAGCCCCCTCTTTCCTGGGAACGGCCTGGTTGTCATAAATGTGATTCTGTAATATTATTTGTGAATAATTAATTATTGATTCATATGATAAGAAAATATTTATTTTATGTGGATATAAATGAGGGATATATTTTTGTGGTTAAAAAATGAAGGAGTTAATGTTGAGGTTTTTATCCGTATTTTTGTCAGAATGAAGGTATTAAAAATCAGGATTTTTGAGATATTTTGCGGGGGTTATAATTTTTAATCCGACCGTTGGATCGTGGTAATATTTGGATATGTTATACATATATAAGTTGAGTATATGTCCACAAATTTTGAACCGTTAAAAATGAACGTATGATTTGTTATGAATTTTACAAGATGACTGGTTCAGAAATTGTTGAATTTTCGGAGTTTATCATTTTGGTGGAAAATTCTAGAATTGGTGGGCCCCACTTGTGGTTGGTGAAGAAATGTGCTGAATTATATTTCAAATGTGGTGGGTGGGAATAGTAGCAGGTAAAGCCATCAGGTTGCAGGTCAAACCTACCAAAATTTTCCTATAAATAGAGGGCTAAGTTAGAATTGAAAATCACACCAGAAACATAAGCTTTCTCTCTTTCTCTCTCTATATTATGAAGCCTATTTTGTGAGTTTTTAGATACTTGGTGAGTTTCTATTCATCAGTGCAAGTTTCCTTCAGCATCATATCCGATATCCAGTCAGAAGTACTGCTCTTTTGAGTAAGGGATAGTAAGGGATAGTAAGGGATTTTAAGGGTTGTTATGATTTTTAATTTCGTAATTTTTCTGACCTTCAAAAATTCTAAAAAAATTTGAAATGATATTTTGATGAGTTTTCTTGATTGTGTCCAAAAATGGTGATTTTTGGATGTATAGATTGAGAGTTATGAATTTTATGAGAAAAGACTATTTTAAAAGTAACAGCTTATAATTTCTTGTGGTTAACTCCAAAATTGATGAAATTTTTATTGGGAGTACATGTATATGAAAGGAGTATACTCTGTGAATTTCAGATTTTTTAGATAAAAGTACAATTTTTGATAAGTGTCTAAATATTCGGCTATTTTGGCCATATGAAAAATAGTAAATGACTTTTAAAAATTCTGAGAAAAATATATGTTCACTATGGGACTATATTATGCTAAATCCCAGAAAAGAAATATTTTTGGAACTGATTTGGTATTTTTTATGAAAATGGTCTAGTTATGAGTAAATGAATTAAATATGTTTTGTGAATAAAGAAAATTGGAAAATAGGATTTTATGGCTTGAGAATCCTATATGAGGTATATGCAGATTTTTTATGAGGGTTTTGGTTATTGATGATGAATTTGTAAGAGTTGACATTTTATGATGATTAAATGCATTAATTAGTAAAGTGTAAACAATTAAAATAAATTGTTTATAAATTTAAGTAATGTTATTCTTTCAATATCATTATACCGAAATATTGGTATGGATTTTATTGTGGAATTTTTATCTTTTGTGTCGGGGTTACTATTCATGAGTTACTATTCACGATTTACTATTCATGAGTTACGAATATTACTCTTGAGATTAAAACTATATGTTGATCATATTATTTTTATCATCATATATAACATTTTTATAACCCTGATGTTGAAATTCTCTTTCACTAGAGTGTAAAGATGGGTAGATTATTGGTATGATCATGACTAGGGTTCTCTTTGGCCTGTAGTGCAAAGTTGAATTGTGACTGGTATGATCATGACCATTAAATTTATAAGTGAATATCTTTAGCTTAAGTGCAAAGGTGAATTGATCAACATGGTTATAATTATTGTTTATATAAATTCTGAAATGATTATATATTTCTTTGAGATATTAATATCTTTGGCCTGTAGTGCAAAGATGAAATATTGATGAATATCTTTGGCCTGTAGTGCAAAGATGAATTGTTGATGAATATCTTTGGCCCGTAGTGCAAAGATGACATGTTGTTGAATATCTTTGGCCAGTAGTGCAAAGATGAACAGATGTTGAGATAAACATGACCAACTGGTGATACAAATGAATATCTTTGGACGTAGTGCAAAGATGAAGTTATTAGTATGATTATGAACATGAAATGTGATTTGGTATAACCATGATCTTTGATGTTTCAGGTAAAGATAGGTGATGAAAATTATCTTCGTCCTGGATGAAAAGAGGAATTTAGAACTACAGTTATGATTATGAGTTATTCATATGATTGTGGACCAGAATTGTTGATTGATGTTACAGGGATAAAATATTGTTGGTGGATTTTTAACATGGAGAAGATAATAGACTTTATAGTCTATTTGACTCTTCTAATGGATTGCTCGTTCCGCTGCAACTATGGTTGAAATTTTTATCATTTACCATATGTTCTAAATCTCTGATTTATTGTTGATGAAGGCTATTGATAATTGAATTATCTTTAGTCATGATATTCTTTACTGAGCTAGTTGTGCTCACCATTTTGCTTCACAATTCCTTTCAGGTAATAAGAGTGTAGCTGGGTCGAGCGGGGGTAACAAGGGAATAGAACGGTGGTCATCATTTAGTAGTTATATTTGGTGAAGAAATTAGGGTGAGGCGAACCCAACGTTGGAAGGGTGTTTTGTCACTATCATACAAGATGTCTAATGACATACAACCTCGTGTCATCATAAGACAGGGTTGTGCTCATCCACTTGCTGAGTATATCTATGGGCACTACCTATATAACTTGGTGTTTGTTTGAAGTATAATTCTAAATTAGATACAGTGGAGATAATGATAAGTCAAGAGAAGACTCACCATTGGGAAGAATATGATAGTAATCTTCTCGTTTTTCTTTGGGGTCTATTGGGTCAACCAAGGATAATTCTGTGGCCATATGATATCTATCATAACCTAGACGCATGGCCTCCCATGTACGAAGGTTTCCTTGAGCACTTCCTGTGAAACCCCAGATTTTATGAATAAATATTTAATTTTTCTCGAAATAATTTTTTTATATTAATGTGTGGATTTGATATAATAGTTATGGGTAGTATTTATAAATTTTGCAAAGTATGCAAGTTGTCATATTATATTCGATTGGTCGGAGAATATTCTTTTTGTCGGGGAATATCCGTACGACGGTACAATTATTGGTGGACCCCACAACGAAATTATTGTCGGATTGAGAAAACGACAAAAATACTTTATGAAAATAACGGCGGAAGTTTTACCGTTGATACTGTTGAACTACTCGGTAGTAAAAGTACAGTAATACGTGTGGTTGCATAGTAGCACACAGTATTAATTATTAATGCTTATGTGAGAAGTCACTCAGTTTGATTCCATTATTGTCAGTTAATAATATGAATTATTTAGCGATAATGACGTTTTGTTTTATTCGTATTATTAACGTAATAAAACAGAAACATCTTTTTATATAAAACAGAATACTTTATTAAAGTTATTCTATAAATAGAATAAATTATATTTTATTTAAAAGATTTTTCTTTAAATATGGACCATCAGATTAAAGTAATCAATCTGGACCGTTCATGGATTAGTTACTATGCATTCCATTTTCCTATAAATAGAAGCTCATTCCTTCATTATTTCTTACGAATTCACTGAACTCTAGAGAGAGAAACTATAGAGAGAAACTATAGAGAGAGAGAAGAAGAACTACTTCCTTACTTCAGCTCTTCTTTAAAACGGTAGGGAATATTATTTCTTTTATATTCATGAAGAGAACTTCTGTTATTCCATTCGTTAGTTGGAATAACCAGTATACGCGGTCTACCCTATACTTGGTGACATTCTTCTATTATTCTGTTGGAACATCCTGTCTGTGTGTTTTACACCGGACCTGGTTCTGTTTATTATTCTGTTGGAACATCCTGTCTGTGTGTTTTACACCGGACCTGGTTCCGTTTATTATTCTGTTGGAACATCCTGTCTGTGTGTTTTACACCGGACCTGGTTCCGTTTTATTATTATTCTGTTGGAATATCCTGTCTGTGTGTTTTACACCGGACCTGGTTCCATTATTTATTATTCTGTCGGAATGTCCTGTCTGTGCGTTTACGCCGGACCTGGTTCCATTATTTATTATTCTGTTGGAATAACCTGTTTGTGCGGTCTATCGCATGCATGGTGATTTCTTTTGTTATTCCATTCTTTATTGTACTCAGTTGGTTAAGTTTTGACTTCTATACTCCATGAAATTTGTGGAATATCCTTGATAGTTGCGTTTCATCTAGTATCTTTTCAAGAAAATATCCTTCTAAGCGTTCTTGAATTTTACTCCACAATGCAGTATCATGTTGACAATTTGGACGTTGTTAATTCCTGGATAAATTAATTCTTGAACTTGTTTTATTGAATTCTTATATCATTGTCATCATCCTCATGTTTATAAAATGTTGAAAGTCATCTGTGGCATGTAGTGCATAGATGGACTTGGTATGATTATGACCAGGGATTATTCGGTATAATCATGACCGTAATGTTACAAATGATGTGGTAAAAGTCCTCATTGGCCCGTAGTGCATTGATGGACAGTTGTTGGCATGATCATGACCATTAATGAATACACGAATATCCTTGGCCGTAGTGCAGGGGTGATTCGATGATGTGGATTATTTTATTAAGCTGAGTCTCAGCGATCGCAGTGTTGAAAAACCTTTTAAATCATAAAAGATAGTAGAGTTTATTTTCTACTTGACTCTTTTAATGGATTGCTTGTTCCGCTGCAGTTAAACTTGATGTCTATTATATTTTATCAGTTTAACATTGTTGAAGGCTAATGATAATTTATTCTGCATTATCTTAGTCATAATATTTCTTACTGGGCTAGTTGAGCTCACCCTTTCTTTCACTGTTCTCTTCAGGAAATGAGAACGTAGCTGGGACAAGTCGGGGTACGGAGTGATGGTCCGAATGATAGTATTAGTTAGTAGTCCTCACTATTCTATGTAATGGTGTGTTAATAAATGTAATGAGGACTCCTTTTGAGTATGAATACTCTCTAGAAGATAATATTTGTATTCAAACTCACAGTTTATGTTTTGTCGTATTGTACACGACAGATGTATTAATCAGTTGTATTTGTATTCTGTACTATGTATCTGACGACCCAAGATGGGTGATGTATACCTAATTTTGGGGGCGTCACAGTTGGTATCAAAGCTTAGGGATATGATCCCTGGCTAGGATGTGAGAATAGAACTAGGAGGGGAGAGACGGGGAATTCCTTCGCTAGTATGACCTACCTAAGTTTATTTGCATGGTATTTAATTGGTCGGTCATAATATATGGATAATATATGACATATCAATTAACTTTTATTTTGTGGCAGTATCTGAAAATGGCATCTGAGAATGTTGAGAATAGCAATGAAACCCAGGCGATTATTGATTCACCACATATCAATAATCAGGATAATGTTCATCAGGAAGGTGACAATCCTCATGCAAACAACAACACTGACCAAATGATGAATGATCAAATGTTCAGAGGCCTTATGCAATTCATGCAACAACAGGCGAAAGCGGCTCCTGTCCACAACGTAGGTGGAAATACTGGAAACTCTCAGGCGGTCACCGCTAAACAGTTTAAGGAGCTGGGACCACCGGAGTTTAAGGGAGAACCCAAACCACTTGTAGCTGAAACATGGATAAAGCAGATCACCAAGATATTTGATGTCTTGGGTTGCTCCGAGGAGCAAAAGGTTCCCTTTGCCGCCTTTATGTTGCGAGGAGAGGCAGATTACTGGTGGGAATCGATAAAGCGTACTCAACCTGCCGCACTGAAGATGTCTTGGGAGAAGTTCCAAGATCTGTTTAACGACAAATACTTTCCCGAGAGTATTCGTCACATGAAGGAGGTGGAGTTCATCAAATTGGAGCAGAATAATATGACCGTGTCGCAGTACGAGGCAAAATTTGCGGAGTTATCCCGGTTTGCGTCCCACCTGGTGGATAATGAAGAAAGAATGACGCGGATGTTTTTAAGAGGTTTGAAGCCGGAGATACGTCAACATCTTGTTTCTCATAAACTGTGTGTGTATTCAGATGTTGTAAATAGGGCTCAGTTGGTGGAGCGCGATAACGAGATAACGCAACCAAAAGAGAGCAGCCGGCAAAATGATAATACCAGTGAGAGCAGTCATCGAAGCGGTGACAACAAGCGTGGAGGGAATCAACAGGCCAGAAATGGTAACCACTTCGGTGGTAATCAGGGCCAAAATAATAAGAATGAGCATTTCAAGAAGAGGAGATTCAACAATGATGGAAAAACGTCAACACCAGCACCTGTCGTTAATGAAGGAGAACGATCACCTATCATATGTTTCAAATGCGGAGGGGAGGGGCACATCAGTCCAAACTGCGCGATGCCGTCCAAAGCATGTTATAATTGTGGAAGAGAAGGTCATTTAGCCCGATTTTGTCGTTCACCGAAGACAAGTTCAGATAGGATGGAGGCACCAAAGACCGTCCCAGAAAAGCCAAAGCCAGTAGTTTAAGAGAGAGTATTTTTTTTTCGTGACGAGGAACCTGAATAAAATTATCACGGGTATGTTAGTCATAAACTCTTGCGAAGTCTATACCGTGTTAGATACCGGTTCTACTCACTCTTTTATTTCACCTAGTTGTGTTAAATGTTTGAAGTTAACTCCAGAGAACTTAGACTTTGATATGTCTATTTAAACTCAGTTGGGAGAAACCTTCGTTACCTCTACTATTTATAAATCTTGTTCAAATCAACACTTTCACGTTACATGTCGATCTTATCTCTTTGAAAATACTTGCCTTTGATGTGATTTTTTTGAAACGATTGGTTCACTACTCATCATGCTTCTCGTAAGGTTGTTAGCTTTCATATTCCTAAACAACCTGTTATGCAAATTCAAAGTAACCAAACCACTAAAGTCAATCATTGTCATATCAAGCCATAAGTAAAAATCCCCGTTCCTTTCGCTGTTGACTTCCTGGTGTGGAATGCACCGAAGCTAGACTTTCCGTAGGAGACGTTGTAAATGATGATGGCAAGTTGATAGGTATCAATGTGACGTGTTATCCAAGTCTTGGATGAGGGTCACAGTTTTGAACGATATTTCTATTGTTAATAAATTTCTTGACGTATTCTTGAAGACTTCTTAGCCTACCCCAGAGCGTAAAATTGAATTTTGTATTGACCCCAGTACAAAACCTATTTCTTAAACCCTCAAATATTTCTTCAACTAAAACGAACGTATTATGCGCCAAAGACGTTGGCTCGAGCTGTTGAAGATTATGATCGTACCATTCAATAACATCGTGGAAAAGTGAACGTGGTAGCTGACGCGTTGTGTAGAAGATCGTATACGGTTACAAGTGTGAATATTCGAACCCACGTGAAGATAACGAATATACGATTAAAATCGACTTTAATCGATAAAGTTAAAATCGCTCAAGCTACATACTAAGAGCTGATAAATGTGAAGAAGAAGGTTCAAGAGGGCGTTATTCTAGAAGCAAGAATCGACGAAGAGAAGAAATCTCAACTCTCGATTTAATTGGCCCATTTGAAATCCTCGATGAAGTAGGAACTGTGGCCTATAGACTCGTTTTACCGCCAAGTATGTTGCGTGTTCAGAATATTTTTTTTTTACGTATCGATGTTACGTAAATATGTGGACGACCCGAACCGCATTATTAATTTAGAACGGACGAAATAGCGAAAGATTTAACGTATGAGGAGATACGTGTTAACATCTTGGATAAGAAGGATCATATTCGATGCTTAAAGGTTATACCTCAAGAGTTAGAATTTGAAGTGAAGTCAAGGTATCCTCACATGTTCGGCATACCAAGTACGTACGTAAATTTCGAGGGCGAAATTCTATAAGGAGGGAAGATTGTGAAACCCCAGATTTTATGAATAAATATTTAATTTTTCTCGAAATAATTTTTTTATATTAATGTGTGGATTTGATATAATAGTTATGGGTAGTATTTATAAATTTTGCAAAGTATGCAAGTTGTCATATTATATTCGATTGGTCGGAGAATATTCTTTTTGTCGGGGAATATCCGTACGACGGTACAATTATTGGTGGACCCCACAACGAAATTATTGTCGGATTGAGAAAACGACAAAAATACTTTATGAAAATAACGGCGGAAGTTTTACCGTTAATACTGTTGAACTACTCGGTAGTAAAAGTACAGTAATACGTGTGGTTGCATAGTAGCACACAGTATTAATTATTAATGCTTATGTGAGAAGTCACTCAGTTTGATTCCATTATTGTCAGTTAATAATATGAATTATTTAGCGATAATGACGTTTTGTTTTATTCGTATTATTAACGTAATAAAACAGAAACATCTTTTTATATAAAACAGAATACTTTATTAAAGTTATTCTATAAATAGAATATATTATATTTTATTTAAAAGATTTTTCTTTAAATATGGACCATCAGATTAAAGTAATCAATCTGGACCGTTCATGGATTAGTTACTATGCATTCCATTTTCCTATAAATAGAAGCTCATTCCTTCATTATTTCTTACGAATTCACTGAACTCTAGAGAGAGAAACTATAGAGAGAAACTATAGAGAGAGAGAAGAAGAACTACTTCCTTACTTCAGCTCTTCTTTAAAACGGTAGGGAATATTATTTCTTTTATATTCATGAAGAGAACTTCTGTTATTCCATTCGTTATTATTCTGTTGGAATAACCAGTATACGCGGTCTACCCTATACTTGGTGACATTCTTCTATTATTCTGTTGGAACATCCTGTCTGTGTGTTTTACACCGGACCTGGTTCTGTTTATTATTCTGTTGGAACATCCTGTCTGTGTGTTTTACACCGGACCTGGTTCCGTTTATTATTCTGTTGGAACATCCTGTCTGTGTGTTTTACACCGGACCTGGTTCCGTTTTATTATTATTCTGTTGGAATATCCTGTCTGTGTGTTTTTACACCGGACCTGGTTCCATTATTTATTATTCTGTCGGAATGTCCTGTCTGTGCGTTTACGCCGGACCTGGTTCCATTATTTATTATTCTGTTGGAATAACCTGTTTGTGCGGTCTATCGCATGCATGGTGATTTCTTTTGTTATTCCATTCTTTATTGTACTCAGTTGGTTAAGTTTTGACTTCTATACTCCATGAAATTTGTGGAATATCCTTGATAGTTGCGTTTCATCCAGTATCTTTTCAAGAAAATATCCTTCTAAGCGTTCTTGAATTTTACTCCACAATGCAGTATCATGTTGACAATTTGGACGTTGTTAATTCCTGGATAAATTAATTCTTGAACTTGTTTTATTGAATTCTTATATCATTGTCATCATCCTCATGTTTATAAAATGTTGAAAGTCATCTGTGGCATGTAGTGCATAGATGGACTTGGTATGATTATGACCAGGGATTATTCGGTATAATCATGACCGTAATGTTACAAATGATGTGGTAAAAGTTCTCATTGGCCCGTAGTGCATTGATGGACAGTTGTTGGCATGATCATGACCATTAATGAATACACGAATATCCTTGGCCGTAGTGCAGGGGTGATTCGATGATGTGGATTATTTTATTAAGCTGAGTCTCAGCGATCGCAGTGTTGAAAAACCTTTTAAATCATAAAAGATAGTAGAGTTTATTTTCTACTTGACTCTTTTAATGGATTGCTTGTTCCGCTGCAGTTAAACTTGATGTCTATTATATTTTATCAGTTTAACATTGTTGAAGGCTAATGATACTTTATTCTGCATTATCTTAGTCATAATATTTCTTACTGGGCTAGTTGAGCTCACCCTTTCTTTCACTGTTCTCTTCAGGAAATGAGAACGTAGCTGGGACAAGTCGGGGTACGGAGTGATGGTCCGAATGATAGTATTAGTTAGTAGTCCTCACTATTCTATGTAATGGTGTGTTAATAAATGTAATGAGGACTCCTTTTGAGTATGAATACTCTCTAGAAGATAATATTTGTATTCAAACTCACAGTTTATGTTTTGTCGTATTGTACACGACAGATGTATTAATCAGTTGTATTTGTATTCTGTACTATGTATCTGACGACCCAAGATGGGTGATGTATACCTAATTTTGGGGGCGTCACACTTCCCAAAGATTCTAATTTCTAAAACAGTTTTTGACTATACCTTTATGTAAGGTGTTATTGTGAGGTGATGTCCACGGTTGGAACATGAGTCACATTTGGTATATATTTGTATCCAAGCTCACAGCATATGTGTTGTTATATTTTGCATGACAATTGTTGTAATAAAGTTGTAGTTATTTTCTGTACCATGTATTTGACGACTCAGAATGGGTTGGGTGGAATGGACCTATTTTGGGGTTGTCACAGGTGGTATCAGAGCTTAGGGATATGATCTCTGGCGGAGATCGGGGAATACAACTAGGAAGGGAGAGATGAGTAAATCCTACGCTAGTGTGTCCTACCTAAGCTTATTTGTTGGTCAGTCATAATATTGGGATATTATGTGATATGTTAATTTGTTTAATTAACCCTTGTTTTATGGCAGTATTTGAGAATGGCAGCTGAGAATTCTAATAATGGAGTGAATGAGACTGTGGGGATACTTCTAATCACTAACCGTGATAATGTGATGTCAGACGAAGAAGGAATTAGAGATATCCATGTGGTGAGTGAAGAATTGATAGTTACACCCGAGATAGTCACAGAGGTAACAACTGAGACTGAGGAAGAAGAGGAAGAAGAAGTACCAGAGGAGAGTTTATTGGAGGTATTATATGATCAAAATGTAGAATTTCAAAATCGTATTCATGAGTCAGAAGAGCAGGCAGAAGAACGACAGACGGTCGTGGAACAAAAGGATGCAACAATTCAAGCTTGTGTTACCCGATATGTGATGCTTGAACAGAAGCATTCTTTGGCAGAGTATAAGATGATAAAAATAGAATTTGAGCTGAGAGAAGAAAAAACTGAACGAGTGAGAATAAGTGATGCATGGGCAAAAGCCGCACGACACGTGGATATTGTGGAAAGAGATGTTCGATCTAAGAAGGCTAAAATAGATGATATGAATTTCTCTTTTTGGAAAGCAATTGGGAGAACCCAACATCGAGTTTTGAATTACCCTGTACATAGCGGTCAACCTGAATCCGATATGGATCGAAGATTGATGATTCAGATCATGAATGAGGAGTACGAAGAGGCAGTTGAGGGAGGAATATGTCCTTTAGAAAGGTATATTCCAACGGTAATGATGACGCCAAATGCTGCTCCAGACAAGTCAAAGCCGAGTAGTTCGAGGGATGGCGGTTGTCATGACTTCCCAACAAATGAGGAACCCAAATGAAGTTATCATGGGAGATGAGCAATGGAGAAATCATGATGATCTGAGAGATAGAATCTGAAATAGAAGCAAGGTATTCTCAACTCTTCGAAATACCAGGTACGTAAATTTCGGGGATGAAATTTCATAAGGAGGGGAGATTGTAAGACCCCGAATTTTATGAAATAAAAGTATTCAATTTTTCTTATAATTACTATTCAGTAAATGGTTAAATTGATAAAAGTTTAAAGTTATGAGTGAAATATGATTTTTTTTCAAAATAAGCAAGTGGTTATAAAATAATCATTGTTGTCGGGGAATATTCGTTTGGTCGTGGAATATTCTTTCTGTCGGAGAATATTCGTACGACGGCGCAGCCATTTGTGGGCCCCATAACAGAATAACTGTCGGGTGAAGAAAATGACAAATTTGAGTTTTTACAAATAACGGCGTAGTTGTTACCGTTAACACTGTTGAAATACCCGGTGGTTAAAATACAGTAATACGCGTTATTGCACAGTAGCACACGGTATTGCATAGTATTTTTGAAATTATTGATTCTTACGTAAGAATGCACTACTCAATAATTGTTACAGTAATTACTGTTCAATATTTTACTTTATTGATTCAATAATTGCTGCGTTGATATTTTATATTATTTTTGTTTCAATAATTGTTGTTGCACAGTATTTTTTATTATCAGATCAATAATTCATATTATTTGAATAATATTATTAGATAGCATTATTGGCAATGTCTAGAAAGTTCTGTCTAAGGAGAGGTTTGGTCATCTAATTGCGTGCCAGTAAGGAGAAATCCTTATTGGAAAGCCCCCTCTTTCCTGGGAACGGCCTGGTTGTCATAAATGTGATTCTGTAATATTATTTGTGAATAATTAATTATTGATTCATATGATAAGAAAATATTTATTTTATGTGGATATAAATGAGGGATATATTTTTGTGGTTAAAAATGAAGGAGTTAATGTTGAGGTTTTTATCCGTATTTTTGTCAGAATGAAGGTATTAAAAATCAGGATTTTTGAGATATTTTGCGGGGGTTATAATTTTTAATCCGACCGTTGGATCGTGGTAATATTTGGATATGTTATACATATATAAGTTGAGTATATGTCCACAAATTTTGAACCGTTAAAAATGAACGTATGATTTGTTATGAATTTTACAAGATGACTGGTTCAGAAATTGTTGAATTTTCGGAGTTTATCATTTTGGTGGAAAATTCTAGAATTGGTGGGCCCCACTTGTGGTTGGTGAAGAAATGTGCTGAATTATATTTCAAATGTGGTGGGTGGGAATAGTAGCAGGTAAAGCCATCAGGTTGCAGGTCAAACCTACCAAAATTTTCCTATAAATAGAGGGCTAAGTTAGAATTGAAAATCACACCAGAAACATAAGCTTTCTCTCTTTCTCTCTCTATATTATGAAGCCTATTTTGTGAGTTTTTAGATACTTGGTGAGTTTCTATTCATCAGTGCAAGTTTCCTTCAGCATCATATCCGATATCCAGTCAGAAGTACTGCTCTTTTGAAGTAAGGGATAGTAAGGGATAGTAAGGGATTTTAAGGGTTGTTATGATTTTTAATTTCGTAATTTTTCTGACCTTCAAAAATTCTAAAAAAATTTGAAATGATATTTTGATGAGTTTTCTTGATTGTGTCCAAAAATGGTGATTTTTGGATGTATAGATTGAGAGTTATGAATTTTATGAGAAAAGACTATTTTAAAAGTAACAGCTTATAATTTCTTGTGGTTAACTCCAAAATTGATGAAATTTTTATTGGGAGTACATGTATATGAAAGGAGTATACTCTGTGAATTTCAGATTTTTTAGATAAAAGTACAATTTTTGATAAGTGTCTAAATATTCGGCTATTTTGGCCATATGAAAAATAGTAAATGACTTTTAAAAATTCTGAGAAAAATATATGTTCACTATGGGACTATATTATGCTAAATCCCAGAAAAGAAATATTTTTGGAACTGATTTGGTATTTTTCATGAAAATGGTCTAGTTATGAGTAAATGAATTAAATATGTTTTGTGAAGAAAGAAAATTGGAAAATAGGATTTTATGGCTTGAGAATCCTATATGAGGTATATGCAGATTTTTTATGAGGGTTTTGGTTATTGATGATGAATTTGTAAGAGTTGACATTTTATGATGATTAAATGCATTAATTAGTAAAGTGTAAACAATTAAAATAAATTGTTTATAAATTTAAGTAATGTTATTCTTTCAATATCATTATACCGAAATATTGGTATAGATTTTATTGTGGAATTTTTATCTTTTGTGTCGGGGTTACTATTCATGAGTTACTATTCACGATTTACTATTCATGAGTTACGAATATTACTCTTGAGATTAAAACTATATGTTGATCATATTATTTTTATCATCATATATAACATTTTTTATAACCCTGATGTTGAAATTCTCTTTCACTTGAGTGTAAAGATGGGTAGATTATTGGTATGATCATGACTAGGGTTCTCTTTGGCCTGTAGTGCAAAGTTGAATTGTGACTGGTATGATCATGACCATTAAATTTATAAGTGAATATCTTTAGCTTAAGTGCAAAGGTGAATTGATCAACATGGTTATAATTATTGTTTATATAAATTCTGAAATGATTATATATTTCTTTGAGATATTAATATCTTTGGCCTGTAGTGCAAAGATGAAATATTGATGAATATCTTTGGCCTGTAGTGCAAAGATGAATTGTTGATGAATATCTTTGGCCCGTAGTGCAAAGATGACATGTTGTTGAATATCTTTGGCCAGTAGTGCAAAGATGAACAGATGTTGAGATAAACATGACCAACTGGTGATACAAATGAATATCTTTGGACGTAGTGCAAAGATGAAGTTAT
Organism: Panax notoginseng; assembly: GCA_016801055.1. NCBI lineage: Eukaryota > Viridiplantae > Streptophyta > Magnoliopsida > Apiales > Araliaceae > Panax > Panax notoginseng. The sequence continues at coordinate 218,755,328 of CM029014.1, read as the reverse complement.
TAGTATGATTATGAACAGGAAATGTGATTTGGTATAACCATGATCTTTGATGTTTCAGGTAAAGATAGGTGATGAAAATTATCATCGTCCTGGATGAAAAGAGGAATTTAGAACTACAGTTATGATTATGAGTTATTCATATGATTGTGGACCAGAATTGTTGATTGATGTTACAGGGATAAAACATTGTTGGTGGATTTTTAACATGGAGAAGATAATAGACTTTATAGTCTATTTGACTCTTCTAATGGATTGCTCGTTCCGCTGCAACTATGGTTGAAATTTTTATCATTTACCATATGTTCTAAATCTCTGATTTATTGTTGATGAAGGCTATTGATAATTGAATTATCTTTAGTCATGATATTCTTTACTGAGCTAGTTGTGCTCACCATTTTGCTTCACAATTCCTTTCAGGTAATAAGAGTGTAGCTGGGTCGAGCGGGGGTAACAAGGGAATAGAACGGTGGTCATCATTTAGTAGTTATATTTGGTGAAGAAATTAGGGTGAGGCGAACCCAACGTTGGAAGGGTGTTTTGTCACTATCATACAAGATGTCTAATGACATACAACCTCGTGTCATCATAAGACAGGGTTGTGCTCATCCACTTGCTGAGTATATCTATGGGCACTACCTATATAACTTGGTGTTTGTTTGAAGTATAATTCTCAATTAGATACAGTGGAGATAATGATAAGTCAAGAGAAGACTCACCATTGGGAAGAATATGATAGTAATCTTCTCGTTTTTCTTTGGGGTCTATTGGGTCAACCAAGGATAATTCTGTGGCCATATGATATCTATCATAACCTAGACGCATGGCCTCCCATGTACGAAGGTTTCCTTGAGCACTTCCCAAAGATTCTAATTTCTAAAACAGTTTTTGACTATACCTTTATGTAAGGTGTTATTGTGAGGTGATGTCCACGGTTGGAACATGAGTCACATTTGGTATATATTTGTATCCAAACTCACAGCATATGTGTTGTTGTATTTTGCACGACAATTGTTGTAATAAAGTTGTAGTTATTTTCTGTACCATGTATTTGACGACTCAGAATGGGTTGGGTGGAATGGACCTATTTTGGGGTTGTCACAGGTGGTATCAGAGCTTAGGGATATGATCTCTGGCGGAGATCGGGGAATACAACTAGGAAGGGAGAGATGAGTAAATCCTACGCTAGTGTGTCCTACCTAAGCTTATTTGTTGGTCAGTCATAATATTGGGATATTATGTGATATGTTAATTTGTTTAATTAACCCTTGTTTTATGGCAGTATTTGAGAATGGCAGCTGAGAATTCTAATAATGGAGTGAATGAGACTGTGGGGATACTTCTAATCACTAACCGTGATAATGTGATGTCAGACGAAGAAGGAATTAGAGATATCCATGTGGTGAGTGAAGAATTGATAGTTACACCCGAGATAGTCACAGAGGTAACAACTGAGACTGAGGAAGAAGAGGAAGAAGAAGTACCAGAGGAGAGTTTATTGGAGGTATTATATGATCAAAATGTAGAATTTCAAAATCGTATTCATGAGTCAGAAGAGCAGGCAGAAGAACGACAGACGGTCGTGGAACAAAAGGATGCAACAATTCAAGCTTGTGTTACCCGATATGTGATGCTTGAACAGAAGCATTCTTTGGCAGAGTATAAGATGATAAAAATAGAATTTGAGCTGAGAGAAGAAAAAACTGAACGAGTGAGAATAAGTGATGCATGGGCAAAAGCCGCACGACACGTGGATATTGTGGAAAGAGATGTTCGATCTAAGAAGGCTAAAATAGATGATATGAATTTCTCTTTTTGGAAAGCAATTGGGAGAACCCAACATCGAGTTTTGAATTACCCTGTACATAGCGGTCAACCTGAATCCGATATGGATCGAAGATTGATGATTCAGATCATGAATGAGGAGTACGAAGAGGCAGTTGAGGGAGGAATATATCCTTTAGAAAGGTATATTCCAACGGTAATGATGACGCCAAATGCTGCTCCAGACAAGTCAAAGCCGAGTAGTTCGAGGGATGGCGGTTGTCATGACTTCCCAACAAATGAGGAACCCAAATGAAGTTATCATGGGAGATGAGCAATGGAGAAATCATGATGATCTGAGAGATAGAATCTGAAATAGAAGCAAGGTATTCTCAACTCTTCGAAATACCAGGTACGTAAATTTCGGGGACGAAATTTCATAAGGAGGGGAGATTGTAAGACCCCGAATTTTATGAAATAAAAGTATTCAATTTTTCTTATAATTACTATTCAGTAAATGGTTAAATTGATAAAAGTTTAAAGTTATGAGTGAAATATGATTTTTTTTCAAAATAAGCAAGTGGTTATAAAATAATCATTGTTGTCGGGGAATATTCGTTTGGTCGTGGAATATTCTTTCTGTCGGAGAATATTCGTACGACGGCGCAGCCATTTGTGGGCCCCATAACAGAATAACTGTCGGGTGAAGAAAACGACAAATTTGAGTTTTTACAAATAACGGCGTAGTTGTTACCGTTAACACTGTTGAAATACCCGGTGGTTAAAATACAGTAATACGCGTTATTGCACAGTAGCACACGGTATTGCATAGTATTTTTGAAATTATTGATTCTTACGTAAGAAGGCACTACTCAATAATTGTTACAGTAATTACTGTTCAATATTTTATTTTATTGATTCAATAATTGCTGCGTTGATATTTTATATTATTGTTGTTTCAATAATTGTTGCTGCACAGTATTTTTTATTATCAGATCAATAATTCATATTATTTGAATAATATTATTAGATAGCATTATTGGCAATGTCTAGAAAGTTCTGTCTAAGGAGAGGTTTGGTCATCTAATTGCGCGCCAGTAAGGAGAAATCCTTATTGGAAAGCCCCCTCTTTCCTGGGAACGGCCTGGTTGTCATAAATGTGATTCTGTAATATTATTTGTGAATAATTAATTATTGATTCATATGATAAGAAAATATTTATTTTATGTGGATATAAATGAGGGATATATTTTTGTGGTTAAAAATGAAGGAGTTAATGTTGAGGTTTTTATCCGTATTTTTGTCGGAATGGAGGTATTAAAAATCAGAATTTTTGAGATATTTTGCGGGGGTTATAATTTTTAATCCGACCGTTGGATCGTGGTAATTTTTGGATATGTTATACATATATAAGTTGAGTATATGTCCACAAATTTTGAACCGTTAAAAATGAACGTATGATTTGTTATGAATTTTACGAGATGACTGGTTCAGAAATTGTTGAATTTTCGGAGTTTATCATTTTGGTGGAAAATTCTAGAATTGGTGGGCCCCACTTGTGGTTGGTGAAGAAATGTGCTGAATTATATTTCAAATGTGGTGGGTGGGAATAGTAGCAGGTAAAGCCATCAGGTTGCAGGTCAAACCTACCAAAATTTTCCTATAAATAGAGGGCTAAGTTAGAATTGAAAATCACACCAGAAACATAAGCTTTCTCTCTTTCTCTCTCTATATTATGAAGCATATTTTGTGAGTTTTTAGATACTTGGTGAGTTTCTATTCATCAGTGCAAGTTTCCTTCAGCATCATATCCGATATCCAGTCAGAAGTACTGCTCTTTTGAAGTAAGGGATAGTAAGGGATAGTAAGGGATTTTAAGGGTTGTTATGATTTTTAATTTCGTAATTTTTCTGACCTTCAAAAATTCTAAAAAAATTTGAAATGATATTTTGATGAGTTTTCTTGATTGTGTCCAAAAATGGTGATTTTTGGATGTATAGATTGAGAGTTATGAATTTTATGAGAAAAGACTATTTTAAAAGTAACAGCTTATAATTTCTTGTGGTTAACTCCAAAATTGATGAAATTTTTATTGGGAGTACATGTATATGAAAGGAGTATACTCTGTGAATTTCAGATTTTTAGATAAAAGTACAATTTTTGATAAATGTCTAAATATTCGGCTATTTTGGCCATATGAAAAATAGTAAATGACTTTTAAAAATTCTGAGAAAAATATATGTTCACTATGGGACTATATTATGCTAAATTCCAGAAAAGAAATATTTTTGGAACTGATTTGGTATTTTTCATGAAAATGGTCTAGTTATGAGTAAATGAATTAAATATGTTTTGTGAAGAAAGAAAATTGGAAAATAGGATTTTATGGCTTGAGAATCCTATATGAGGTATATGCAGATTTTTTATGAGGGTTTTGGTTATTGATGATGAATTTGTAAGAGTTGACATTTTATGATGATTAAATGCATTAATTAGTAAAGTGTAAACAATTAAAATAAATTGTTTATAAATTTAAGTAATGTTATTCTTTCAATATCATTATACCGAAATATTGGTATAGATTTTATTGTAGAATTTTTATCTTTTGTGTCGGGGTTACTATTCATGAGTTACTATTCACGATTTACTATTCATGAGTTACGAATATTACTCTTGAGATTAAAACTATATGTTGATCATATTATTTTTATCATCATATATAACATTTTTATAACCCTGATGTTGAAATTCTCTTTCACTAGAGTGTATAGATGGGTAGATTATTGGTATGATCATGACTAGGGTTCTCTTTGGCCTGTAGTGCAAAGTTGAATTGTGATTGGTATGATCATGACCATTGAATTTATAAGTGAATATCTTTAGCTTAAGTGCAAAGGTGAATTGATCAACATGGTTATAATTATTGTTTATATAAATTCTGAAATGATTATATATTTCTTTGAGATATTAATATCTTTGGCCTGTAGTGCAAAGATGAAATATTGATGAATATCTTTGGCCTGTAGTGCAAAGATGAATTGTTGATGAATATCTTTGGCCCGTAGTGCAAAGATGACATGTTGTTGAATATCTTTGGCCAGTAGTGCAAAGATGAACAGATGTTGAGATAAACATGACCAACTGGTGATACAAATGAATATCTTTGGACGTAGTGCAAAGATGAAGTTATTAGTATGATTATGAACATGAAATGTGATTTGGTATAACCATGATCTTTGATGTTTCAGGTAAAGATAGGTGATGAAAATTATCTTCGTCCTGGATGAAAAGAGGAATTTAGAACTACAGTTATGATTATGAGTTATTCATATGATTGTGGACCAGAATTGTTGATTGATGTTACAGGGATAAAACATTGTTGGTGGATTTTTAACATGGAGAAGATAATAGACTTTATAGTCTATTTGACTCTTCTAATGGATTGCTCGTTCCGCTGCAACTATGGTTGAAATTTTTATCATTTACCATATGTTCTAAATCTCTGATTTATTGTTGATGAAGGCTATTAATAATTGAATTATCTTTAGTCATGATATTCTTTACTGAGCTAGTTGTGCTCACCATTTTGCTTCACAATTCCTTTCAGGTAATAAGAGTGTAGCTGGGTCGAGCGGGGGTAACAAGGGAATAGAACGGTGGTCATCATTTAGTAGTTATATTTGGTGAAGAAATTAGGGTGAGGCGAACCCAACGTTGGAAGGGTGTTTTGTCACTATCATACAAGATGTCTAATGACATACAACCTCGTGTCATCATAAGACAGGGTTGTGCTCATCCACTTGCTGAGTATATCTATGGGCACTACCTATATAACTTGGTGTTTGTTTGAAGTATAATTCTAAATTAGATACAGTGGAGATAATGATAAGTCAAGAGAAGACTCACCATTGGGAAGAATATGATAGTAATCTTCTCGTTTTTCTTTGGGGTCTATTGGGTCAACCAAGGATAATTCTGTGGCCATATGATATCTATCATAACCTAGACGCATGGCCTCCCATGTACGAAGGTTTCCTTGAGCACTTCCCAAAGATTCTAATTTCTAAAACAGTTTTTGACTATACCTTTATGTAAGGTGTTATTGTGAGGTGATGTCCACGGTTGGAACATGAGTCACATTTGGTATATATTTGTATCCAAGCTCACAGCATATGTGTTGTTATATTTTGCATGACAATTGTTGTAATAAAGTTGTAGTTATTTTCTGTACCATGTATTTGACGACTCAGAATGGGTTGGGTGGAATGGACCTATTTTGGGGTTGTCACAGGTGGTATCAGAGCTTAGGGATATGATCTCTGGCGGAGATCGGGGAATACAACTAGGAAGGGAGAGATGAGTAAATCCTACGCTAGTGTGTCCTACCTAAGCTTATTTGTTGGTCAGTCATAATATTGGGATATTATGTGATATGTTAATTTGTTTAATTAACCCTTGTTTTATGGCAGTATTTGAGAATGGCAGCTGAGAATTCTAATAATGGAGTGAATGAGACTGTGGGGATACTTCTAATCACTAACCGTGATAATGTGATGTCAGACGAAGAAGGAATTAGAGATATCCATGTGGTGAGTGAAGAATTGATAGTTACACCCGAGATAGTCACAGAGGTAACAACTGAGACTGAGGAAGAAGAGGAAGAAGAAGTACCAGAGGAGAGTTTATTGGAGGTATTATATGATCAAAATGTAGAATTTCAAAATCGTATTCATGAGTCAGAAGAGCAGGCAGAAGAACGACAGACGGTCGTGGAACAAAAGGATGCAACAATTCAAGCTTGTGTTACCCGATATGTGATGCTTGAACAGAAGCATTCTTTGGCAGAGTATAAGATGATAAAAATAGAATTTGAGCTGAGAGAAGAAAAAACTGAACGAGTGAGAATAAGTGATGCATGGGCAAAAGCCGCACGACACGTGGATATTGTGGAAAGAGATGTTCGATCTAAGAAGGCTAAAATAGATGATATGAATTTCTCTTTTTGGAAAGCAATTGGGAGAACCCAACATCGAGTTTTGAATTACCCTGTACATAGCGGTCAACCTGAATCCGATATGGATCGAAGATTGATGATTCAGATCATGAATGAGGAGTACGAAGAGGCAGTTGAGGGAGGAATATGTCCTTTAGAAAGGTATATTCCAACGGTAATGATGACGCCAAATGCTGCTCCAGACAAGTCAAAGCCGAGTAGTTCGAGGGATGGCGGTTGTCATGACTTCCCAACAAATGAGGAACCCAAATGAAGTTATCATGGGAGATGAGCAATGGAGAAATCATGATGATCTGAGAGATAGAATCTGAAATAGAAGCAAGGTATTCTCAACTCTTCGAAATACCAGGTACGTAAATTTCGGGGATGAAATTTCATAAGGAGGGGAGATTGTAAGACCCCGAATTTTATGAAATAAAAGTATTCAATTTTTCTTATAATTACTATTCAGTAAATGGTTAAATTGATAAAAGTTTAAAGTTATGAGTGAAATATGATTTTTTTTCAAAATAAGCAAGTTGTTATAAAATAATCATTGTTGTCGGGGAATATTCGTTTGGTCGTGGAATATTCTTTCTGTCGGAGAATATTCGTACGACGGCGCAGCCATTTGTGGGCCCCATAACAGAATAACTGTCGGGTGAAGAAAATGACAAATTTGAGTTTTTACAAATAACGGCGTAGTTGTTACCGTTAACACTGTTGAAATACCCGGTGGTTAAAATACAGTAATACGCGTTATTGCACAGTAGCACACGGTATTGCATAGTATTTTTGAAATTATTGATTCTTACGTAAGAATGCACTACTCAATAATTGTTACAGTAATTACTGTTCAATATTTTACTTTATTGATTCAATAATTGCTGCGTTGATATTTTATATTATTTTTGTTTCAATAATTGTTGTTGCACAGTATTTTTTATTATCAGATCAATAATTCATATTATTTGAATAATATTATTAGATAGCATTATTGGCAATGTCTAGAAAGTTCTGTCTAAGGAGAGGTTTGGTCATCTAATTGCGTGCCAGTAAGGAGAAATCCTTATTGGAAAGCCCCCTCTTTCCTGGGAACGGCCTGGTTGTCATAAATGTGATTCTGTAATATTATTTGTGAATAATTAATTATTGATTCATATGATAAGAAAATATTTATTTTATGTGGATATAAATGAGGGATATATTTTTGTGGTTAAAAAATGAAGGAGTTAATGTTGAGGTTTTTATCCGTATTTTTGTCAGAATGAAGGTATTAAAAATCAGGATTTTTGAGATATTTTGCGGGGGTTATAATTTTTAATCCGACCGTTGGATCGTGGTAATATTTGGATATGTTATACATATATAAGTTGAGTATATGTCCACAAATTTTGAACCGTTAAAAATGAACGTATGATTTGTTATGAATTTTACAAGATGACTGGTTCAGAAATTGTTGAATTTTCGGAGTTTATCATTTTGGTAGAAAATTCTAGAATTGGTGGGCCCCACTTGTGGTTGGTGAAGAAATGTGCTGAATTATATTTCAAATGTGGTGGGTGGGAATAGTAGCAGGTAAAGCCATCAGGTTGCAGGTCAAACCTACCAAAATTTTCCTATAAATAGAGGGCTAAGTTAGAATTGAAAATCACACCAGAAACATAAGCTTTCTCTCTTTCTCTCTCTATATTATGAAGCATATTTTGTGAGTTTTTAGATACTTGGTGAGTTTCTATTCATCAGTGCAAGTTTCCTTCAGCATCATATCCGATATCCAGTCAGAAGTACTGCTCTTTTGAAGTAAGGGATAGTAAGGGATAGTAAGGGATTTTAAGGGTTGTTATGATTTTTAATTTCGTAATTTTTCTGACCTTCAAAAATTCTAAAAAAATTTGAAATGATATTTTGATGAGTTTTCTTGATTGTGTCCAAAAATGGTGATTTTTGGATGTATAGATTGAGAGTTATGAATTTTATGAGAAAAGACTATTTTAAAAGTAACAGCTTATAATTTCTTGTGGTTAACTCCAAAATTGATGAAATTTTTATTGGGAGTACATGTATATGAAAGGAGTATACTCTGTGAATTTCAGATTTTTTAGATAAAAGTACAATTTTTGATAAGTGTCTAAATATTCGGCTATTTTGGCCATATGAAAAATAGTAAATGACTTTTAAAAATTCTGAGAAAAATATATGTTCACTATGGGACTATATTATGCTAAATCCCAGAAAAGAAATATTTTTGGAACTGATTTGGTATTTTTCATGAAAATGGTCTAGTTATGAGTAAATGAATTAAATATGTTTTGTGAAGAAAGAAAATTGGAAAATAGGATTTTATGGCTTGAGAATCCTATATGAGGTATATGCAGATTTTTTATGAGGGTTTTGGTTATTGATGATGAAATTGTAAGAGTTGACATTTTATGATGATTAAATGCATTAATTAGTAAAGTGTAAACAATTAAAATAAATTGTTTATAAATTTAAGTAATGTTATTCTTTCAATATCATTATACCGAAATATTGGTATAGATTTTATTGTGGAATTTTTATCTTTTGTGTCGGGGTTACTATTCATGAGTTACTATTCACGATTTACTATTCATGAGTTACGAATATTACTCTTGAGATTAAAACTATATGTTGATCATATTATTTTTATCATCATATATAACATTTTTTATAACCCTGATGTTGAAATTCTCTTTCACTAGAGTGTAAAGATGGGTAGATTATTGGTATGATCATGACTAGGGTTCTCTTTGGCCTGTAGTGCAAAGTTGAATTGTGACTGGTATGATCATGACCATTAAATTTATAAGTGAATATCTTTAGCTTAAGTGCAAAGGTGAATTGATCAACATGGTTATAATTATTGTTTATATAAATTCTGAAATGATTATATATTTCTTTGAGATATTAATATCTTTGGCCTGTAGTGCAAAGATGAAATATTGATGAATATCTTTGGCCTGTAGTGCAAAGATGAATTGTTGATGAATATCTTTGGCCCGTAGTGCAAAGATGACATGTTGTTGAATATCTTTGGCCAGTAGTGCAAAGATGAACAGATGTTGAGATAAACATGACCAACTGGTGATACAAATGAATATCTTTGGACGTAGTGCAAAGATGAAGTTATTAGTATGATTATGAACATGAAATGTGATTTGGTATAACCATGATCTTTGATGTTTCAGGTAAAGATAGGTGATGAAAATTATCATCGTCCTGGATGAAAAGAGGAATTTAGAACTACAGTTATGATTATGAGTTATTCATATGATTGTGGACCAGAATTGTTGATTGATGTTACAGGGATAAAACATTGTTGGTGGATTTTTAACATGGAGAAGATAATAGACTTTATAGTCTATTTGACTCTTCTAATGGATTGCTCGTTCCGCTGCAACTATGGTTGAAATTTTTATCATTTACCATATGTTCTAAATCTCTGATTTATTGTTGATGAAGGCTATTGATAATTGAATTATCTTTAGTCATGATATTCTTTACTGAGCTAGTTGTGCTCACCATTTTGCTTCACAATTCCTTTCAGGTAATAAGAGTGTAGCTGGGTCGAGCGGGGGTAACAAGGGAATAGAACGGTGGTCATCATTTAGTAGTTATATTTGGTGAAGAAATTAGGGTGAGGCGAACCCAACGTTGGAAGGGTGTTTTGTCACTATCATACAAGATGTCTAATGACATACAACCTCGTGTCATCATAAGACAGGGTTGTGCTCATCCACTTGCTGAGTATATCTATGGGCACTACCTATATAACTTGGTGTTTGTTTGAAGTATAATTCTAAATTAGATACAGTGGAGATAATGATAAGTCAAGAGAAGACTCACCATTGGGAAGAATATGATAGTAATCTTCTCGTTTTTCTTTGGGGTCTATTGGGTCAACCAAGGATAATTCTGTGGCCATATGATATCTATCATAACCTAGACGCATGGCCTCCCATGTACGAAGGTTTCCTTGAGCACTTCCCAAAGATTCTAATTTCTAAAACAGTTTTTGACTATACCTTTATGTAAGGTGTTATTGTGAGGTGATGTCCACGGTTGGAACATGAGTCACATTTGGTATATATTTGTATCCAAACTCACTGCATATGTGTTGTTATATTTTGCACGACAATTGTTGTAATAAAGTTGTAGTTATTTTCTGTACCATGTATTTGACGACTCAGAATGGGTTGGGTGGAATGGACCTATTTTGGGGTTGTCACAGGTTATATGATTTCAAGTAAGTATCCACATAATAGCATGAATCAACATAGTTCTCAACTGGTTGTTCCATGTGAAGGATTCCAATTACTCCATTGGGTTAAAGAATACCAGATAACTGCTATACCCCACATGAACAACTCATGATCTCTAAGTCTACCTTATATTTTCCACTCCTATCAGACACTTCAAACTTGTGCCCCCCATCCCAGTCATACTGTGAAACCCCAGATTTTATGAATAAAGATTTAATTTTTTCGAAATATTTTTTTTAAATATTATGGTGTGAATTTGAGATAATGTTATAGTTGTGGGGAGTATTTATAAATTTTGCAAAGTATGAAAGTTGTTGTATTATATTCGATTGGTCGGGGAATATTCGTACGATGACACAATTATTGGTGGACCCCACAACAAAATTATTGTCGGATTGAGAAAACGACAAAAATATTTTATGAAAATAACGGCGGAAGTTTTACCGTTAATACTGTTGAACTACTCGGTAGTAAAAGTACAGTAATACGTGTGGTTGCATAGTAGCATGCAGTATTGATTATTGAGACTTACGTGATAAGTCATTCAATTTTGTTTTATTGGTATTATTAATGTAATAAAACAGAAAAGCTTTTTATATAAAACAGAATACTTTTATAAAGTTTTTCGTTTTATTAGGTTAATAGTAAAATCTTTTTATATAAAACAAAATACTTTTATAAAGTTATCTGTTTTATTAGACAATAATTAGAATATATTTTATTTTATTGTGCATAGTATTTGCGTAGTGCCTGCATAGTATTTGCATAGTAAAATCTTTTATAAAGTTATTCGTTTTATTATATTATAAATATAATATATTATATTTTATTTAAAAGATTTTGCTTTAAATATGGACCGTCAGATTAAAGTAAATCAATCTAGACCGTTCATGAGTTAGTTACTATGCAGTCCATTTTTTTATAAATAGAAGCTCATTCCTTTATTATTTCTTACGAATTCATTGAAACTCTAGAGAGAGAAAATTATAGAGAGAGAAGAAAAATATTCTGCTACTTCACTACTCCGATATCAAGTTTATTTTACGGTAAGGGATATTATTTATTGTACTCGTAAGGAGTATTATTTTCTTTTGTATTCATGAAGAGAACTTCTGTTATTCTATTCTTTATTATTCTACTAGAATAACCAGTATACGCGGACTACCCTATAGTTGGTGACATTCTTCTATTATTCCGTCTTTATTATTATTCTGTCAGAATATCCTGTCTGTGCTTTACGCCGGACCTGGTTCCATTAATTATTATTCTGTCGGAATATCATGTCTGTGCGTTTACGCTGGACCTGGTTCCATTATTTATTATTCTGTCGAAATATCCTGTCGGTGCATTTACGCATGACCTGGTTCCACTATTTATTTTTCTGTTGGAATAACCTGTCTGTGCGGTCTATCGTATGCATGGTGATTTCTGTTGTTATTCCATTCTTTATTATTCTGTTGAAACATCCTGTCGGTGCGAATTTCTCCTGACCTGGTTCCGTTATTATTATTCTGTTGGAATAACCTGTCTATGCGAAGTACCGCATGCATAGTGATTTCTTTTGTTATTCCATTCTTTATTATACTTAGTTGGTTAAAGTTTTGACTTCTATACTCCATAAAATTAGTGGAATATCCTTGATATTTGTGCTTCATCTAGTATTTTTTTATGAAAATATTCTTTTGAGTATTCTTGAATTTTACTCTACAAAGCAGTATCATGTTGACAATTTGGACGTTATCAGTTCCTAGATAAATTAATTCTTGAACTTGTTTTTTTGAATTCTTATATCATTGTCATCATCCTCATGTTTATAAAATGTTGAAAGTCATCTATGGCCTGTAGTGCATAGATGGACTTGGTATGATTATGACCAGGGATTATTCGGTATAATCATGACCGTAATGTTACAAATGATGCGGAAAAAGTCTTCATTGGCCCGTAGTGCATTGATGGACAGTTTTTGGTATGATTATGGCTATGGATTCTCTTTGGCTGTAGTGCAAAGATGAATTATTTTATGGCATGATCAGGACCGTTGATGAAAACATGATTATCTTTAGCCGTAGTGTATGGATAATTCGTGGTCGTGATACTAAAGAATATCCTTGGTCGTAGTGCAGGGGTGATTCGATGATGTGGATTATTTATTAAGCTGAGTCCCAGCGATAAAAGTCATGAAAAACCTTTTAAATCATAAAAGATAGTAGATTTTATTCTCTACTTGACTCTTTTAATGGATTACATGTTCCGCTGCAGTTAAACTTGATATTTGTTATATTTTATCAGTTTAACACTGTTGGAGACTAATGATAGTTTATTCTGTATTATCTTAGTCATAATATTTCTTACTGGGCTAGTTGAGCTCACCCTTTCTTTCACTGTTCTCTTCAGAAAATGAGAATATAGTTGGAACGAGTCAGAAAACGGAGTGATGGACCAGATGATAGCATTAGTAGTCCTCACTATTCTATGTAATAGTGTGATAATAATTGTAATGAGGACTCCTTTTGAGTATGGATACTTTCTAGAAGACAATATTTGTATTCAAACTCACAGTTTATGTTTTGTCGTATTGTACACGACAGTTGTATTATTAAGTTATATTTGAATTCTGTACCATGTATCTGGCGACTCAAGATGGGTGATGTATACCTAATTTTGGGGGCGTCACACATACTCACAGTACTTGGTTAACTCAATGGCCTTATTGACCTTTGTCATAATCCTAGGACATAACTTTGCCTCTATTTTTTGCATCTCATCCCTCTTTGTATGAATTCTACCCATGACTTGTGTTTTTATATCTTCAAACATAGTAAGTAATGGTTTATATCTAGCCTCTAAGATCCAACTATTAAAACATTCAGACATGTTATTAGTCACAACATCACATTTTGTTTCACAAGAAAAAAAATCCTTGCTCCACTGCTTAGGAGGAATAGTTAAAAGATGAGTGTGAGCATCCTTACTCTCCTGCCTGATGTCAACCATTGCCCTTCTGAACTCATGAGGATTATTGGCCTTGGCTACTCTCCAAAACATCACCTTCAAGACTGCTCCTGGCCACTTCTTCCTCCAGTTAGCATAGATGTGTCTGGCAAAACATCTATGCTCTGCCTCTGGCAAAAGCTCTTGTATGGCAGGAACCAAACCCTTGCATTTTTTTTCAGTAAACACAGGTTAGTACTAATATTACAAAATATAATAACAAGTAATAAAAACATAAAGTTCAAAAACATAAAGTTACATAATTACAAACTAAAACTGAAATTGAAATTATACCTTTTGTTGGTCAGTTATCAAGGTCCATCCTCTACCTAACTCCAGGCCAACATCCTCAAGCAATAGACCCAGAAACCAACTCTAGGAATCCTTGTTCTCACTTTCAATCACTGCCCAAGAAATTGGAAACATTTGGTTGTTTGCATCCCTACCAACATCAGACAACAACTCACCCCTACAGTATGTCTTTAAGAAACAACCATCAAGCCCTATTATGTGTCTACATCCTTCCAACCAATTTTGTTTAACAGCTTTAAAACAAATGTACATTCTTTGGAATCTAGGTGGAGTGCCCACATCACCTCTAATTTGGACTGTGCTTCCAGGATTTGTAGCTAGAATCTCATTCCCATACTCTCAGACTTTAGCATAATGTTCCTTCAAGGTACTCTCAATTTCACTTAAAGCCATTTTCTTTACTCGTCGACACTGAGGTAGTGATGATTGCAGTCCAAATTTTTGTTTAATTGCAGCCTGTATTTCCCTCAACTTCATTCTTGGTTTTGCTCTTATTGTACCCCCAAATTTGTCAACCAACCATCTAGACTTGACAATCCTAATCCTTGTTTTCCTCACACAATAATGTTGCTCATTGTATGATTTAATTTGAAACACCTTCTCAAGTGGCACATAACTAGCCCACAACCCCCAAGGACAGTTAGTGGCACACTTTGCTTGTATTCTTGTTTTCTCATTAACAGAAAAATGTATTACCTTTCCATTACCAACTGCATAATTCACTATAGCTTCCCTACACTGTTCAGCACCAGTGAATATCATATCAACTTCAAATTTTATCTTGCTAATTGGAGTGTTGGGATTATATGTTGGAACCACTATTTTCTTTTTCCTTTGTGGCTCCTCTCCTTCCCAATCACTGTTACTACTAGAATCACCACTTGGAGGAATCTCATCATCAGAATTTTCTTCAGTTTCTACCCAAGGCCTCATTCCTTTTGTCCCAAACCTCATCTCTGACTCAACATCTGAAAATGTTGGTTCAACTTCCACATCTGCAGCCTTAGTTTTTCTAGATGCCCTAGTCTTTTTCCCCTTGCTACTGCTCTCTTGTGTACCAGCTTCCACCATTGGTTGCTTTCTTGGGATAGATGAAGCCCCAACCTCCTCAACATGTAAGTGACCAATATCAACTGGATCTTCATCAAGGTTTACTTCACAATCCAAAATTAACTCTTGTCCTCTTGATTTTTTTATCAGTCCTGTGACAACCCCAAAACAGGTCCATTCCATCCAACCCCAAATACATGGTACAGAAAATAACTACAACTTTATTACAACAATTATCGTGCAAAATACAACAACACATATGCTGTGAGTTTGGATACACATATATACCAAATGTGACTCATGTTCCAACCGTGGACATCACCTCACAATAACACCTTACATAAAGGTATAGTCAAAAACTGTTTTAGAAATTAGAATCTTTGGGAAGTGCTCAAGGAAACCTTCATACATGGGAGGCCACGCATCTAGGTTATGATAGATATCATATGGCCACAGAATTATCCCTGGTTGACCCAATAGACCCCAAAGAAAAACGAGAAGATTACTATCACATTCTTCCCAATGGTGAGTCTTTTCTTGACATATCATTATCTCCACTGTCTCTAATTGAGAATTATACTTCAAACAAACACCAAGATTATATAGGTAGTGCTCGTAAATATACTCAGCAAGTGGATGAGCACATCCCTGTCTTATGATGATACGAGGTTGTATTGCATTAGACATCTTGTATGGTAGTAGCAAAACACCCTTCCAACGTTGGGTTCGCCTCACCCTATTTGATTCATCAAATATAACTACTAAATGATGTATACAATACTTTTCTATACTGCTTAGGTAGAACCTCCACAACTAGAGACCACCGTTTTATTTCTCCATTACCCTTGCTCGACCCAGCTACACTCTTATTACCTGAAAAGAAATTTTGAAGCAAAAGGGTGAGCACAACTAGCCCAGTAAAGAATATCATGACTAACGATAATTAAATTATCAATAGTATTCATCAGTAACAAATCAGAGATTTAGAACATATGGTAGATGATAAAACTTTTCAACCATAGTTGCAACGGAACGAGCAATTCATTAGAAGAGTCAATAGACTATAAAGTCTATTATCTTCTCCATGTTAAAAACCCACCAATAATGTTTTATCCCTGTAACATCAATCAACAATTCCTGTCCACAATCACATGTATAACTCATAATCGTAATTGTTATTCTAAATTCCTTTTCTCATCCAGGACAAAGATAATTTTCATCACCTGAAACATCAAAGATCATGGTTATACCAAATCACAGTTCATGTTCATAATCATATTAATAATTTCATCTTTGCACTACGGGCCAAAGATATTCATCAACATACCATCTTTGCACTACAGGCCAAAGATATTCAACAACAGGTCATCTTTGCACTACAGGCCAAAGATATTCAACAATAGGTCATCTTTGCACTACGGGCCAAAGATATTCATCAATAAGTCATCTTTGCACTACGGGCCAAAGATATTTATATCTCAAAGAAATATATAATCATTTCAGAATTTATATAAACAATAATTATAACCATGTTGATCAATTCACCTTTGCACTTACGCTAAAGATATTCAATTATAAATTCAATGGTCATGATCATACCAGTCAATAATTCAACTTTGCACTACTGGCCAAAGGGAACCCATAGTCATGATCATATCAAAAAAATCTACCCATCTTTACACTCAAGTCAAAGAGAAATATCATCATTAGGGTTATAAAAATGTTATATATGATAATAAAATCAATATATAGATTTAATCTCAAAAGTAATATTCACAAATCAACTATAATTTGGTCAGAAAAAGAAACTAATTTTGTCGTAAATAGTAACTCGTGAATAGTAACTCATGAATAGTAACTCGTGAATAGTAACTTGTGAATTGTAACTCATGAATAGTAAATCCGACACAAAAAGATAAAAATTTCACAATAAAATACATACCAATATTTCGGTATAATAATATTAAAAGAATAATATTTCTTAAGCTTATCAACAATTTATTTTAATTGTTTACACTTTACTAAATAATGCGTTTAATCATCCTAAAGTGCCAAACTCATAAGATTTCATCACTAATAACCAAAAACTCTCATCAAAAATCTGCATATACCTCATATAGGATTCTCAAGCCATAAAATCCTATTTTCTAATTTTCTTACTTCACATAACATATTTAATTCATTTACTCATAACTAGTCTATTTTCATGAAAAATACCAAATCAGTTCTAAAAATATTTTTTTTCTGAAATTTAGCAGAATATAGTCCCATATTGAACATATATTTTTCTCAGAATTTTTAAAACTTATTTACTATTTTTCATATGGCCAAAATAGCCGAATATTTAGACATTTATGATAAATTATAATTGTATCCAAAAATTTCGAAATTCACAGAGTAAACTGATATTATATAGATATACTTCCAATAAAAATTTTATCAATTTTGGAGTTAACCACAAGGAGTTATAAGTTGTTACTTTTAAAATAGTCTTTTCTCATAAAATTCGTAACACATAATCTATACATCAAAAAATCGTCATTTTTGGACACAATTAAGAAAACTCATCAATTAATCATTTCAAATTTTTTTAGAATTTTTGAAGTTTTGAAAAATTACGAAACTGAAAATCATAGCAACCCTTAAAATCCCTTACTATCCCTTACCTCAAAAGAGCAGCACTTCAGACTGGATATCGGATATGACGCTGAAGAAAACTCGCACTGATGAATAGCAACTCACCAAGTATCTAAATACTCACAAAATACACTCAATAATCTAGAGAGAGAAAGAGAGAAAACTTATGAATTCTGGTGTGATTTTCAATTCTAATTTAGCCCTCTATTTATAGGAAAATGTTAGCACGCCGAAGCAGCATTAACCTACAACCTGATGGCTTTACCTGCTACTATTCCCACCCACCACATTTGAATAAAAATCTCAGCACATTTCTTCACCAACCAAGAGTGGGGCCCACCAATTCTAAAATTTTCCACCAAAATGATTAACTCCGAAAATTCAACAATTTCTGAACCAGTCATCTCGTAAAATTCATAACAAATCATACATTCATTTTTAACGGTTCAAAATTTGTGGACATATACTCAACTTATATATGTATAATATATCCTAATATTACCACGATCCAACGATCGGATTAAAAATTATAACCCCCGCAAAATATCTCAAAAACCCTGATTTTTAATACCTCCATTCTGACAAAAATAATGATAAAAACCTCAACATTAACTCCTTCATTTTTAACTACAAAAATATATCCCTCATTTATATCCACATAAAATAAATATTTCCTTATCATATGAATCAATAATTAATTATTCACAAATAATATTACAGAATCACATTTATGACAACCAGACCATTCCCAGGAAAGAGGGGACTTTCCAATAAGAATTTCTCCTTACTGGCGCGCAATTAGGTGACCAAACCTCTCATTAGACAGAACTTTCTAGATATTGCCAATAATGTTATCTAATAATATTATTCAAATAATATGAATTATTGATCTGATAATGAGAAATACTGTGCAGTGATAATTATTGAACAACAATAATATAAAATTTCAACGTAGCAATTATTGAATCAATAAAATAAAATATTGAACAGTAATTACTGTAACAATTATTGAGTAGTGCCTTCTTACGTAAGAATCAATAATTTCAAAAATACTATGCAATACCGTGTGCTACTGTGCAATAACGCGTATTACTGTATTTTAACCACCGGGTATTCCAACAGTGTTAACGGTAACAACTACGCTGTTATTTGTAAAAACTCAAATTTGTCATTTTCTTCATCTGATAGTTATTCTGTTATGGGGCCCATAAATGGCTGCGCCGTTGTACGAATATTCCCCGACAGAAAGAATATTCCACGACCAAACGAATATTCCCCGACAACAATGAATATTTTATAACCACTTGTGTATTTTGAAAAAAAATTCATATATCACCCTTAACTTTAACATTTATCAATTTAACCATTTACTGAATAGTAATTATAAGAAAAATTAAATACTTTTATTTCATAAAATTCGGGGTCTTACAAGTCCCTTTCTTTTCCTTATATTTATCAACTCCTTATTCTCATCATCATCAGTAGCATCATTTAACTCCTCATCACTTTCCTCATAAGTAGCATCACTTGAATCATCATCCATCTGCTTTGGTGCTTCCTCATCTCTGACATCAACCTCAGCAGGCGTTTCTTCATTATCCTCATGGTCATAGCATATATCAATCTTCCCAATTTTCAGAGCTTCGTCCAACAGCAGTCTTACACTATTGTCATCATGAAGAAGTTCTAGACCCTCCTTCAATGTCCACCCCACCAATTTGAAGTACATATCAAAGTGTCTTTTATACCCTAAGTGTTTTACCAACTTAGCCATCCCTCAAAATTCAAGTAATCTCCATCAGCCCCCTTATAAGTTTCTTTCTTTCCACCCTTATAAACATATGATTCATCCTCCTTAGTAACAAACTGACCTCCATGGTACAACTCAACATCAAAGTAGTTCATGCTGCATTAAACAACATGTTCAATTTGTTAGTACCATGACCATTTACTGAATAAACTTATTACATGGTCACCAATTAAAGAAATCTGTTAACATTAAAGAAACACAACTATAAACATTAAAGAAACACTAAACCTTAATTTCTTTTTATGATTGCTTAACTCTTAAACCTATGTGATTTCCATTTATCAATTCAACCTATGTGATTTTTACACTTTTACACTATTAGGGGTTTGACAATCAGTGAAGTTATGGCTACCAACTATTAGGGAAAAAGCACTTTTACACTAATGTTGGTAGCCATAACTTCACTGATAATATTCCTCTGGTCATTCATGTTTAAATCCAAAGGCTAATCAAGTATTTTCACTAATGCATAAAAGTGCAATACTTCATATGAGAACATGGGGATTTGAAAAAACAAAGATGAAAAGGTGCAATACTTCATATTAACACCGTATACCTTCACTTTTAAGAAAAAACAAAGATGAAAAGAGTGCAATATTTTAAGAATTCAGACAAAAATTGGTGGAACCCAGACCACACTTACATGTTCGGTAGACGATTGGAACCCTGATTTCCTTGGAATGATACCCCACCTTGTTCGTCTGTCTCTATCGCTTAATATGGTAGACGATTGGAACCTTAACTTTATTGGAATGATACCCCATCTTGTTCGTCTGTTTGTGTCGCCAGAGAACCCTACCTCCTTCCCAGCGGTGGGCAAATAAATCGATTTTTTCAATTTTTGGACGAACCGGACCGGTCTTAACCGGTCGGTTCGGTATAAATATAAACCGGTTCGGTTCGGTACAAAAAAATCGGTATATACCGATTTTTCGGTACCGGTTTCGGTTCGACGCTTTTATGGTTCGGTATAAACCGAACCGGACCGGTATATACCGGTTTTCTAATTTTTTATTAATAATAATAATAATAATAATAGTAATAAAATATTGATTATAATAATAATAAAATAATAATATTAATAAAAAATAATAATAATAATAATAAAAATATTAATTATATTAATTTTCGGTAAAAATCGGTACCGAATCGGTATCGCCGGTTCGGTATACCGGTCCAACAGGTACCGGTATCGGTACCTAAATTTGAGTAATTTTGGTACCGGTTCGGTTCAGTACCGGTCCGGTTCGGGCCGATTTTTATCGGTTGCCCACCCCTACTCCTTCCTGGATTTCTTCTCAAACAAAGGTTTGCTTTTGAGCCCTAGATGAATTGTTTATTTGTGCCTTTGTTTTTCTTTTGTTTTCTATGGTTTCCTCCCCCAATTCCACGAAGGCTAAACTGATATGTCTGCAATGACCCGATCAGCAAATACACGTCATTAGTATTTAATTTGTAAAAGCCACGTAGGAAAATAAGGCCAATTTTTTAACGCCTGTCTGCAAAATTAGACGGAATGGGTTAATTGCACATTTTTAAATAGTATAGTGGGCTAATTGAATATTTTAAAATCACAGTGGCTAATTGCTTAAATCACTACTGTGACGCCCCCAAAATTAAGTATACATCACCCATCTTGGGTCGTCAGATACATAGTACAGAATACAAATACAACTGATTAATACATCTGTCGTGTACAATACGACAAAACATAAACTGTGAGTTTGAATACAAATATTATCTTCTAGAGAGTATTCATACTCAAAAGGAGTCCTCATTACATTTATTAACACACCATTACATAGAATAGTGAGGACTACTAACTAATACTATCATTCGGACCATCACTCCGTACCCCGACTTGTCCCAGCTACGTTCTCATTTCCTGAAGAGAACAGTGAAAGAAAGGGTGAGCTCAACTAGCCCAGTAAGAAATATTATGACTAAGATAATGCAGAATAAATTATCATTAGCCTTCAACAATGTTAAACTGATAAAATATAATAGACATCAAGTTTAACTGTAGCGGAACAAGCAATCCATTAAAAGAGTCAAGTAGAAAATAAACTCTACTATCTTTTATGATTTAAAAAGTTTTTCAACACTGTAATCGCTGAGACTCAGCTTAATAAAATAATCCACATCATCGAATCACCCCTGCACTACGGCCAAGGATATTCGTGTATTCATTAATGGTCATGATCATGCCAACAACTGTCCATCAATGCACTACGGACCAATGAGGACTTTTACCACATCATTTGTAACATTACGATCATGATTATACCGAATAATCCCTGGTCATAATCATACCAAGTCCATCTATGCAATACATGCCACAGATGACTTTCAACATTTTATAAACATGAGGATGATGACAATGATATAAGAATTCAATAAAACAAGTTCAAGAATTAATTTATCCAGGAATTAACAACGTCCAAATTGTCAACATGATACTGCATTGTGGAGTAAAATTCAAGAATGCTTAGAAGAATATTTTCTTGAAAAGATACTGGATGAAACGCAACTATCAAGGATATTCCACAAATTTCATGGAGTATAGAAGTCAAAACTTAACCAACTGAGTATAATAAAGAATGGAATAACAAAAGAAATCACCATGCATGCGATAGACCGCACAGACAGATTATTCCAACAGAATAATAAATAATGGAACCAGGTCCGGTGTAAACGCACAGATAGGATATTCCGACAGAATAATAAATAATGGAACCAGGTCCGGTGTAAAACACACAGACAGGATATTCCAACAGAATAATAATAAAACGGAACCAGGTCCGGTGTAAAACACACAGACAGGATGTTCCAACAGAATAATAAACGGAACCAGGTCCGGTGTAAAACACACAGACAGGATGTTCCAACAGAATAATAGAAGAATGTCACCAAGTATAGGGTAAACCGCGTATACTGGTTATTCCAACAGAATAATAACAAATGGAATAACAGAAGTTCTCTTCATGAATATAAAAGAAATAATATTCCCTACCTTAAAAGAACTGGATATTGGAAAAGTGATGTAGCAGAATACTTTTAGTCTCTCTCTCTCTTATTCTCTCTATACTTTCTCTCTCTATAGCTTGAATGAATTCGTGAAAAATAATGAAGCCCTAGGCCTCTATTTATAGAAAAACTGAGGGTGGCTCTTGGTCTTAACGAAGGGTCAAATGACTCTTGGTCTTAACGAAGGGTCAAATGACTCTTGGTAATTTTGAAGGGACAACTACTATTGACGAAAGTAATTACTATTGACCAAGGTAAATACTATTGACGAAGGTAATTACTATTGACCAAGGTAAATATTATTGACCAAGGTAAATACTATTGACGAAGGTAATTACTATTGATCAAGGTAAATACTATTGACGACGGTAATTACTATTGACGACGGTAATTACTATTGACGAAGAGACTCTTAGATGATGACATATGGCCCCCCATAAAATAACCAAACTTACCACAACGTCTCAATAATATAACATATTATACAGATGATACTATGACAATAATTTAAGAGATATGATGCAGCAATTACTGTAGCAATAATTGAGTATAGCTGAGTGACTTCTCACGTAAGCATCAATAATCAATACCGTGTGCTACTATGCAACCACGCGTATTACTGTACTTTTACTACCGAGTAGTTCAACAGTTTTAACGGTTTTAACGGTAACACTTCAGCCGTTATTTTTAATAAAATATTTTTGTCGTTTTCTCAATCCGACAATAATTCCGTTGTGGGGTCCACCAATGATTGTGCCGTCGTACGAATATTCCTCGACAAAAAGAATATTCTCCGACCAAACGAATATTTTATAACAACTTGCTTACTTTGTAAAATTTATAAATATTACCCACAACTATAACATTATATCAAATTAACTCCATAATATTCAAAAATGATATTTATAGAAAATTCATCTTTATTTATAAAAGTTGGGGTCTTACAACTACAACCACAGTGGTGAAAAAGTGATTTTTGCCAATTATAATTTAAGATATTGATTGATATACTTGAAAAATAATGATAATATTGGTGTTGACAAATATTTTTGTATAGTAAAATAATCAATTTTTGGGTATAATTTGGTATGTAGTGAAAGTCCTATTTATAATGTAAATGAGATAACTTTATATTAATTAGGTTCATATGAATTAAGAAAACTAAACGCCAAAGAATTATAAAATATTCTTGATAAGTAAAAAATTAAAAATGATAATACAATGTAATTTATATAAATAATAACACTGCTGTAAAGGATACATTAAATGTTTAATAGTAAAACAAAAAAAATCTTTGAACTTTGCATGTTTAATTTAAAACTTAAAAATAATCCTTGATTTATAGTTGCAAAAAAAAAAAAAAATCTTAAATTACTAGTGGATTGGAATCAACAAAAATGACTTGCTTTTGTCGGAAATTGATAATTTTACGTGTTAAAGTGATATTTTCATATGAATCTCTCTCGCATGGAGGTGAAATTTATTTATTATTTATGTGAGATAGATCACATGGAAATATTTAGTTTTTATGTAGAAATATTAATTTTTTATGTGAAAATATTAATTTCTTTTCTGTATTGTTATATTTTGTAAAAATTGATTGACTGATTGATGCTCCCTCCGTCCTGCATATATGACGTTTTAGAATTGTGCATAAAAATTAAAAAAATGATTATATAATATTTAATATAATATCAATTGTCTATAATATTTTTAAATTTTCATAATTACTATATTTATCTCATACTCTCTCAGTTATAACATTTTTCCATAAAAGGGTAATTTTAAAAATATTATAGTTAATTTTTTTAAATTATATAAACGACAAATAATTTTAAAAAAATAAAATTATTTAAAATGTCAATATTATTGGACAAATGAGAGTGGTTAGTATAAAATTAAGATGAATACAGACATATAATGTAGATCGAGAGTTGATCTATGTTATTATTTTGATTAACTTAGCTGAAATTAATTTCATAGTAACCGGGACGGATGGAGTAATTAATTAACAACCACATCTAAGGAGCATGTGGTCAGCACGAGCCAAATACTTAGATGTGTGGACAGCAAAATACCAGAAATTATTTCGAGAACGGAGAAACGAATTTTCATTTTCCTCATAAGCTCTCCCTTGCTCTGCACCTCATCCATGGCTTCTCTTCTAGCCAACGGAATTTCACTCTTCTCTCACACCGAAACACCTAAACTCTCAAAAGGGTTTTACCCAAAACTCGATATCCCAAAACGTTCAAAACCCAAAACCCATAATTCAAGACTCTTCAAGCTAAGAGCTGATGTTGATTACAAGCCCCATACCATTGAATCGGACCCTCTAACAGGTAAGTCTTCATCTTCAAGCTCAACTGAATCAGACCAACTTCATAAATTCCTTAAACGAGATTATAAATGGGGTTTTAATCAAGAAATCGACTCGTTTTCAATTCCTAAAGGACTTTCTGAAGAAACCATTAGATTGATTTCTTCAAGAAAGAAGGAACCCGATTGGATGCTTGAATTTAGATTGAATTCTTATAAGAAATTCTGTAAAATGACTGAACCAAAATGGTCTGATAATAGTTACCCTGCAATTGATTTTCAAGATATTTGTTATTATTCTGAACCCAAAAAGAAGCCTACTTTGAATAGTCTTGATGAGGCTGATCCTGAGCTTATTAAGTACTTTGATAAACTGGGTGTTCCTTTAAATGAACAAAATCGGTTGGCAAATGTGGCTGTTGATGCTGTTCTTGATAGTGTTTCAATTGCTACTACACATAGGAAGACATTAGGGAAGGCTGGAGTGATTTTTTGTTCGATATCCGAGGCCATTAAGGAATACCCAGAATTAGTCAGGAAGTATTTGGGGAAAATTGTTCCGCCTGAGGATAATTTCTATGCTGCTCTAAATTCAGCTGTGTTTAGTGATGGGTCTTTTGTGTATATTCCCAAGGATACTAGGTCCCCTATGCAGATATCTACTTATTTTCGAATAAATGCAATGGAAACTGGACAATTTGAGAGGACCCTTATAGTGGCAGAAGATAGGAGTTTTGTGGAGTATTTGGAAGGGTGTACGGCGCCTTCGTATGATACCAACCAACTTCATGCTGCTGTGGTAGAATTATATTGTCACGAGGATGCGGAGATTAAGTACTCCACAGTGCAAAATTGGTATGCTGGCGATGAGGAAGGTAAGGGAGGAATTTTTAACTTTGTTACCAAGCGGGGTCTTTGTGCTGGGGCTCGATCAAAGATATCTTGGACCCAGGTGGAGACGGGTTCTGCCATTACTTGGAAGTACCCAAGTGTAGTGTTAGAAGGTGATGATTCGGTGGGTGAGTTCTATTCAGTGGCACTGACCAATAACTATCAGCAGGCTGACACGGGGACAAAGATGATTCATAAGGGGAAGAATACCAGGAGTAGAATAATATCAAAGGGTATTTCTGCTGGACATTCAAGAAACTGTTATAGGGGGCTTGTTCAGGTTCAGTCTAGAGCGGATAATGCTCGGAATTCTTCGCAGTGTGATTCAATGCTTATTGGTAATAATGCAGCTGCCAACACTTATCCATACATCCAGGTCAGTAATTTCTTTCTTTGGATATGTTGCATGCATTTTTTTTTCCTTCTTGTTAGTTGAAGACTTTGATTATATATTGTAACCTAATGTCTTCTGTTACATTTTTCTTGGTTGCTTGCCTACTTATTCTGCCTTAGTATGTTCATATATAGACCTCCTAGCTATGGGGCAAAATTTCAATTTAACATTGTAGTCCTTTAAGAAAAAGGAAGAGCTCAATTTTAATTGTTCAGTAACATGACGTGCATCATTTTAGAAGTGTCTGCAGTTAGGTTTAGTGTGATGAACAAAATAAGTATCTATACTTGAGAAATGTTAATGCTGGTTTGGACGAGGAAATCATTTGCAAGTTCAAAGGAACAATAAGAGATCAAAGACGTGATTTTGAGAGTTTGTTGTTGATATTTTACATCTCTTTGAGCTTTAAAAGGAACATAATCATGTTGGGAGCTCCCCCTATGCGCATGAGTATTCCGCCCGCCGGGCCCCGCCGGGCCCCGCCGGCAGCATATCAGGTCATTTTATGAGTTTTAGTAGAGTTAGTATTTTCTTGTTGAAGTTGTGACAGAAGGTGAGAGATTTGGAATTCAAACAGTTGTGCAATAGGCCAAAAGGTTTATTACTTCTAGTACCAATCAGAGGCTGTTTGTTGTGTATAACTGAGAATTGACTGAATAATTGGATAATCAAACCAAGCTAAGTGTAATTATGTCTTGTTATTGCCTCGTAGTGTTAAATTGTCTTTATTATATACAAAAAGTTAAATGTTATGATAATTCTCTAGCTACATAGAAGGGTGCTCCCTGTTGGGATGATGTCAGATTTGATAGAGTGAAGTGATTTAAAAATTGATCTTTCTAGAGATTCATAAAATGAATTAAAAGGTTAATCTTTCTTGGATGAACTAGATTAAAATTGAGCACTCGTGACCATGCAGTGATGTATTTCTTTGGAGTAGCAGCAACGCGAAAGTTATGTGGTTCATTCGCGCTTAGCTTAGTTTAAGGAGTTGGGCTTTTGTGTGTTTATGTTCTTGGTTGTTAAAATGGATATTTCCTTTGACTAGAAGGGATAATGATAGAAGATGCACAGTTCTTAAATTAGTATAACATCGAGATGCAATATTGTGGGTAAAAAAAAAAGCACCTATGGTTGTGTGGCCTTTTTGGCGCTTCCTCAAAGACATTTAACGAGAACATTGAAGTTAATTGAATATTATACTACATATTACTCCCTTCGTCCCATTTTATTTGTCTTGATTTACAAAATGCACTCTTATTTATAACTATTGTTATTATTTTTAATAATATTTTTTTTTGAAAAATAGACTGTCAAGGAAGTTTAGAAAAAAAAGTAGCAAAATATTTCTCATTTTTCCTTAATAAGTGGTTTCTTAAATTATTACTTCTATAAATTTCTCTTTTCATTAAGACTGGTGTAATTTCATTCTGCTGGTGCAGAACTTTGCCAGTGATACTGAATTCAGATTTGTTTAAAAATGTGTTACTTCCAATGTCATTTTCTGTGTGAAGTTGAGATTGCTTCACTCATAAAAGATAGCCTGCTTGGATGTTATTGATTGGGAGTTCGATTTCTGTGGATCTATTGATTATCTAGTGTCCTGCTTTCGATGGTTATTGCATTCATGGAACACGATCTACTTAATTATTTCCTGTTGACTCATTGAAGTAGCATTCATAGGGAAGGTCTTTTTAAAACCACAGGTTCTTCTAGCTGGAAAGGTTTATGGTGGCTCTTGGAATGATTGGAGGATGCTAGATGTGTGCATGTATTGTGTGTATGATTGTATTCTGCATGAAGTAAAAAATAAGCAGAACTTTCCAGTGCTTTGTTTAGTTTATCTGGAGTTCACTTTGATCCTCACATGAAGGCATACTTATCAGTAGTAAGGACATGACCCTGATTCCCTTTGTTCACGGTCTTTCTGTAAGGAGAGTAATATATGTGTGTGTGTGTCTCTCTCTCTCTCTATATATATATAGAAAGAGAGAGAGAGAGAGAGAGAGAGAGACCACAACCCCTAGGTAAATTCCTATAAGAAGCAAAAAAACATGAAATAATAAATGGGAAATAAGAGTTCAAATTGTCAGATGATCGGCAGTAAGCTGCGTAAATTAATTGGGAAGTCATGACAAACCTCAGTTGTGAGATTTGCAATCATTTTTAAAGATCATAAACTGCTGCTTTTCTCTTCTTATAAACTCCTCTATATAGCTGAAAACAATCATTATCAATATGGTTCGTGGATTATTCCCTTGCCTCACATTTCCTCAACTATCATATAGACAAGTGCATATAGATTTTTAGCCCTTCCCATCTAGCGAAAATTGGGCATCTTATTCATTCATATGTAGCATCTTATTCATTCATATGTATATTTCTTAGATTAATGCACTATAACAGACTTGCTATTGTCTGTTGGCATTAAATTTTGTGGATGGCTATTTGTTGCTTGTGGACTAATCTCGTTCTCTAAACAGGGGAAGAACCCCACAGCCCGAATCGAACATGAAGCCAGCACCTCTAAAATAGGAGAAGATCAGCTATTTTACTTCCAGCAAAGAGGCATCGACTATGAGAAAGCAATGGCAGCCATGATATCAGGGTTCTGCAGGGACGTGTTCAACGAGCTTCCCGATGAATTTGGTGCCGAAGTGAACCAGCTCATGAGCTTGAAGCTTGAAGGATCAGTTGGTTAGGCAGCAGTTATCATTTAGTCCATAAAGCTCTTAGTGGGAAGGTATAATTAGATCTTTTAGTTGATGAGTTTGAGTTTGTACAGTTATGGATGATTTCTTTTAAGTTTATGTGAAACAATATGTATATACATCAACTCATCCTAGTTGTACACTTTTATCATGCAAAATCCACATCTTTCCATTGATTCAAAGAAATTGGCTTATTTCTGACAAATTTACCTAGAAGCCAACACGTGGTATCATATTACCGACAGAAATTTCGTTGGGATTAGATTCCGTCAATCTTAAGTTACCAATGTTGATTGAAATTCCGCCGGACATAATTCTGTTGAAATTATGTATATTTTTGATGGAATTCTCGACAAAATAGTATATTTTTGATGGCATTCTCGACAGAATAATTCCTGACTGATTTATATATTTATTCGACTGAATTTCCGCCAAAAATAAGACTTTTTGTTGTTGTAGTGGATGAAGGATTTTGCATACAATAGTAACGCTAATGTTAATTGCTACATGCATATTTGTTTTAAAAATTTAACAAAAGAACTCACCAATATTAATATGCATGCATATCCCTTCAGTAACTGTATCACCTCAGTAGTTATATAACTGTTCCCAACAGTCACTTTCCTTCAGAGAGCGTGAGTCTCACTTCCTTGAGATTTGACTCCCTTGATCAACAGTTGACTTGATGACTTAAACTTTCACTCTACTACTTGGTTTGATGATTTAGTAGCTCTTTACCATTCATCTTCGATACATCTTCAACTCATAGAAATTGAGAATTTCAGCCATATTTTTGTTCAAAGTGGTTTCATATGGAGATTTGAGGAGAATGTCTTCAACGATGTCGATAAGAAGATTTCAGAACTGTTTGTACCTGCAGTTAAATGAGATTTCTATCTTTGGTATTCATGGATGTTTAGGTCCTGCTAGGTTGTTAGTTTATATGACTATCCAAGTCTTTTAGATATTTGGACCTTTATATGAAATGACATTATTTAACAAATGTAAAGCACTTGTGCACATATGATGATTAAACCAGATAATATATTACATGAGTGTGTGTGTGTGTGTGTGTGTGTGTGTGTGTGATAGGCTTTTCCTTTTTGGTTGTGGTTCCTTCTGCTTTCACTATGATCTACTATTTTAAACTTCCATAGAATAATGATCAACTCTACTAGTTTCACCTGGTTGGTTCGTTGAGTTGATCAGGTTATACGACTCTTCGAGGTACATCTGTAATTTTTGCTACACTCTACGATTTATCAAAAACTTAGAACATTGTGTGACTATTAGCTCTATGACACTTTGAACTTAGTAAAAGTTGAACAACACAAAGTACTCAACTTAAACAACCTTTCTGAATTTCATAATAGTAGCCACTCCAATAAGAATGAAGATATTTATTATCACTAATTTCCAATGGGAGTTCCACATCCAAAGTAGAAGATAGATCTTCAAACTTCAGAGCTGACTTTGTCAGAATAAGTCTTTGACAAGAGATCAGTCAAATCCATATGATAAATAATAAATTCATATTGAGATTTTCATTTCTCATTATAAAGACAATAATAGATTTTCTCAGTGCATATATATACTTCAGATGTTTTATTCGAAGGTTCATTTCCAGCTTCAAACTTAGATAAAGAGGCAGTGTTTCGTAGAGTACATCATAGTTTTGCCTGCACTTTCTCTCTTTCCTTTTGAAGTAGAAATTGTGCCTTTGATAGGATACTAGAGCATTTTAAGATTAATACAACACATACATAATAAAATAGAGCACATTTGATAAATCATTAAATGCACATGTTTAGATAAGATAATGTCATATACCTCACTGATGTCAATCTCTTGATAGTCAGTGGTTCAACTTGAACCATTTAATTTTATTTTTGAATTGAATTATCCAATCTTGACCTTCGCCAGCAATCATTACTTATAGCACTTCCAGAATGATTATCTTGCTTTATCAAATAGACGTTTTAGAGCTGAGCATATCTACCATATCTCTTGCTTTTAAAATAGAGGAAGACATTTTGGCATCCCATATTCCTTGTATGGCCTGTGAGAACCTCAAGGTTCATATCTTTGTTGGGATGAGTATTGCCGCATTAATTAGATCATTTAAGAAACACATTGAGTCTTTCATTTGCCACTGATAATTTCTTCAAAGAACAGAAATGACTTAGAATGAAGTTTTTCCCTTGATTATAGCTGATGAAACTTCTCAGAATCCTTTGGCAGATGTGTATATTCTGACATCTTCAGGCATACATTCTAAGGATGTATCCATGAATTTATTTAGCTCTTGCTGCACCTTTACTTCCCTATAGATGGATAGCTTGATTTTCTGCCTTATCATTGTCTTGATAGACTTATATGATAATTACAATAACCTCGTTTATGCACGTAGATCAACTTTGGATAACATCAAGCTGCAAATCATTTACATTCCTTTGTACATACCTGCATGTAGATTTCAGCACGTAGGTTCATCTTCATTTAAAAGATGTGTTTGAATTTCATTACATAGTTTAGAACTGGTTTTTGAATAATGCCTTGGATCAACTCTAAGTGTAAGCTTTATGTTCGTGAGAACCTGTTCTGATACCAATTGTTATTTCCCAAAGGCACAATATAGATTTAGAAGGGGGGTTGAATAGATCTTTAAAACTCTTTTTGATTACTTAACTAAATTTACCCCATAATTAATTAGTCGATCAAGATTATCTATGCACAACGGAATATAAGTTTGAAAACTCCCCTTGAAGATTTACTTAGAAATCTCAGCTCCAGATCAAGTTCTATGAATGGGAAAACACATAGCAGATATAGCCTTTATAATTTGCATAATGCAAATGAAATAATGTAAAAGACACCAGAAGTTTTAAGTAGTTTAGAGACTAAACAACTCATACTCCACTTTTTTACTCTACAAGTAGGATATTCACTAAGGATATAGGCCCAATAGACAAATTTACTCCTGGATCCCTAGGATTCCTTCCAGTCACAAAGTCTCGACATCGAGTCACTAAGACTCGGCAGTTCGGACACTAATGACCAGGATTCACCGACCCCAATTCGGTCCTTCAGACAAGGATCCACCGACCCCAATTTAGTCCTTCAGACCAGGATCCACCAACCTCAATTGGGTCACATAGGCCAGGATCCAATGACCCTTCTTCCTATTTGTAGAAGTATGTTTAAGGTGTTGCTAAAAGATGAATTGAATGCTCTTCATTTTCTATAACTTAGCAGCATTGTTGATCATCTTCTTGGTGCTTGCTGAACTCTATTGTTGAAGCTTGATTTCTTTTGATTATCAGCAGCTACTCATGAACATTTTTGATGTGTGGCTAAGTTATTCACTATAGCTCTTTAACTTTTGTGCTTAGCAGCATTGGACACTTCCTGGATCGTAGACTTGTGCTCTACGTCTTCAGCTGGCTAGCTCTTAGTTTTCCTGGTGAAACGTAAAGTGGTGCTTTGAGATTTGCCTTATAATCTGTCACTCTAACGTTTATCAACATCAAATACACGGCTTCTTCATATTTGGACTTTCAATTCTGCCATGTCCTCCACTTTCTTGGCTCTACGGCTTTAGCTCATTTACTCTTGAGCTTTCTAGCTCTTTGTCTTTGGCTCTGCGGCTCTGACCTTTTCATGTACTTATCAGTTTCTTGTAATATGATGAGATGCTGCCAAGATTAAGTTTAATCCCCTTCTCTTTTGTACTTGGCAACCTTGAACATTTCTCTACTCGTAGAGTGGACCTTAATCTACGTTTTCTCTTGTTCAACTTAATGTTCATCTCTGATGATGTTTTCTTTGTGTATTGACGTTCAGTGCTCATCACAATCATCATTTGTTTTGAATGATGTTGCCTTTTATACTCCTTATGTGACGCCCCCAAAATAGGTATACACAACCCATTCTGAGTCGCCAAATACATGGTACATAATTCAAATACAAACTTAATTTATACAACTGTTAAGTGTCGTGTAGAACACAAAAAAACATAAGCTGTGAGTTTTAATACAAATATTATCTCCTAGATAATATCCAAACTCAAAATAAGTCCTTATTATAATTATTAGCACACTATTTTATAGAATAGTGATGACTACGATATTAACTATCTTGGACCATCACTCCATTCCCTAACTAGACCCAGCTATATTCTCATTTTCTGAAGAGAACAATGAAATAAAAGGGTGAGCTCAACTAACCCAGTAAAGAATATTATGACTAAGATAATGCAGAATAAATTATCGTTAACCTTCAATAGTGTTAAACTGATAGAATACAATAGACAACAAGTTTAACTGCACTGGAACAAACAAGCCATTAGAAGAGTCAAGTAGAGCATGATATCTATTATCTTCTATGATTTAAAAGTTTATCATCAGTTTTATCGCTGAGACCACATCACTGAATTATCCATGCACTACGGGTCAAGGATATTCGTGTTATCACCAATGGTCATGATCATGCCAACAATTGTCCATCAATGCACTACGGGCCAATGAGGACTTTTACCACATCATTTGTAACATTACAGGTCATGATTATACCGAATAATCCTTGATCATAATCATACCAATCAACAATCCATCTATACACTACACACCAAAGATGACTTTCATCACAATATAAGCATGGAGATAATGACAATGATATAAGAATTCAATTAAATGAGAGCAATGATAAATTTTAAAGATTTATAATTCAATTTATCCAGAATTCAATAATATCCAAATTGTCAACATGGTACTTCTTTATGGAGTAAAATTCAAGAATAATATTATATCAAAAATGATTTGGACGAAAAAAAAATAATTTTTGTCATGAATAGTACCCTGGGTGAATACTACCCGAGTGAATAGTACCCCGTGAATAGTACTTCAGGAATAGTACCCCGACATGAAAAGATCAAAACTTAACAAGAATATTCAGAAAAAATATTTCCGTTAAAAGATACTCGATGAAGCGCAAATTTCAAGGATATTCTACTAATTTCAAGGAGTATAGAAGCAATACTTAACAAAATGAGTGTATAATTCATAATCTGAAACGAAATAATATTACTTACATACTACAGAGTATGAAAAAAAAATATTATTTCTTACGAATATTGAACAAAAATAATATCTCTTACAACTATTGAACGAAAATAATATTCTAAGGAATATTGAACGAAGATAATATTCCTTATGAATATTGAACGAAAATAATATTCCTTATGAATATTGAACGAAAATAAAATTTCTTACGAATACGAAAAATAATATCGTAAGCGAATATAAAATAAATAATACCCCTTACCTTAAAAAGAGAGAACTTCGGACTGGTATAGCGGAGATATATTCTTGAAGAAAACTTGTATTGTTTTCTACACTCAAAGCTTCCTTAAACTCTAAAGAAATACGCTCAATATTATAGAAGAAGAATTCTCTGATTCTGGTGTGATTTTTATTTTTAAACTGAGCATCCTATTTATAGGAAAATGGAAGGATAACATTTAGAAAATAAAATCACGGTCTGCACCGTAAAACTTTCGAACGAAATCACGGACGAATTCTGAATTTTTTTTTATTTTACTATGCAGCACTATGTTGCACTATGCAGTACTATACAACATTATGCAGTACTATGCAAATAATAAAATATAATATATTCTATTTTATATAAAAAACAAAACTTATAATATATATATATATATATATATATATATATATATATATATATATATATATATATACCCCGTATAACCTTTATCCCCCCGTATTATATATATATATAAAACAAAAACTGAGATAACTTTTTACCGACGATTTTAAAAAATGGGTAAGTGGGGGGTCCATATAATAAGCCAAAATTACAACAAATACTTTATAAAAATCCCCTCTATTTATCTCAAATCACTTGGCTTCACAAAACATATTTTTAATAACATTTATCATTAATATTATAACTCATAATATTAACAACCAGATCATTTCCAGGAAAGAGGGGGCTTTTCGATAAGGATTTCTTCTTATTGGCGCGCAATTAGGTGACCAAACCCCTTTCCTCTACAGAACTTTCTAGACATCGTCAATAGTGCAAATAATAATATGAATAACTTTGTCATCTCAATTATTGATTTAATAATATAAAATATTGTGACAATAATTGAATCAATAACGTGAGATACTATGCAGCAATTACTGTAGCAATAATTGAATAAAACTGAGTGACTTCTCACGTAAGCATCAATAATCAAAGATACTGTACAATACCGTGTGCTACTATGCAACCATGCGTATTACTGTACTTTTATTATCGAGTATTTAAATAATTAATGGTAAAACTTTCGTCGTTATTTTTATAAAAAGTTATTTCTGTCATTTTCTAACTCCGATAATAATTCCGTTATGAGGTCCATCAATGATTGTGCCGTCGTACGAATATTCCCTGATAAAACGAATATTCCCCGACCAAACGAATATTTATAATAACTTGCTTACTTTTCAAAATTTGTAAATATTACCCACAACTATAACATTATATCAAATTCACACCTTAATATTCAAAAATGATATTTAGAGAAAAATTTATCTTTATTCATAAAATTTAGGGTCTTATACCTTAGAAATCATCCTGTTGAGAAGTATTCGTTGGAGAATTTAATGCTCAGATACTTTGATATCCCTGATGTTGACTTTCTAGAGCTTGTGTAAGTGTACTTTTTGACTTAAGACTTGTCACATCAATCAGTATCTTTTCTTGCATTTCTAACACCTTGCTTTCGGCTAACTAGCTAGTAGACACACCTTTGTTTTCTCCCAAGAATATATCTTTTGAAACCTTGAACTCTTCTTCTTGTAACGTTCCATTTGTCAGACCCCTTTGTCAGACCTAACGTTTACTCAACGACCCGTCGTCTCAAGAATCGTAGGGTTGAACTTTACGTTCTGCTTGAACTTTCTGTTATTGTATCTTTTAACTGTCGATAGTAGTGTGATGGAAGTCGTAGACTTGTGTTCTGTATCATCACTACTACTATGACCTCATATTCTATTCTGCTTTCCAATTGCTTCATGATCCTTGGACTTGATGTGCAGACTTTTCTTCGTTCTCTTGATACTTTAGCTGCTTTGCAAAGTCGATAACGTCTTTCTGAATGAGTTCTTTTTCTTTACTTTCAAGTACTGGCAGCTTCTATACAAATTCCTGATTGTTCTGCGATCTGTTCTGAGTTTTATAATTAGGCAGAATATCCTTGTATTGTGACCTTTAGATTTCTTCTGGAGATCTCTTCTTGTGAAAGATATACTTATATATCATCAGAGTATATTTGAAACAACCCGGGTTAAATCTCGAGTCCGGAACAAATCTCGGGTCAAATCCCAAGTCCGAATCAAATCCATCAAAATAAGGCCTCAAACCACTGGCCCAATAGTATCTTCTTGGGTCGTAGCCCACACAGGCTCACCCAAAAGGTCATGACTTGAAGGTACTATTGGTAGTAACTTATTTGCTTATATGCAGACAAATTTTTTTTCTATCTTTCGATGTGGGATTGGGGCGTTATAAACTCCCCCACCTAAATTTCTGACATCCCCATCAGAACCTGTGACGCCCCCAAAATAGGTATACAACACCCATTCTGAGTCGCCAAATACATGCTACAAAAAAACAAACTACAACTTCAATATTACAATTGTCGTGCAAAATACGACAACACATACTGTGAGTTTAAATACAAATATTGTCTTCTAGACAATATCCACACTCAAATAAGTCCTCATTATAATTATTCAAACACTATTTTATAAAAATAGTGAGGACTGCTAAAACATCTTTCTAGAACCATCACTCCATATCCCGACTAGATCCTGCTATGTTCTCACATCCTGAGAAGAAAAATGGAACAAAAAGGAAAAGGGTGAGCTAAACTAGCCTAGTAAAGAATATTATGACTAAGATAATATACAACAAATTATCATTAGTATTCAACAGGGTAAAATCTGATATAATATAATCGACAACAAGTTTTAGATCAACAACTGCAGCGGAAACAACAAACCATTAGAAGAGTCAAGCAGAGAATGAATTCCACTATCTTCTAAGATTTAAAAGTCCATCATCAATATTTTATCCCTGTAACATCAATCAATATACATCTTGAATCAAATATTCATCTTTGCACTACATGCCAAAGATATTCATTTGTAACACCAGTCGGTCATGTTCATCTCAACACCTGTTCATCTTTGCACTATATGCCAAAGATATTCATCAGGTAATCATACATCTTGCACTACAGGCCAAAGATATTCAGTAGTATCATTATTTAGGACTGAGGATGATGAAAAATATCTTAAAGAAAACGAATCCAGTGAGACAATAGGACAAATAGTAGGGATTCGTATAACAGTTTATCCAAGATCAATAATACTTCATAATAATCAATTGTGAAGCAGAATTCAAAAATAAAGATCAAAATATGGATACAATCAAAGATAGTAACCATAATAGACATCTTGGACAAAAAGAAAAAAATTTTATTTTTCGGTGAATAGTGTCGTATTCGTGAATAGTACCGTATACGTGAATAGTGCCGTATACGTGAATAGTAATCCCCACACAAAAAATTTTAAATTTGATAAAAAGTTCATATCAATATTTCAGCATAATGATATTGAAGAAAATAATATCATTTAAGAAGAAAATAATATCCCTTACCTCAAAATAACCGTACTTCTGACTGAATATCGGATATGAGGCTGAATGAAACTTGTGCTGAATAACAACTTTCAAAGTATCTAAATACTCACAAAATACACTCAATAATCTAGAGAGAGAAAGAGAGAAAGAGAGA
This sequence comes from Panax notoginseng, assembly GCA_016801055.1. Taxonomy (NCBI): domain Eukaryota; kingdom Viridiplantae; phylum Streptophyta; class Magnoliopsida; order Apiales; family Araliaceae; genus Panax; species Panax notoginseng. Next base: position 218,717,286 of record CM029014.1, on the reverse strand, counting down.
AAACTTATGAATTCTGGTGTGATTTTCAATTCTAACTTGGCCCTCTATTTATAGGAAAATGTTAGCACGTCGAAGCAGACTTAACCTGTAACCTGATGGCTTTACCTGCTACTATTTCCACCCACCACATTTGAATAAAAATCTCAGCATATTTCTTCACCAACCAAGAGTGGGGCCCACCAATTCTAGAATTTTCTACCAAAATGATTAACTCCGAAAATTCAACAATTTCTGAACCAGTCATCTCGTAAAATTCATAACAAATCATACGTTCATTTTTAACGGTTCAAAATTTGTGGACATATACTCAACTTATATATAAATAACATATCCAAAAATTACCACGATCCAACGGTCGGATTAAAAATTATAACCCCCGTAATATTTCTCAAAAACCCTGATTTGATTTTTAATACCTCCATTCCGATAAAAATACTGATAAAACACCTCAACATTAACTCCTTAATTTTTAATCACAATAAATATATCCAACATTTATATCCACATAAAATAAATATTTCCTTATCATATGAATCAATAATTAATTATCCACAATTAATATTACAGAATCGCATTTATGACAACCAGGCCGTTCCCAGGAAAGAGGGGGCTTTCCAATAAGAATTTCTCCTTACTAGCGCGCAATTAGATGACCAAACCTCTCCTTAGACAGAACTTTCTATACATTGCCAATAATGTTATCTAATAATATTATTTAAATAATATGAATTATTGATCTGATAATAGAAAATACAGTGCAGCAATAATTATTGAAACAATAATAATATAAAATATCAACGCAGCAATTATTGAATCAATAAAATAAAATATTGAACAGTAACTACTGTAACAATTATTGAGTAGTGCCTTCCTTCGTAAGAATCAATAATTCTAAAATACTGTGCAATCCGTGTGCTACTGTGCAACCACGCGTATTACTGTTTTTTAACCACCGGCTATTCTAACAGTGTTAACGGTAACAACTACGCCGTTATTTATAAAAACTCATTTTTTATCGTTATCTTTATCCAATCGCTTTCCGTTATGGGGCCCACAAATAGCTGCGCCGTCGTACGATTATTCTCCGACAGCAAGAATATTCCACGACCAAACGAATATTCCCCGACAAAATAAATATTTTATAACCACTTGCTTATTTGAAATATTTGCGCATTTTACCCATAACTAACCACATTAATCAAATCAACCCTTTCTATTTCAAAATAATAAATAGAAGAAATTTAATTTCATTTATTAATAAGTTGGGGTCTTACAACCTCCCCTCCTTATGAAATTTCGTCCTCGAAATTGACGTACGTACCTGGTGTTTTGAAAATGTGAGGATACCTCGCTTTTATTTCTGATTTCAACTCCCAAGTCATTTCTTCAATAGCATGGTTTCTCCATAAAACCTTAACTTGTGGTATAACCTTCGTGCATAGGACATGTTTTTTCCTATCCAATATCTTAACAGGTACCTCCTTGTACGTTAAATCTTCGGCTATCTCGTTTGGTTCTAACGCAATAATATGATTCGGGTCGTCCACATATTTACGTAACATCGATACGTGAAAAACGTTATGAACACGCGACATACTTAGCGTTAAGGCGAGTCTATAGGCCACAGTTCCTACTCGATCGAGGATTTCAAATAAATCGAATGCTTGAGCTTTCTTCTCTTCATCGACTCTTACTTCTAGAATAACACATTCTTGCACCTTCTTCTTTATATTCATCAGCTCCAGGTCTGTAGCTTGAGCGGCTTTAACGTTATTGATTAAAGTCGATTTTACTCGTATATCATCACGTGGGTCCCTAGAGTCATTAACTCTATCTCTATCATTTATAAATTATACAAAATAGGTCTTTGTGTTCAACAATATCGCACTCATACTCGCGTATAATCTTCTACTCAATGCGTCAGCTACCACGTTCGCTTTTCTAGGATGGTATGGTCAGAACAGGTTCCGAATGAGTAGCCTCTTGAGCTATTGGAAATCTTCTCGCATTCCTCGCTCCATACGAATTTTGTATCTTTTTGAGTCAGCTAAGTTAACGGAGTAGCGATTCGAGAAAATCCTTCCACGAATCTCCGATAGTAACCAGTAAAGCCCAGAAAGCTTCGTACTTTGGTCATCGACTTCGGTTGCTCTCAATTGTGATTCATATCCCAATCTTGGATATCACATCACAATGGCACCTATTATTTTACCACCACACAAATATAGAGTTCCCTATGGAGAGTCTGACTTTGGTGCATTCCACAAAGGAAGTCACCAGATAGAGGCTCGGGTACCAACTTCTATAATTGGGTTTTTAACTCCTGAAATTCAATAGGAGCTATTCAATATGAGATTTTAGAAATGAGTTTTGTATCGGGTTGAAGATCAATACAAAAATTCAATATCACGCTCTGGGTTAGGCCAGAAAATTCTTCAAGAAATACGTCAGGAAATTCACTAACAACAAAAATATCATTCAAATCTGACGTATTTTTGTTCAAGTCCATGACATGGGCTAAGAAAGCTTGACATTCGTTTTTTAATAAACGAATGGCTTTATGGCTTGGTATGACAGCGATTGATTTTAGTGGTTTGGTTGGTTGAATTCGCATAACAGGTTGGTTAGGAATATGAAAACTAACAACCTTACGAAAACAATCAATTTTTGCATGATGAGTAGTTAACCAATCAATTCCTAAAATCACATCAAAAGTAAGTATCTTTAAAGAGATAAGGTCAAAAGGTAATGTGATTGTGCCAACTTGGATTAAGCAAGATTTATAAACTGTAGATATAATGAAAGTTTCTCCTAACGGAGTCTCCGCAGATAGGTCAAAGTCTAATTTCTCCGGAGTCAAGTTTAAACGTTGAGCACAAGCAGGAAAGATAAAAGAATGGATAGAACCGGTATCTAGTAAGGTATAAACTTCGCAATAATTTATAATTAACTAACCCGTTATACCTTCGTTTGGGTTCCTCGCGTTTTGGGCAGTCACGACAAACGCTCTTCCAAAAATCGTCGACTTTATTTTGTCCGTATCCGCCTTTGGTGTCACCGTTCCAGCTGAAATTAGTTTTGCTATAGTACAATCTCGAGCGATATGTCCTTCCTTTACACAATTATAACATACCTTGAACTGTTGTGGGCAGTTTGGACTTATATATCCCTCCTCTCCGCATCTGTAACATCTAACTGGCGGTCGTTCTCCTCCCCTAGAATTTGTTTTTGGTGCTGGTGCTGTTGTCGACGTCTTCCTGTCATCGTTAAATCTTCTCTTCTTGAAATTTTCACTTGACTCACCTCTCCTATTATCATGGCCACGATGACCACCCGAGTGGTTACCACTTTTGTCTGTATTTTTCCCTTCTCACTGGTTCTCATCGCTCCGATAACTGCTGTCACCAGTATGACCCTGGTTGTGGTCCCTTGGTTGAACATACTCATTATCTCGCTCTAATAATTGAGCCCTGTTTACAACATCTGAATATAAAAAAAATTTATGAGAGATAAGATATTATCGAATCTCGGGTTTTAAACCTCTCAGAAACATCCTTGTCATTCGTTCCTCATTCTCGACCAAATGAGGTGCAAACTTGGATAACTCTGTAAACTTCGCCTCGTACTGGGACACCGTCATGTTGTTTTATTCCAGTCTAATAAACTCTACCTCCTTCATATGACGAATACTTTCAGGAAAGTACTTGTCATTAAACAGTTTCTGAAACGTTTCCCAGGACATGTTGAGTGCGTCAGGCTGGGTACGCTTCACAGACTCCCACCAGTAGTCTGCCTCACCGCGGAACATAAAGGTGGTGAATGGAACCTTCTGTTCCTCCGTGCATCCCAAGACATCGAATATCTTGGTAATTTGCTTGACCCACGTTTCTGCCATGATCGGATCCATCTTTCCCTTAAATTTTGGTAGTCCCAATTCTTTGAACTGCTTGGCTGTGACAAACCGCGCGTTGTTATCATTTTTACCCGTATTCTGCACACGAGTCTCCCTCGTCTGATTTTGCATGAACTGCAAAAAGCTTCTAAACATTCCATCATTCATTGTTTGCTCGGTAACGTTGTTTACAAGAAGAATATTGCCTTCCTGTTGTACGTTCCCTTGGGTGGTGATTAAAGGTGTCTCCACAGTCTCATTCACTCCATTGTTAACGTTCTCTGCTGCCATTCTTAAATACTGCCATAAAACAAGGGTTAATTGACATGTCACATATTATCCCTATATCTGACCGATCAAATAATTACCAAATAAGCTTATTCAGGTCATGCTAGCGAATGAATTTTCCGTCTCTCCCCTCCTAGTTCTTGTCTCACATCTCAGCCAGGGATCATATCCCTAAGCTCTGATACCAACTGTGACGCCCCCAAAATAGGTATACAACACCCATTCTGAGTCGCCAAATATATGGTACAAAAAAACAAACTACAGCTTCAATATTACAATTGGGGTGCAAAATACGACAACACATACTGTGAGTTTAAATATAAATATTGTCTTCTAGACAATATCCACACTCAAATAAGTCCTCATTACAATTATTCAAACACTATTTTACAAAAATAGTGAGGACTGCTAAAACATCTTTCTAGAACTATCACTCCATACCCTGACTAGATCCTGCTATGTTCTCACCTCCTGAGAAGAAAAATGGAACAAAAAGGAAAAGGGTGAGCTAAACTAGCCCAGTAAAGAATATTATGACTAAGATAATATACAACAAATTATCATTAGTATTCAACAGGGAAAAATCTGATAGAATATAATCTACAACAAGTTTTAGATCAACAACTGCAGCGGAAACAGCAAACCATTAGAAGAGTCAAGTAGAGAATGAATTCTACTATCTTCTAAGATTTAAAAGTCCATCATCAATATTTTATCCCTGTAACATCAATCAATATACATCTTGAATCAAATATTCATCTTTGCACTATAGGCCAAAGATATTCATTTGTAACACCAGTCGGTCATGTTCATCTCAACACATGTTCATCTTTGCACTATATGCCAAAGATATTCATCAGGTAATCATACATCTTGCACTACAGGCCAAAGATATTCAGTAGTATCATCATTTAGGACTGAGGATGATGAAAAATATCTTAAAGAAAACGAATCCAGTGAGACAATAGGACAAATAGTAGGGATTCGTATAACAGTTTATCCAAGATTAATAATACTTCATAATAATCAATTGTGAAGCAGAATTCAAAAATAAAGATCAAAACATGGATACAATCAAAGATAGTAACCATAATAGACATCTTGAAAAAAAAGAAGAAAATTTTATTTTTCGGTGAATAGTGTCGTATTCGTGAATAGTACCGTATACGTGAATAGTGCCGTATACGTGAATAATAACCCCGACACAAAAAGTTCTAAATTTGATAAAAAGTTTAAATCAATATTTCAGCATAATGATATTGAAGAAAATAATATATTTAAGAAGAAAATAATATCCCTTACCTCAAAATAACCGTACATCTGACTGAATATCAGATATGAGGCTGAATGAAACTTGTGCTGAATAGCAACTTTCAAAGTATCTAAATACTCACAAAATACACTCAATAATCTAGAGAGAGAAAGAGAGAAAGAGAGAAAACTTATGAATTCTGGTGTGATTTTCAATTCTAACTTAGCCCTCTATTTATAGGAAAATGTTAGCACGCCGAAGCAGACTTAACTTGTAACCTGATGGCTTTACCTGCTACTATTTCCACCCACCACATTTGAATAAAAATCTCAGCATATTTTTTCACCAACCAAGAGTGGGGCCCACCAATTCTAGAATTTTCTACCAAAATGATTAACTCCGAAAATTCAATAATTTCTGAACCAGTCATCTTGTAAAATTCATAACAAATCATACGTTCATTTTTAACGGTTTAAAATTTGTGGACATATACTCAACTTATATATAAATAACATATCCAAAAATTACCACGATCCAACGGTCGGATTAAAAATTATAACCCCCGCAATATTTCTTAAAAACTCTGATTTAATTTTTAATACCTCCATTCCGATAAAAATACTGATAAAACACCTCAACATTAACTCCTTCGTTTTTAACCACAACAAATATATCCAACATTTATATCCACATAAAATAAATATTTCCTTATCATATAAATCAATAATTAATTATCCACAATTAATATTACAGAATCACATTTATGACAACCAGGCCGTTCCCAGGAAAGAGGGGGCTTTCCAATAAGGATTTCTCCTTACTAGCGCGCAATTAGATGACCAAAACTCTCTTTAGACAGAACTTTCTAGATATTGCCAATAATGCTATCTAATAATATTATTTAAATATTATGAATTATTGATCTGATAATGAAAAATACAGTGCAGCAACAATTATTGAAACAACAATAATATAAAATATCAACGCAATAATTATTGAATCAATAAAATAAAATATTAAACAGTAACTACTGTAACAATTATTGAGTAGTGCCTTTCTTCGTAAGAATCAATAATTGTAAAATACTATGCAATCCGTGTGCTACTGTGCAACCACGTATATTACTGTATTTTAACCACCGGGTATTCCAACAGTGTTAACGGTAACAACTACGCCGTTATTTATAAAAACTCAATTTTTGTCGTTATCTTCATCCAATCGCTTTCCGTTATGGGGCCCACAAATAGCTGCGTCGTTGTACGATTATTCCCCGACAACAAGAATATTCCACGACCAAACGAATATTCCCCGACAAAATAAATATTTTATAACCACTTGCTTATTTGAAATATTTGCGCATTTTACCCATAACTAACCACATTAATCAAATCAACCCTTTCTATTTCAAAATAATAAATAGAAGAAATTTAATTTCATTTATTAATAAGTTGGGGTCTTACAACCTCCCCTCCTTATAAAATCTCGTCCTCGAAATTGACGTACGTACCTGGTGTTTTGAAAATGTGAGGATACCTCGCTTTTATTTCTGATTCTAACTCCCAAGTCATTTCTTCAATAGCATGATTTCTCCACAAAACCTTAACTTGTGGTATAACCTTCGTGCATAGGACATGTTCTTTCCTATCCAATATCTTAATAGGTACCTCCTCGTACGTTAAATCTTCGGCTATCTCGTCTGGTTCTAACGCAATAATATGATTCGGGTCGTCCACATATTTACGTAACATCGATACGTGAAAAACGTTATGAACACGCGACATACTTAGCGTTAAGGCGAGTCTATAGGCCACAGTTCCTACTCGATCGAGGATTTCAAATAAATCGAAGGCTTGAGCTTTCTTCTCTTCATCGACTCTTACTTCTAGAATAACACATTCTTGCACCTTCTTCTTTATATTCATCAGCTCCAGGTTTGTTGCTTGAGCGGCTTTAACGTTATTGATTAAAGTCGATTTTACTCGTATATCATCACGTGGGTCCCTAGAGTCATTAACTCTATCTCTATCATTTATAAATTATACAAAATAGGTCTTTGTGTTCAACAATATCGCACTCATACTCGCGTACAATCTTCTACTCAATGCGTCAGCTACCACGTTCGCTTTTCCAGGATGGTATGGTCAGAACAGGTTCCGAATGAGTAGCCTCTTGAGCTATTGAAAAATCTTCTCGCATTCCTCGCTCCATACGAATTTTGTATCTTTCTGAGTCAGCTAAGTTAATGGAGTAGCGATTCGAGAAAATCCTTCCACGAATCTCCGATAGTAACCAGTTAAGCCCAGAAAGCAACGTACTTTGGTCATCGACTTCGGTTGCTCTCAATTGTGATTCATATCCCAATCTTGGATAGCACGTCACAATGGCACCTATTATTTTACCACCACACAAATATATAGTCCCCTACGGAGAGTCTGGCTTTGGTGCATTCCACAAAGGAAGTCACCAGATAGAGGCTCGGGTACCAACTTCTATAATTGGGTTTTTAACTCCTGAAGTTCAATAGGAGCTATTCAATATGAGATTTTAGAAATGGGTTTTGTATCGGGTTTAAGATCAATATAAAAATTCAATATCACGCTCTAGGTTAGGCCAGGAAATTCTTCAGGAAATACGTCAGGAAATTCACTAACAACAGAAATATCATTCAAATCTGACGTATTTTTGTTCAAGTCCATGACATGGGCTAAGAAAGCTTGACATTCGTTTTTCAATAAACGAATGGCTTTATGGCTTGGTATGACAGCGATTGATTTTAGTGGTTTGGTTGGTTGAATTCGCATAACAGGTTGGTTAGGAATATGAAAACTAACAACCTTACGAAAACAATCAATTTTTGCATGATGAGTAGTTAACCAATCAATTCCTAAAATCACATCAAAAGCAAGTATCTTTAAAGAGATAAGGTTAAAAGGTAATGTGATTGTGCCAACTTGGATTAAGCAAGATTTATAAACTATAGATGTAATGAAAGTTTCTCCTAACGGAGTCTCCGCAGATAGGTCAAAGTCTAATTTCTCCGGAGTCAAGTTTAAACGTTGAGCACAAGCAGGAAAGATAAAAGAATGGGTAGAACCGGTATCTAGTAAGGTATAAACTTCGCAATAATTTATAATTAACTAACCCGTTATACCTTCGTTTGGGTTCCTCGCGTTTTGGGCAGTCACGACAAACGCTCTTCCAAAAATCGTCAACTTTATTTTGTCCGTATCCGCCTTTGGTGTCACCGTTCCAGCTGAAATTAGTTTTGCTATAGTACAATCTCGAGCGATATGTCCTTCCTTTACACAATTATAACATACCTTGAACTGTTGTGGGCAGTTTGGACTTATATATCCCTCCTCTCCGCATCTGTAACATCTAACTGGCGGTCGTTCTCCTCCCCTAGAATTTGTTTTTGGTGCTGGTGCTGTTGTCGACGTCTTCCTGTCATCGTTAAATCTTCTCTTCTTGAAATTTTCACTTGACTCACCTCTCCTATTATCATGGCCACGATGACCACCCGAGTGGTTACCACTTTTGTCTGTATTTTTCCCTTCTCACTGGTTCTCATCGCTCCGATAACTGCTGTCACCAGTATGACCCTGGTTGTGGTCCCTTGGTTGAACATACTCATTATCTCGCTCTAATAATTGAGCCCTGTTTACAACATCTGAATATAAAAAAAATTTATGAGAGATAAGATATTATCGAATCTCGGGTTTTAAACCTCTCAGAAACATCCTTGTCATTCGTTCCTCATTCTCGACCAAATGAGGTGCAAACTTGGATAACTCTGTAAACTTCGCCTCGTACTGGGACACCGTCATGTTGTTTTATTCCAGTCTAATAAACTCTACCTCCTTCATATGACGAATACTTTCAGGAAAGTACTTGTCATTAAACAGTTTCTGAAACGTTTCCCAGGACATGTTGAGTGCGTCAGGCTGGGTACGCTTCACAGACTCCCACCAGTAGTCTGCCTCACCGCGGAACATAAAGGTGGTGAATGGAACCTTCTGTTCCTCCGTGCATCCCAAGACATCGAATATCTTGGTAATTTGCTTGACCCACGTTTCTGCCATGATCGGATCCATCTTTCCCTTAAATTTTGGTAGTCCCAATTCTTTGAACTGCTTGGCTGTGACAAACCGCGCGTTGTTATCATTTTTACCCGTATTCTGCACACGAGTCTCCCTCGTCTGATTTTGCATGAACTGCAAAAAGCTTCTAAACATTCCATCATTCATTGTTTGCTCGGTAACGTTGTTTACAAGAAGAATATTGCCTTCCTGTTGTACGTTCCCCTGGGTGGTGATTAAAGGTGTCTCCACAGTCTCATTCACTCCATTGTTAACGTTCTCTGCTGCCATTCTTAAATACTGCCATAAAACAAGGGTTAATTGACATGTCACATATTATCCCTATATCTGACCGATCAAATAATTACCAAATAAGCTTATTCAGGTCATGCTAGCGAATGAATTTTCCGTCTCTCCCCTCCTAGTTCTTGTCTCACATCTCAGCCAGGGATCATATCCCTAAGCTCTGATACCAACTGTGACGCCCCCAAAATAGGTATACAACACCCATTCTGAGTCGCCAAATATATGGTACAAAAAAACAAACTACAGCTTCAATATTACAATTGGGGTGCAAAATACGACAACACATACTGTGAGTTTAAATATAAATATTGTCTTCTAGACAATATCCACACTCAAATAAGTCCTCATTACAATTATTCAAACACTATTTTACAAAAATAGTGAGGACTGCTAAAAAATCTTTCTAGAACTATCACTCCATACCCTGACTAGATCCTGCTATGTTCTCACCTCCTGAGAAGAAAAATGGAACAAAAAGGAAAAGGGTGAGCTAAACTAGCCCAGTAAAGAATATTATGACTAAGATAATATACAACAAATTATCATTAGTATTCAACAGGGAAAAATCTGATAGAATATAATCTACAACAAGTTTTAGATCAACAACTGCAGCGGAAACAGCAAACCATTAGAAGAGTCAAGTAGAGAATGAATTCTACTATCTTCTAAGATTTAAAAGTCCATCATCAATATTTTATCCCTGTAACATCAATCAATATACATCTTGAATCAAATATTCATCTTTGCACTATAGGTCAAAGATATTCATTTGTAACACCAGTCGGTCATGTTCATCTCAACACATGTTCATCTTTGCACTATATGCCAAAGATATTCATCAGGTAATCATACATCTTGCACTACAGGCCAAAGATATTCAGTAGTATCATCATTTAGGACTGAGGATGATGAAAAATATCTTAAAGAAAATGAATCCAGTGAGACAATAGGACAAATAGTAGGGATTCGTATAACAGTTTATCCAAGATTAATAATACTTCATAATAATCAATTGTGAAGCAGAATTCAAAAATAAAGATCAAAACATGGATACAATCAAAGATAGTAACCATAATAGACATCTTGAAAAAAAAGAAGAAAATTTTATTTTTCGGTGAATAGTGTCGTATACGTGAATAATAACCCCGACACAAAAAGTTCTAAATTTGATAAAAAGTTCATATCAATATTTCAGCATAATGATATTGAAGAAAATAATATCATTTAAGAAGAAAATAATATCCCTTACCTCAAAATAACCGTACATCTGACTGAATATCGGATATGAGGCTGAATGAAACTTGTGCTGAATAGCAACTTTCAAAGTATCTAAATACTCACAAAATACACTCAATAATCTAAAGAGAGAAAGAGAGAAAGAGAGAAAACTTATGAATTCTGGTGTGATTTTCAATTCTAACTTAGCCCTCTATTTATAGGAAAATGTTAGCACGCCGAAGCAGACTTAACTTGTAACCTGATGGCTTTACCTGCTACTATTCCCACCCACCACATTTGAATAAAAATCTCAGCATATTTCTTCACCAACCAAGAGTGGGGCCCACCAATTCTAGAATTTTCTACCAAAATGATTAACTCCGAAAATTCAACAATTTCTGAACCAGTCATCTCGTAAAATTCATAACAAATCATACGTTCATTTTTAACGGTTCAAAATTTGTGGACATATACTCAACTTATATATAAATAACATATCCAAAAATTACCACGATCCAACGGTCGGATTAAAAATTATAACCCCCGCAATATTTCTCAAAAACTCTGATTTGATTTTTAATACCTCCATTCCGATAAAAATACTGATAAAACACCTCAACATTAACTCCTTCGTTTTTAACCACAATAAATATATCCAACATTTATATCCACATAAAATAAATATTTCCTTATCATATAAATCAATAATTAATTATCCACAATTAATATTACAGAATCACATTTATGACAACCAGGCCGTTCCCAGGAAAGAGGGGGCTTTCCAATAAGGATTTCTCCTTACTAGCGCGCAATTAGATGACCAAAACTCTCTTTAGACAGAACTTTCTAGACATTGCCAATAATGTTATCTAATAATATTATTTAAATATTATGAATTATTGATCTGATAATAGAAAATACAGTGCAGCAACAATTATTGAAACAACAATAATATAAAATATCAACGCAACAATTATTGAATCAATAAAATAAAATATTAAACAGTAACTACTGTAACAATTATTGAGTAGTGCCTTCCTTCGTAAGAATCAATAATTGTAAAATACTATGCAATCCGTGTGCTACTGTGCAACCACGTATATTACTGTATTTTAACCACCGGGTATTCCAACAGTGTTAACGGTAACAACTACGCCGTTATTTATAAAAACTCAATTTTTGTCGTTATCTTCATCCAATCGCTTTCCGTTATGGGGCCCACAAATAGCTGCGTCGTTGTACGATTATTCCCCGACAACAAGAATATTCCACGACCAAACGAATATTCCCCGACAAAATAAATATTTTATAACCACTTGCTTATTTGAAATATTTGCGCATTTTATCCATAACTAACCACATTAATCAAATCAACCCTTTCTATTTCAAAATAATAAATAGAAGAAATTTAATTTCATTTATTAATAAGTTGGGGTCTTACAACCTCCCCTCCTTATAAAATCTCGTCCTCGAAATTGACGTACGTACCTGGTGTTTTGAAAAGGTGAGGATACCTCGCTTTTATTTCTGATTCTAACTCCCAAGTCATTTCTTCAATAGCATGATTTCTCCACAAAACCTTAACTTGTGGTATAACCTTCGTGCATAGGACATGTTCTTTCCTATCCAATATCTTAATAGGTACCTCCTCGTACGTTAAATCTTCGGCTATCTCGTCTGGTTCTAACGCAATAATATGATTCGGGTCGTCCACATATTTACGTAACATCGATACGTGAAAAACGTTATGAACACGCGACATACTTAGCGTTAAGGCGAGTCTATAGGCCACAGTTCCTACTCGATCGAGGATTTCAAATAAATCGAAGGCTTGAGCTTTCTTCTCTTCATCGACTCTTACTTCTAGAATAACACATTCTTGCACCTTCTTCTTTATATTCATCAGCTCCAGGTCTGTAGCTTGAGCGGCTTTAACGTTATTGATTAAAGTCGATTTTACTCGTATATCATCACGTGGGTCCCTAGAGTCATTAACTCTATCTCTATCATTTATAAATTATACAAAATAGGTCTTTGTGTTCAACAATATCGCACTCATACTCGCGTACAATCTTCTACTCAATGCGTCAGCTACCACGTTCGCTTTTCCAGGATGGTATGGTCAGAACAGGTTCCGAATGTGTAGCCTCTTGAGCTATTGAAAAATCTTCTCGCATTCCTCGCTCCATACGAATTTTGTATCTTTCTGTGTCAGCTAAGTTAATGGAGTAGCGATTCGAGAAAATCCTTCCACGAATCTCCGATAGTAACCAGGTAAGCCCAGAAAGCTACGTACTTTGGTCATCGACTTCGGTTGCTCTCAATTGTGATTCATATCCCAATCTTGGATAGCACGTCACAATGGCACCTATTATTTTACCACCACACAAATATAGAGTCCCCTACGGAGAGTCTGGCTTTGGTGCATTCCACAAAGGAAGTCACCAGATAGAGGCTCGGGTACCGACTTCTATAATTGGGTTTTTAACTCCTGAAGTTCAATAGGAGCTATTCAATATGAGATTTTAGAAATGGGTTTTGTATCGGGTTTAAGATCAATATAAAAATTCAATATCACGCTCTAGGTTAGGCCAGGAAATTCTTCAGGAAATACGTCAGGAAATTCACTAACAACAGAAATATCATTCAAATCTGACGTATTTTTGTTCAAGTCCATGACATGGGCTAAGAAAGCTTGACATTCGTTTTTCAATAAACGAATGGCTTTATGGCTTGGTATGACAGCGATTGATTTTAGTGGTTTGGTTGGTTGAATTCGCATAACAGGTTGGTTAGGAATATGAAAACTAACAACTTTACGAAAACAATCAATTTTTGCATGATGAGTAGTTAACCAATCAATTCCTAAAATCACATCAAAAGCAAGTATCTTTAAAGAGATAAGGTTAAAAGGTAATGTGATTGTGCCAACTTGGATTAAGCAAGATTTATAAACTATAGATGTAATGAAAGTTTCTCCTAACGGAGTCTCCGCAGATAGGTCAAAGTCTAATTTCTCCGGAGTCAAGTTTAAACGTTGAGCACAAGCAGGAAAGATAAAAGAATGGGTAGAACCGGTATCTAGTAAGGTATAAACTTCGCAATAATTTATAATTAACTAACCCGTTATACCTTCGTTTGGGTTCCTCGCGTTTTGGGCAGTCACGACAAACGCTCTTCCAAAAATTGTCGACTTTATTTTGTCCGTATCCGCCTTTGGTGTCACCGTTCCAGCTGAAATTAGTTTTGCTATAGTACAATCTCGAGCGATATGTCCTTCCTTTCCACAATTATAACATAGCTTGAACTGTTGTGGGCAGTTTGGACTTATATATCCCTCCTCTCCGCATCTGTAACATCTAACTGGCGGTCGTTCTCCTCCCCTAGAATTTGTTTTTGGTGCTGGTGCTGTTGTCGACGTCTTCCTGTCATCGTTAAATCTGCTCTTCTTAAAATTTTCACTTGACTCACCTCTCCTATTATCATGGCCACGATGACCACCCGAGTGGTTACCACTTTTGTCTGTATTTTTCCCTTCTCACTGGTTCTCATCGCTCCGATAACTGCTGTCACCAGTATGACCCTGGTTGTGGTCCCTTGGTTGAACATACTCATTATCTCGCTATAATAATTGAGCCCTGTTTACAACATCTGAATATAAAAAAAAATTATGAGAGATAAGATATTGTCGAATCTCGGGTTTTAAACCTCTCAGAAACATCCTTGTCATTCGTTCCTCATTCTCGACCAAATGAGGTGCAAACTTGGATAACTCTGCAAACTTCGCCTCGTACTGGGACACCGTCATGTTATTTTATTCCAGTCTAATAAACTCTACATCCTTCATATGACGAATACTTTCAGGAAAGTACTTGTCATTAAACAGTGTTTGAAACGTTTCCCAGGACATTTTGAGTGCGTCAGGCTGGATACGCTTCACAGACTCCCACCAGTAGTCTGCCTCACCGCGGAACATAAAGGTGGCGAATGGAACTTTCTGTTCCTCCGTGCATCCCAAGACATCGAATATCTTGGTAATTTGCTTGACCCACGTTTCCGTCATGATCGGATCCGACTTTCCCTTAAATTCTGGTGGTCCCAATTCTTTGAACTGCTTGGCTGTGACAAACCGCACGTTGTTATCATTTCCACCCGTATTCTGCACACGAGTCTCCCTCGTCTGATTTTGCATGAACTGCAAAAAGCTCCTAAACATTCCATCATTCATCGTTTGCTCGGTAAAGTTGTTTACAGGAGGAATATTGCCTTCCTGTGGCACGTTCCCCTGAGTGGTGATTAAAGGTGTCTCCACAGTCTCATTCACTCCATTGTTAACGTTCTCTGCAGCCATTCTTAAATACTGTCATAAAACAAGGGTTAATTGACATGTCACATATTATCCCTATATCTGACCGACCAAATAATTACCAAATAAACTTATTCAGGTCATACTAGCGAAGGAATTCTCCGTCTCTCCCCTCCTAGTTCTTGTCTCACATCTCAGCCAGGGATCATATCCCTAAGCTCTGATACCAACTGTGACGCCCCCAAAATAGGTATACAACACCCATTATGAGTCGCCAAATACATGGTACAAAAAAATAAACTACAGCTTCAATATTACAATCGTCGTGCAAAATACGACAACACATACTGTGAGTTTAAATACAAATATTGTCTTCTAGAAAATATTCACACTCAAATAAGTCCTCATTACAATTATTCAAACACTATTTTACAAAAATAGTGAGGATTGCTAAAACATCTTTCTAGAACCATCACCCCATACCCCGACTAGATCCTGCTATGTTCTCACCTCCTGAGAAGAAAAATGGAACAAAAAGGAAAAGGGTGAGCTAAACTAGCCCAGTAAAGAATATTATGACTAAGATAATATACAACAAATTATCATTAGTATTCAACAGGGAAAAATATGATAGAATATAATCTACAACAAGTTTTAGATCAACAACTGCAGCGAAAACAGCAAATGTAATAAACAGAGCACTAATGACTTCACATATGTAATAATGATATCCATCAATAAAGTATTAAATGCAATTCTCCACATAGAGTCAAAATAATCTAAACCTAAAATTTAATCAACCTAGATGGTCAAAGGCAACTCTCTCACCACATTAGCCTTGAATCATCCCTGCAAACCTGCTGGAAGAAAAACACAACATGAACCAATTGCCCAGTACGAATACAAATATACAAAAGATATACAACTGATATACGAAAACAACTGAGATAAAATACTGAACAAAGCCTCAAGTGATTTATTTTATTAATGTGTAATTAGTTCGAACGAAGGGGATTTAAAGTGTTACATTTGGAATATAATTTCTGGGTATTACCTTGCTTAATTCAGGTACGGATTTTGTACTCTTTCAGCGATACTCTTGTTAAATTTGATTTGTTCGTTTGTTTTCTTATTTCGAATTCTGTTATGATTTCACATAATTATTTTCTGTGAAATAAATATATTAGTTTTATTTTAGAGTTGATACATATGACTCGTATTTGTACTCTTTGAATTAGGCTATCATGTTTAGTAATATTTATTTTAATAATTGTAGAGCGGTACATGTTGCTACCTTCTTTTTGAAAAAATGTGACTAGAATTTAATTTGGTTCAACATGTACATATAGAACCCTTTTGTTGGTATTATGTCGCATGTGTTGTGACATGGTATTCTTGTTAGAATATACCGAAGGGTATACCTGAGCTATAACCACCTGTGGGGGTATCACAGGCATGTCGTCTTGGCACGAGAGACATGACACTTTCTGTGGTAGTGTGATTAGTCCATGACGTCTTCGTTTGGGCTCAGGAGGAAGTGGGCCATTTGGTATTTTGTTGTGGGAGACGTATGGGTTAACCCTAATTTTTTGTTTTGCGGATTTGTGATGTTGTGCCAAACACACTTATTCAATTTGCATACATTTGGATTCGCAGTCCAATGTGTGATTTGCCTGCGTGGCATAATTTTGGTTGCCTGTGTGGCATTATTTGATTTGGCTGTGTGGCATTATTTTGACTTGCCTGTGTGGCAATGTATATTTCTGAGCTCATTCGGTATGAAATAACACCCAACCATTTGATTCAGCGTATTATTTCATTGAATTAGTTTTGTTTGTTTCTGTTAAGTTCAATTCATTGAGTTAGTTACTTCAGTTTGTTATTTCTTTATTCTTCTATTGGTTTTGTCAATTCTGTTGATTCAAATATATTCCATTAAGATTTTTGAAGATTATATTTTCGTCAGTATTTACACTTGAGGCTTTGTTCAGTATTTTGTCTTAGTTGTTTTCGTATATCAGTTGTATATCTTTTTTATATCTGTATCCGTACTGGGCAATTGTCTCATACTGTGTTTTTCTTCCGACAGGTTTGTAGGGGTGATTCAGGGCTAATGTGATGAGAGAGTTGCCTTTGACCATCTAGGTTGATTAAATTTTAGGTTTTGATTATTATGACTCTATGTGGAGAATTGCATTTAATACATTATTGATGGATATCATTATTACATATGTGAAGTCATCAGTGCTCTGTTAATTTATTTTGAGATTTGTTGTGCTTTGCACGTGACCTCCCTTTCCTATTCGGGAAGGGGGTGTTACAATATTCTCTTGCCATATGTTTCTTCTTGAGTAATCTTCACTTTATATCCATGCCACAAACCGAGCTTGGTGATCTCCTTTAATTCGTGTAATCAAAACTTCACATTTTGCTTTACGGTTCTGAGGCTGACTTTACGATCTTGATTTCACTTAGAGATATTGGAGTTATCTTACAACATTACTTAGTGTCTGCTTGGAGTATTCTAGAATCACCCTTTACTGAGAAAGCTTTACGTGACTTTACGAATTATTGATCATTTAGCAAGTTAATCGACTTTGCTAGGTGATGTTCAATATATATCAGCTTCTTCGACTCCTTCTACAGCTCTGTGATAGCCTTGCAACTTTAAGATCATCTGTTCATTTTACGAGCTGATTCTTTGTTCTACGAGATGGAGTGAACTCTGCGATCTTCTGATGCTTTACGAACGAAGTTAACTCTACAAAGTATCTCAATACTATGAACTGGCAGAGTAACTTTACGATCATGATTTCCTATCATCTACATTAAATTACTTTCAATAAGATCAACCTAACATTATTTGATCTTTCTAATCTAAATCCTTGTACATCAATTCTTTTAAAGAACTTTACAAAATTTACTTGTACAAATATACACTAATCAAATTTCACTTTAAGCACATGTAGATTACTCTGCTAACGATGTTGTTGTCATGCAGAGTATCCTTTTACAATGATTCTGTCTATTACATATGTATACAGATTTAAGATCAACCTAATAAGTTTTATCATACTATTCTAGGTTCTTGTGCATAGATATCTGAATTCAAGACTGCACAAAACTTATCTATACAAATGTACTTTATGAGTTTCATCATCAAATCACATAAATTTGGAATCTAATGAGAGTCTTAATCAAACTCCCCCTTAATTAAACAACCTATTGATCCATTGTCTTTCATTCTCTTTAGCTTCTCATTAAATCGTATGCTAATTTGTTAACACATGTCACATGCAATCTTATTCTTTGGCTCTAATTCTTAGTCATTAATTAAATGTTTCACTCCTCTTCCTCCCACCTTACATGGACGAGTGTCCTCCTTCTTTTGCCCACTATATTTTTTTTCTTTCTTTTATCATCTTAATCTTTCAACACTTTGACCCAATTTTGACTTTCTCAATTGGGCTTGGTTTAGGCTCCTTTTATTAATTAGTTTGGGCTTCCCCATAGGCTAGCCTACCACTTTTATTACACCTTGCTTTGGACCACAAATAGTTCTACACTTGGGCTCAATTAATTAAATTAGGGTCATTTACATAAGTATACAACATTTAGAAAGTAATTACACTATTAATGCACTCATAAAATATTTACACAATTAATACACTTTCTATATTTATTTACAATATTAGTGCAATTAGGATTCCTTAATTTAGGGAATTAGTATAGGATTCAATTCATAATAATAAGGAAACCTAAAATCAAGGAAAAATAACTATCATAATTAATAATTCAAATTCAAATATCTTGGATCTAACAAACAAAATAAATTCAAAAATAATAATTAAATTTCAAATATTCAAAGTTTGGCAACGTCATTTTCCTCCTCCCCTTTGCCGGTCATCTTCCTCCTCCCCTTCGCCGCCGCTTCAACACCATGGACGACGGCCATAGCTGCCATTATGACGAACGTTGATTTAGTCCAGAAATTAAAAGGAGAAAAAGATAAATTTAAGCGCAGTTGGTATCCAAATATTTATACAAAGGTAACCATTTTAGTTTTTGTGGGTAACCAAGAGAAATTTCAGTGCAGTTGGTAACCAAAACTTTCAAAGGTAACAATTTTAGTTTTTGTTGGTTACATTTGTATTAAGGTTTGGCTACCAGCTGCACAATGAAAAAAAAAATCTATAATAGATTTTTTATAATTAATTGGTAACACAATAAAACTGAATTGATTACCTTTGTATTAAGGTTTGGATACCAACTGCATTATAAAAAAAAATCTACAATACATTTTTTTAATTAATTGGTATCTCAATAAAACTAAATTGGTTACATTTGTATAAAGTGTTAGCTACCAACTGCACTATTAAATAAAAAAAATCTATAATAGATTTTTTAAAAATAAATTAGAAACCTAATAACACTGAATTGGTTACCTTGGTATGAATGTTTGGCTACCAACTGTACTATAAAAAAAACACAGCAACTGTACTATGAAAAATCGATCCATTATAATCAAACCACCTCAAAATGGGCAAATGATAGTTTTAGGAGTGGACTCGGCGGTAAATGGCGGCGGGTTTTTGATTTTGAAAATAATCTGGTGGAGAGAATTAGGAGGAGGAGAGAGAAAGATGCGTACAATAGTACAAACGTGCCGTTAATATGGCAGGCCATGAGAGTTTCAACTCCACCCAAGAACTTTTCGCTAATAAACACCACCGGAACCGGCTGTTGCTGGCCGTCGCCGGCGATCTGGTAGAGGAAGTAGTGGATTTCGGGGCCGGCGGAGTCGCGGTCGAGCTCGATAATGGTGGGGCCTACACCCAGGCTGAATAGGAGCTGCTTGACAACGTGGCACATGCAGCAGCCGGTGACGGTGAAGACAACCACCGCATTGCCGCACATGCAGCAGCCGGTGACAGTGAATAGGAGCTGCTCATGATGTCCATTTGAATTTCTGGTGGAGAGAATTAGGAGGAGGAGAGAGAAAGATGCGTACAAAAGTATCCATTTTATTTAATTTAATAAGTAAATCAATATTAATCCCCTAAATTAAGGAATCCTAATTGCATACTAATTCCTTAAATTAAGGAATCCTAATTGCACTAATATTGTAAATAAATATAAAAATTTATTAATTGTGAAAATATTTTATGAGTGAACTATTGTTGTAATTATTATTAAAAATGCAATAGAATATGTAATTGTACCATTAAATTAACACTTAGGCTAGTAAATTAACTAGCCCATTAACCTAACCCTTTTCAATTCCTAACCAAGCCATTCAAATCCTAGGCTTAGTTAGACCATTAAATTTAATTAGTCATTTTCTCTTCTAGTTAGATTTTCTAGCTTTTTCGATTATGTTCTCGTAACTTGCTCGGTTAGATGAAAAATTGACTTTCGATTTTCAAAAAACAATCCGATTACGCCATCGATCCCCATTTCTCAAATAAATGTTATGTCGTTCTTCGAAAAATGAAAAAAAAACGAAAAAACATTTTTCTCGTGAATAATGTTTTTATGACTTTTTCTGAACAACTTTTATTAGATATTTCACCTCTCCTTCTCAAATAAACACTATGACATAATTCGAAATTTTCAAAAAAGAACGTTTATTAGCGTTTTATGAATAGTATTTTAGCCTTTTTCTCAGAAAATTTTATTTCCTCGTAAGAAATCCTAATTCATATATTGTAACACGGAAACAAAATTTAGGTCATATTACACAACACATAATAATATCCATAAAATTTTTATTTTATTAGATATTCACATCGAAAAACCTAATTACAAGGCTATCCGATTTATCGGGTTGTCACAATACCAATATATAGCAAGGCAGGTACCGCGTCATTTTGCTTGGTCTCGAGTCAACTCAATAGTCCAATTTTCAAAACCTCAAAAGTTATGTTTTTTTCACAAAATTTTAGTACATATTTGTTATTAAAAATACAATGTACAATTTGTCATTAAGAATTGAGTAAAGATAAAATAAAAGAAAATAGAAAAAAAGAAAAAACTTACCAAATTTGGACGGTTGAGTTGACTCAAGATCAATTAAAATAAAGTTAAAAAATATTATATATAAAGTTTACCATCGAAAATAACCTATTTTCGACGGAATAAGGCTAGTTCTGACGGAATTTTCCGTCGAAATTAAGTTCTCTTTTTTTTTGTAGTGAACGTATATTAATTTTGTACTATAGTATAAATAATTAAGATATGTATATACAACATAAATGAAACTATATTATACCTTAATATAAGCAATATATTAATATTTACGCAAATGAAACCACTAAACTTCTAATAATAACCCGCATGTTTATAATATATACATATTATTATGATTTAATAATAATAAATTCAAATAAAATGATGCACATATATAGGTAAATTTATATGACATACAATATTTAATCTAAATCCTGATTAATGGATGTTTTTAGCAAATATTTGTATGAATCTGCATTTTTAATCCTAATATTAACTTTGACTTCTTAATATTAATTAAAGTCAATATAAAAAATTTTTAAATTTAAAATTAATTCGATTCTTTTACCTTTTGAAAACAACAAAACTTATAATTAGAATTACACTTTAGATGATCTATAATTTTTATAATTGCATTGACTGATTTTTTTTATAATTTCTATAGTTTTGAGTCTTACTATTAGTTATGGTTTTAAAAATAGTGCGCGTGTTAGTTCTGAGTCTTATCACTTAAAAAATTATTGATTATGCTTTTATTCATATTTTTAATTCTCTCTATATTTAATTTATGAATACTCTAAATTAATTAATTAAATTGAAATATTACTATATATTCATTAATATTTTTTTTAAATTTAAATAAAATAATAAAAATAATTTATAAACTAACCCGTAAAACAATTTATAGATCAGCTTGTACCTTACACGAATTTTATACTAGTATGGTTGACTATAGATATTAGATAGCCGTGCCCTCTACAACTTAGAAGATACGGGCCTTGCCCATGTCCCCTCGCTTTGTGTTAACACCTTATTTTAAATTAATCAAAAATAAAACTAAAATGATTTTATTTTTAGGATAAATTTTACCGTTTATGTAATGTCGCACGGGACACAGCTAACATATATATATATTAGGTCAATATATTAAATAATTTAAATTATTGGCCCGAGATGTCGACCATATATATCCAAACTTAATTAGTTGTTCTTCAAATATGTTATAGTAATAAAAGGTGGAAAAATATTTAAGTACAAGGTGATGAATTTATATTTATATATATATGGGGACGGATCAATGACACTAAATTTTTTATAAAATTTTTTGACTCTTAGATTTGAACACTCTTAATAGTTAAGATTAAAGCTGATTTTTAATTTATATATAAATAAAAACAAAAACAAAGATTATGGTAACATACTAGAGATATGTGAGAGTTGGATGATACATCTTGGGCTTCTTCCATCATGGTGACAGTTTGACAGCTCCATGTTGAAATTTTATACGTGAAAAAGATGAAGATGAAAAGCTTCAGGTTTTGTTTTTATTTTTATTTATTTATAAATTAAAAATCAGCTTTAATCTTAGTCATTAAGTGTTCAAATCTAAGAGTCAAAAAATTGTATAAAAAACTTAGTGTCATTGATCCATCCCTATATATAATTAGTATATCTAAATTTCATTTCATCCAAATTCAAATTAATTTTGTGATGGAGATGATACGTTTTTTTTAGAATTTATAATATTAGGATTCAAATTTATGAATATATTTTATCTTAGGGGGACTACTAAGACAGGAAAGGGTCAAAACTCAAAGGGGAAGTGGATGATAGCAAGTATGAAGTAAAATTCATGTCCAATATAAAGTAATGACACGCAGACAGAAAGATCACCCTCTCGCGTGTGTGTATTAGGCATGGATTGAACATGAAGTTCACTAGATCCGCACAAGAGATACTTAACTTGAATATGTAATGTCTACTGTCTGAGTTTGGCTAAGTTCTTGAATTGTAACTGAAAGCCTTCTTAATTATTTTAATTAAATTATTAGTGTTTAATTAAGTTTACCAAAGTTGGTAACTATATTTTATGCACCAGCTCGGAGACTGTTTATTAATTTTAAATACCATTATTAATTTCCACAAACTGATGTAGTAGTGCACATGCACTGCTTCATTACCTTATTATATATATGACCTAGCTAGCTAGCTAGGCAGGCTCTTCATCAATAACTAACCCCACATACCACCCAACAGCTACCCTTCATTTCTCTATAAATATTACTTCCACTTCAATTCACATTAATGAATCAAATCTCTCCTTTAATACTTCCCAATTTCTCAGTTTTATTTTTCTGAGAAATAAATAGTTATGAGTAGGAGGAAATATGGTTACACAAAGATGGAAATTGAAGACCCTGAAGAAATCCAACACAGAAAAGCCCAGTTCTTGATCTACAAAGTACTCCAACAGGCTGCAGATTCCCCGACAAGAACACGAAGAAGACGATCGCTGTCGTGGTGGCGGTTACGAGTAAAAATTTGTAGATTGAAGATTAAGATTGGGAAAAGGCTCAACAAGTTGAAGAAGGGCATATTTTTAGCTAAATGTGGTGCTCAAAAACAAGTTGCTAGTCAATTGAGAACTAATTGGAAGGGCTTGTTTGCTGTTAGGTCATAATAGTACATTATTAGTACTCTTCATTTGATATATATAATATGATCTTACACTTCTTTGTTTGTTTGATAAGAGAGTTGATAATGAATATTTATATATGTTTTTTTTGATAATCGAGAGTTTTTCAATCGCAGTCGGACTAATATCCTTGATATCTCCACTCTTTTCTTTTTCTTGATTTTATTTTTTTTGAAGTTGGCTAGGAATTGTGATATTTTTTGCAATTGAAAGTTTTTATGGATGGGAGTGTAATGAATGAACAAAGCTTGAGCTCAATAACATGGCATGGGCTTCTTTCTTCTTAATTTGGAATGAGGGCGTGAATTCAAAGTTTGCAAGGGAACATGCCTATTCCTAGTAATTATTTCTTTATATCTAATTAAACAACTCTTTTTACCCTACATTTTTATTCACTTGCAATCCATTCTTAAAAGTAAGATTGTAAAATGAGCAAACAGTTCAGACTCGATTCGTACTCGCTCGACTAAAAGTTCGATTTGAGCTCGACTCAAAATATAAATGATTCAAATATGAACAAATTTTAAAGTTCGATAAATTACTCAACATCCTCAAATTGTAATTTTCTATTAATATTCAGATCATATAATTTGATCGAAAAGTTCAAACTATTCAGACTCAATTCGAGATCGTGCTCGACTCGATAGCTAAACAAGTTTCAATCAAATATTACTTTATACTCGATAAATTTTGTGAATCAAATATGAGCAACTCAATACTCGACTCAACTCGACTCGATTCATTTATACCCTTACTTAAAAGGTAAAAATTACCCATTTCTTAACTATTATAGCTACTTATCAATTTGATCAATACTTGCATGTGATTTACTAGTTCATGTCTTGTGTTTAGCGGTCCATTCTTAAATTGGTCAAAATTATCAATTTCTTAACTAATAGGCATTTATTAATTAAATAATGCTAGAGACACAAACTATTCTACAAATATTTTACAAACTGCTGATGTAGCATACTCCACCTCAGCATATTGTGTGGGACCGAAAAATATATTGAAATAATTTATTGATCAATATGCTGAAGTGGAGTATACCACATAAGCAGTTTATAAAATATTTATAAAATAGTTTGTGTCTGTAGCACTACTCTTATTAATTTGGCTAACAGTTACCCATGGTTTACTATAGTTTTCTTCTAATTTGCCTTGTGGTTAGTTTTTTTCAAGCTTGTTTATCTTGTGTGGGTCTCATTCAGCGTATTCACGTTCAACCTCAATGTAAAGGTTACACATGAGAGTAAAATTATATATCTTGTCGTACACTGACAATTAATAATTACTCCCTTTATTTCTTAATATAAATCGTTTTAGAGTTGTGCATAAGTATTAAAAAAATAATTGTATAACATTAAATATAATATTAATTGTCTATATTGCCATTGTATTAGAAAAAGAGAGTGTTATTTATTGGGCAAAAAATATTGAGAGAACCAAGTAATATTAGAAATTAAATAATTAATACTTACTTGAAACTCTCAAACGACTTATATTAAGGAACAAAATTAATTCTATAAAACGACTTATATTAAGAAACGGAAGAAGTAATAATTAGTGTCAACTCTTCTGATAATCAACTGACTTTAAATTAAAAAATTAATATCTTAAACTTGCACCATTAATTTTATAAATGTAATAATTTGTTCCAATTAATTCGTGCGACTCTATCGATCTATTAGCTATTATAAAAAGGAAAAAAATTGTAACTAGTCAAATATTTAAATATTTTAGTCAACCGAGGTACCTAACAAATGACCCACGGTCAACAAGCCGAAAGTTGATAGAACATAGACCAGTCCCTATTCTTGACTGGTAGCTTGATCACCCCTTCATGGTACAGAGTAAATATTTTTTATAAATATTATTTTGCAACAAGTCTATAGCGACCGACGGGTTCTAACCGGGGTAGTGATTGGTCGAATTTTTTTATTTTTATTTTTTTATTTTTGACTATCAAATAATTAATATAATTTATAGGAATTAGAATTTTTATAAAATACAGTGATTTAGGTGTCATTTGGATACATATAAAAAATAAAATTATACAATCTGTGTAACCCTATTTTTTACATGTATCCAAATGATACCTAAATCAATGCATTTTGTAAAAATATCAGTTTCAATAAATCACATTAATTATTTGGTAGTCAAAAACAAAAAAATAAATAAAATAAAATCCGACCGGTCACTACCCCGATCGGAACCTCACGTCGCCGTAGAAGGATTCACTATTTTGGGATCCAGTTAGAATGAAGTTTAATTTTTCGTAAGTTGGTTAGTTGACCAATAGAATGCTGACACACATAGAACCTCGCCTGCGTGTCAATACTCTATTGGTCAATTAATCAATTTATCCAAAAATAAATTTCATACTAACCACTTCCATTATTTTGACATGAAATAGTACATTCAACACCTAAAAGTTAGTATTCCTATAATAATATGTCATTGATTGATCGATTAGTTTTATTAAAGAGTTTATAAGATATGATTGAAAAGATGTTTCTACTCTTATTTGTTAGTTTTTATCAAACTATTAAATCGACTGAAATATATTATAATCGTAAACTGTTATATGCGATTAAAAAATTATAATACAAAGAACTGAAAAGATAATCATTTCAAACAAATAACACATAATCAAGAAAATGGTCAATCTTAGTAATAGTTAGTGGACACCATATATACTCTTAAAAAATAGTTATATTTCAAAAGTAATAAAATAATATATAAATTTAGGAATGATAAAAAAAATCCTTGTTAATCTTACAAACACATTAACTACTATGCATATTATACTACAATTTTAAGGGCATTTATTTGTGAATGCATTTGTGTAATTGCATGTGATTTTGATAATACACTGATGACTAATGAGCATGCTAATTAAAATGGGAAAACTGAGCACTTGAAAATTTTCCATTGAAAAATTAAACATAATAGTTTGAGGTTTGAGGTTTGATGCAAGTAATCAACTTGGATCATATTAACCTTAATTATTAAGGAAGAATTTATAGAGAACCATTCTATTTATTATTAAGTTGATTGTATCATAAGATTATAACTAAAAAAACATATTCATGAGGTATACGTTACAAGAAAAAGGTCTAATCCTGACGAAAATAAGCAATCAAGCAGTAGGAGGCGGCGTCCGATGACAATACCTCCGATCCTAGCGGTGACAATAACTCCGGTCATAGCTAGCGACGACGCCCAATTTGTGAGGTACATATATCCTGTTCTTTCTCTTCAATTCAGTTGGGGTTTTGAGGTTTTAATTGTTAGGGATGGAAAAACGAAAATTTTAAATTGTTATAAATCAATATAAAATTTCAATTGTGTTTTTAAGGTTTAGTTGAGATTGATAAAATTATTTTTAATTTGTCAAATGGATCATTGTAAATTGGATGTGCATATCATTTCTTTGGATTGCTATTAATTGGATGTGCAATGATGTTTGTCTAAAACACCAAATGGTGATTAGCCTTGTCACATTTTAATATATATTGCCTTTGGATATATTGTTTATTAGATTATAATTAGATTGTTCTAATTAATATATACTTGGTGATATACTTGTGACGCCCCTAAAATTAGGTATACATCACCCATCTTGAGTCGCCAGATACATGGTACAGAATTCAAATACAACTTAATAATATAACTGTCGTGTACAATACGACAAAACATAAATTGTGAGTTTGAATACAAATATTGCATTCTAGAGAGTATCCATACTCAAAAGGAGTTTTCATTACAATTATTATCACACTATTACATAGAATAGTGAGGACTACTAATGCTATCATCTGGTCCGTCACTCCGTTTCTCGACTGGTCCCAACTATATTCTCATTTTATGAAGAGAACAATGAAAGAAAGGGTGAGCTTAACTAGCCCAGTAAGAAATATTATGACTAAGATAATGCAGAATAAATTATCATTAGTCTTCAACAATGTTAAACTGATAAAATACAATAGACATCAAGTTTAACTGCAGTAGATCAAGCAATCCATTAAACGAGTCAAGTAGAGAATAAAATCAACTATCTTTTATGATTTAAAAGGTTTTTCATGACTTTTATCGCTGGGACTCAGCTTAATAAATAATTCACATCATCGAATCACCCCTGCACTATGGCCAAGGATATTCTTTAGTATCACGACCACGAATTATCCATGCACTACGGCTAAAGATAATCATGTTTTCATCAACGGTCCTGATCATGCCATAAAATAATTCATCTCTGCACTACGACCAAAGAGAATCTATAGCCATAATCATACCAAAAGCTGTCCATCAATGCACTACGGGCCAATGAGAACTTTTTTCACATCATTTGTAATATTACGGTCATGATTACACCGATTAATCCCTGGTCATAATCATACCAAGTCCATCTATGCACTACAGGCCATAGATGACTTTCAACAAAATATAAACATGAGGATGATGACAATGATATAAGAATTCAATAAAACAAGTTCAAGAATTAATTTATCCAAGAACTGATAACGTCCAAATTGTCAATATGATACTGCTTTGCAAAGTAAAATTCAAGAATGCTCAGAAGAATATTTACATGAAAAGATACTGGATGAAGCGCAAATATCAAGGATATTTCACTAAGTTCATGGAGTATAGAAGTCAAAGTTTTAACCAACTGAGTATAATAAAGAATGGAATAACAAAAGAAATCACCATGCATGCGATAGACCGCACAGACAGGTTATTCCAACAGAATAATAAATAATAGAACCAGGTCCGGCGTAAAACGCACAGACATGATATTCTAACAGAATAATAATAAAGATGGAACCAAGTCCGGTGTAAAACACACAGACAGGATGTTCAAACAGAATAATAATAAAGACGGAACCAGGTCCGGTGTAAAACACACAGACATGATGTTCCAACAGAATAATAATAAAGACAGAACCAGGTCCGGTGTAAAACACACATACATGATATTCCAACAGAATAATAGAAGAATGTCACCAAGTATAGGTGTAAGACCCCAAATTATTAATAAATGAAATTTAAATTCCCTCTATTTATTATTTTGAAATAGTAAGTGTTAAATTGATTAATGAGGTTAGTTATGGGTAAAATGCGTAAATATTTTAAATAAGCAAGTGGTTATAAAATATTCATTGTTGTCGGGGAATATTCGTTTGGTCGTGGAATATTCTTCCTGTCGGGGAATATTCGTACGACGGCGCAGTCTTTTGTGGGCCCCATAACGGAAAGCGATTGGATGAAGAAAACGACAAGTATATGTTTTTTATTAATAACGGCGTAGTTGTTACCGTTAATACTGTTGGAATACCCGGTGGTTAAAACACAGTAATACGCGTTGTTACACAGTAGCACACTGTATTGCACCAATTATTGATTCTTACGTAAGAAGGCACTACTCAATAATGGTTACAGTAATTACTGTTCAGTATTTTATTTTATTGATTCAATAATTGCTGCGTTGATATTTTATATTACTGTTGTTTCAATAATTGTCACTACACAGTATTTCCCATTATCAGATCAATAATTCATATTATTTGAATAATATTATTAGATAACATTATTGGCAATGTCTAGAAAGTTCTGTCTAAGGAGAGGTTTGGTCATCTAATTGCGCGCCAGTAAGGAGAAATCCTTATTGGAAAGCCCCCTCTTTCCTGGGAACGGCCTGGTTGTCATAAATGTGATTCTGTAATATTATTTGTAAATAATTAATTATTGATTCATATGATAAGGAAATATTTATTTTTGTGGATATAAATGAGGGATATATTTTTGTGGTTAAAAATGAAGGAGTTAATGTTGAGGTTTTTATCAGTATTTTTGTCGGAATGGAGGTATTAAAAATCAGGGTTTTTGAGATATTTTGCGGGAGTTATAATTTTTAATCCGACCGTTGGATCGTGGTAATTTTTGGATATGTTATACATATATAAGTTGAGTATATGTCCACAAATTTTGAACCGTTAAAAATGAACGTATGATTTATTATGAATTTTACGAGATGACTGGTTCAGAAATTGTTGAATTTTCGGAGTTAATCATTTTGGTAGAAAATTCTAGAATTGGTGGGCCCCACTCTTGGTTGGTGAAGAAATGTGCTGAGATTTTTATTCAAATGTGGTGGGTGGGAATAGTAGCAGGTAAAGCCATCAGGTTGCAGGTTAAGTCTGCTTCGGCGTGCTAACATTTTCCTATAAATAGAGGGCTAAGTTAGAATTGAAAATCACACCAGAAACAAGTTTTCTCTCTTTCTCTCTTTAGATTATTGAGTGTATTTTGTGAGTATTTAGATACTTTGAGAGTTTCTATTCATCAGAGCAAGTGTCTTTCAGCCTTATACCGGTATTCCGACCAGAAGTACTGTCTGTACAAGGTAAGGGATGTTATTTTATTCAAAAATGATATTATTTCTTCAATATCATTATGCCGAATTATTGGTTGGAAATTTTTATCAAATTTGGAACTTTTCACGTCGGGGTTACTATTCATGAGTTACTATTCACGAGTTACTATTCACGAGTTACTATTCACCGAAAAATAAAATTTTCTTCTTTTCGTCCAAAATATCTATTCTGGGTACTAGCTTTGATTGTATCCATGTTTTGATCATTCTTGAATTCTACTTCACTATGAATAATTATAAGGTATTTTTGGACATGGATAAATCGAAATACGAATCCTTAATATTTGTTATTTTGTTTCACTGGATTCGTTTTCTTTAATATATTTTTCATCATCCTCAGTCCTAAATGATGATATTACTGAATATCTTTGGCCGTAGTGCAAAGATGAATGATTAACTGATGAATATCTTTGGCCCGTAGTGCAAAGATGAACAGGTGTTGAGATGAACATGACCGACTGGTGATACAAATGAATATCTTTGGCCTGTAGTGCAAAGATGAATATTTGATTAAAGATGGTTATTGATTGTTGTTACAGGGATAAAATATTGATGATGGACTTTTAAATCTTAGAAGATAGTAGAACTCATTCTCTACTTGACTCTTCTAATGGTTTGCTGTTTCCGCTGCAGTTATTGATTTAAAACTTGTTGTCTATTGTATTCTATTAGATTTTTCCCTGTTGAAGACTAACGATAATTTGTTCTGTATTATCTTAGTCATAATGTTCTTTACTGGGCTAGTTGAGCTCACCCTTTTCCTTTTTGTTCCATTTTTCTCAGGAGGCGAGAATGTAGCGAGTACTAGTCGGGGTATGGAATGATGGTTCTAGAAGTTACTTTAGTAGTCCTCACTATTTTTGTGAAATAATGTATCAATAATTGTAATGAGGGCTTATTTGAGTGTGGATATTGTCTAAATGACAATATTTGTATTTAAACTCACAGTTCTTGTGTTGTAATAATAAAGATGTAGTTGTTTCTGTACCATGTATTTTGGCGACTCAGAATGGGTGTTGTATACCTATTTTGGGGGCGTCACAGTTGGTATCAGAGCTTAGGGATATGATCTCTGGCGGAGATCGGGGAATAGAACTAGGAGGGGAGAGACGAATCCTTCGCTAGTGTGTCCTACCTAAGCTTATTTATTGGTCAGTCATAATATAGGGGTATTATGTGATTTGTTAATTTATTTAATTAACCCTTGTTTTATGGCAGTATTTGAGAATGTCGACTGAGAATGTTAATAGTGGAGTAAATGAGACCGTGGAGACACCGGTGCTTACCAACGAGGAGAACGTGCAACAGGCTGGCAATGTTCCTCCTGTGAACAACACCAATGAGCAGATGATGAACGATGGAATGTTTAGAAGTTTTTTGCAATTCATGCAAAACCAGACAAGGGAGACTCGTGTTCAAAATACAGGAGGAAATGATAGCAATTCACGGTTTGTCACAGCCAAACAGTTCAAAGAATTGGGACCACCAGAATTTAAGGGAAAGCCGGATCCGATCATGGCGGAAACGTGGGTCAAGCAAATTACCAAGATATTCGATGTCTTGGGATGCACGGAGGAACAGAAGGTTCCATTCGCCACCTTTATGTTCCGTGGCGAGGCAGATTACTGGTGGGAGTCTGTGAAGCGTACCCATCCAACCGCACTCAGCATGTCTTGGGAGACATTTCAAAAACTGTTCAATGACAAGTACTTTCCTGAAAGTATTCGTCATATGAAGGAGGTAGAGTTTATTAGACTAGAGCAGAATAATATGACGGTATCTCAGTACGAGGCAAAGTTTGCAGAGTTGTCCAGGTTTGCACCTCATTTGGTGGAGAATGAGGAACGTATGACGAGGATGTTTCTGAGAGGTTTGAAACCCGGCATACGTCAATATCTCATTTCTCATAAATTTTCTCTCTATTCAGATGTTGTCAACAGGGCTCAATTATTAGAGCGAGATAACGAGTACGGTCAACTGAGGGATCACAACCAGGATCATATCGGTGACAGCAGTCATCAGAACAATGATAACCAGCGGAGAAAGAAAAATACAGACAAGAACGGCAACCACTCTGGTGGTAATCGTGGCTATGAAAATAGAAGAAGCGAGTCGGGAGGAGATTTTAAAAAGAGAAGATTCAACAATGACAATACGAAGACGTCAGCACCAACAGCAATTGGTTCCAAGGGAGGAGAACGACCACCGGTTATATGCTATAAGTGCGGAAAAGAAGGACATATCAGCCCAAACTGCCCACAACAGTTTAAGGTATGTTATAATTGTGGAAAGGAAGGACATATCGCTCGAGATTGCACTGTAGCAAAACCAAGTCCAGCGGGGATGGTGACTCAAAAAGCTGTCCCAGAAAAGATAAAGTCAACGGTTCCTGGAAGAGCGTTTGTCGTGACTGGTCAACATGCGAGGAACCCAAACGAGGTGATCACGGGTAAGCTAATCATAAATTCATGCGAAGTTTATACCTTATTAGATACCGGTTCTACCCATTCTTTTATCTCTCCTGCTTGTGCTCAACGTTTAAACTTGACTCCGGAGAAGTTAGACTTTGATTTATCTGTGGAGACTCCGTTAGGAGAAACTTTCATCACATCCACTGTTTATAAATCTTGTGTGATCCAAGTTGGTACCATCACCTTACCTGTTGACCTTATCTCTTTAAAGATACTTGCTTTTGATGTGATTTTAGGGATTGATTGGCTAACTACTCATCATGCCAAAATTGATTGTTTTCGTAAGGTTGTTAGTTTTCATATTCCTAACCAACCTGTTGTACGAATTCAAACAACTAAGCCATTAAAATCAATCACTGTTATATCAAGCCATAAAGCCATTCGTTTATTAAAAAACGGATGTCAAGCTTTCTTAGCCCATGTTATGGATTTGAATAAAGACACGTCAAATTTGAATAATATTCCTGTTGTTATTGACTTTCCTGACGTATTTCCTGAAGAACTTCCCGGTCTACCCCCGGAACGAGAAATTGAATTCTTTATTGATCTTGAACCTGGTACAAAGCCCATTTCTAAAACCCCATATCGAATGGCTCCTATTGAACTTCAGGAGTTAAAGGTCCAACTACAAGAGTTGTTGGACATCGGTTTCATTCGTCCTAGTACATCTCCTTGGGGTGCTCCTGTTTTATTTGTAAAGAAGAAAGACGGGAGTATGCGACTTTGTATTGATTACCGGGAATTAAACCATGTCACTATTAAGAATAGGTATCCGCTACCTCGTATTGATGACCTGTTTGACCAGTTACAAGGAGCACAGTTCTTTTCAAAGATCGATCTTCGTTCTGGATATCATCAGCTGAAGGTTAAAACTGAGGATATTCCAAAGACTGCCTTCAGAACTCGGTACGGGCATTATGAGTTCCTAGTTATGTCTTTTGGATTGACTAATGCTCCTGCGGCTTTCATGGATATGATGAACCGAGTATTTAAGGATTATTTGGATCAGTTCGTTGTTGTCTTTATTGATGACATCCTCATATATTCCAAAAGCCGTGAAGATCATGAGCATCATTTGAAGCTGGTACTCCAAAGGCTGCGTGAAAATAAGTTATATGCCAAGTTGAAGAAATGCGAGTTCTGGCTTGAGGAAGTAGCTTTCCTAGGGCACGTGGTGTCAAAACATGGAGTATCTGTTGACCCGGCGAAGATTGAAGCAATACAAAGTTGGGAGCAACCAAAGACGGTGACCGAAGTACGTAGCTTTCTAGGCTTAGCTGGTTATTATCGAAGATTCGTGGAAGGGTTTTCTCGAATCGCTACCCCGTTAACTCAGCTGACACGGAAAGATATCAAATTCGTATGGAGCGAGGAATGCGAGAAGAGTTTTCAAGAGCTTAAGAGGAGACTCATTTCGGCACCTGTTCTGACAATACCATCTGGTTCGGATGGATTTGTTATCTACAGTGATGCTTCAGGCAAAGGGTTAGGATGTGTTCTCATGCAACATGGGAAAGTCATAGCCTATGCCTCGCGACAACTCAAAGAATATGAGAGGAATTATCCTACTCATGATTTGGAGTTGGCAGCAGTAGTTTTCGCGTTGAAGATCTGGAGACACTACCTGTATGGGGAGAAAGTGGAGATCTATACAGATCATAAAAGCCTTAAATATTTCTTCACCCAAAATGAACTCAACATGCGGCAGCGACGTTGGCTCGAGCTGTTGAAAGATTACGATCATACCATCCAATATCATCCTGGAAAAGCAAACGTAGTAGCTGACGCATTGAGTAGAAGATCATATGCGGGTACGAGTGCAATGTTGTTAACACAAAGGCCCATTTTGTATGACTTGCAAAGGATGGAGATAGAGATGAAGGCTCCAAGTACCCACATGATGATATCAAATATACGAGTAGAACCGACTTTAATCGATAAAGTTAAAGCTGCTCAAGCTACGGACATAGAGCTGATGCGTATGAAGAAGAAAGTGCAAGAAGGTTCTATTCCAGAAGCAAGAATCGATGAAGAAGGAATACTTCGAGTTCACTCTAGACTCTGTGTTCCTAACAATTCTGATTTGAAGTACAAGATCATGATGGAAGCACACAATACACCATTTGCAATCCATCCTGGAAGTACCAAAATGTATCGTGATCTACGACATACATTTTGGTGGAATAATATGAAGAGAGAGATTGCAAAGTTTATCTCGAGGTGTTTAACTTGTCAACGTGTAAAGGCGGAACATCAAGTACCAAAGGGTCCATTGCAACCACTTGAGATTCCGAAATGGAAGTGGGAACACATTACCATGGATTTCGTTACGGGTCTTCCCACGGTTTCTCAAGGCATAAATGCTATTTGGGTTATTGTTGATAGATTAACCAAGTCTGCTCATTTCTTGCCGATACGGGAGACTTATTCCCTTGAACGTCTTGCTCGTATATACGTAGATGAGATTGTGAGACTGCATGGCATGCCAGTATCCATAGTTTCGGATCGTGACCCAAGATTCACTTCAAGATTTTGGGTTAGCTTGCAAAAAGCTATGGGCACAGATTTACGATTTAGTTCGGCATACCATCCTCAA
The DNA here is from genome assembly GCA_016801055.1 of Panax notoginseng. Classification (NCBI taxonomy): domain Eukaryota; kingdom Viridiplantae; phylum Streptophyta; class Magnoliopsida; order Apiales; family Araliaceae; genus Panax; species Panax notoginseng. Next base: position 218,681,735 of record CM029014.1, on the reverse strand, counting down.
ACGGACGGACAATCAGAGAGGACTATTCAAACTCTTGAAGATCTATTAAGACTTTGTGTCCTAGATTTCAAAGGGAGTTGGGATAAGTACCTACCATTGGTGGAATTCTCTTACAATAACAGTTATCAGGCAAGTATAGGTGTGGCCCCATTTGAAGCATTATATGGACGAAAGTGTCGCTCTCCAGTATGCTGGGACGAGGTGGGTGAAGCAACATTGTTGGGACCAGAGTTGGTACGCATGACTACAGAGAAGATCCAAACGATTCGACAACGTATACAAACGGCACAGGATCGACAAAAGAGTTATGCGGATCTTCATCGGAAGGACGTGGAATTTGACATTGGGGATCATGTATTGTTGCGTGTGGCTCCATGGAAAGGAGTTACAAGATTTGGGAAGAGAGGAAAGCTCAATCCACGATTTATTGGTCCATTTCAGATTCTTGACCGAGTAGGAAATGTGGCCTATAGACTTGCGTTACCTCCAAGTATGTCTCGTGTTCATAATGTTTTTCATATATCTGTGTTACGTAAATATGTGAAAGACCCAGACCACGTTATTGAGTTAGAACCGGACGAGATAGCTGAAGACTTAACGTACGAAGAGGTACCTGTCAAGATCTTGGATAGAAAGGAGCATGTCCTACGCACGAAGGTCATACCACAAGTTAAAGTTTTGTGGAGAAACCATGCTATTGAGGAAATGACCTGGGAGTTGGAAACGGAAATGAAAGCGAGGTATCCTCATCTTTTCGAAACACCAGGTACGTACGTCAATTTCGAGGACGAAATTTCATAAGGGGGGAGGTTGTAAGACCCCAAATTATTAATAAATGAAATTTAAATTCCCTCTATTTATTATTTTGAAATAGTAAGTGTTAAATTGATTAATGAGGTTAGTTATGGGTAAAATGCGTAAATATTTTAAATAAGCAAGTGGTTATAAAATATTCATTGTTGTCGGGGAATATTCGTTTGGTCGTGGAATATTCTTCCTGTCGGGGAATATTCGTACGACGGCGCAGTCTTTTGTGGGCCCCATAACGGAAAGCGATTGGATGAAGAAAACGACAAGTATATGTTTTTTATTAATAACGGCGTAGTTGTTACCGTTAATACTGTTGGAATACCCGGTGGTTAAAACACAGTAATACGCGTTGTTACACAGTAGCACACTGTATTGCACCAATTATTGATTCTTACGTAAGAAGACACTACTCAATAATGGTTACAGTAATTACTGTTCAGTATTTTATTTTATTGATTCAATAATTGCTGCGTTGATATTTTATATTACTGTTGTTTCAATAATTGTCACTACACAGTATTTCCCATTATCAGATCAATAATTCATATTATTTGAATAATATTATTAGATAACATTATTGGCAATGTCTAGAAAGTTCTGTCTAAGGAGAGGTTTGGTCATCTAATTGCGCGCCAGTAAGGAGAAATCCTTATTGGAAAGCCCCCTCTTTCCTGGGAACGGCCTGGTTGTCATAAATGTGATTCTGTAATATTATTTGTAAATAATTAATTATTGATTCATATGATAAGGAAATATTTATTTTTGTGGATATAAATGAGGGATATATTTTTGAAGGAGTTAATGTTGAGGTTTTTATCAGTATTTTTGTCGGAATGGAGGTATTAAAAATCAGGGTTTTTGAGATATTTTGCGGGAGTTATAATTTTTAATCCGACCGTTGGATCGTGGTAATTTTTGGATATGTTATACATATATAAGTTGAGTATATGTCCACAAATTTTGAACCGTTAAAAATGAACGTATGATTTATTATGAATTTTACGAGATGACTGGTTCAGAAATTGTTGAATTTTCGGAGTTAATCATTTTGGTAGAAAATTCTAGAATTGGTGGGCCCCACTCTTGGTTGGTGAAGAAATGTGCTGAGATTTTTATTCAAATGTGGTGGGTGGGAATAGTAGCAGGTAAAGCCATCAGGTTGCAGGTTAAGTCTGCTTCGGCGTGCTAACATTTTCCTATAAATAGAGGGCTAAGTTAGAATTGAAAATCACACCAGAAACAAGTTTTCTCTCTTTCTCTCTTTAGATTATTGAGTGTATTTTGTGAGTATTTAGATACTTTGAGAGTTTCTATTCATCAGAGCAAGTGTCTTTCAGCCTTATACCGGTATTCCGACCAGAAGTACTGTCTGTACAAGGTAAGGGATGTTATTTTATTCAAAAATGATATTATTTCTTCAATATCATTATGCCGAATTATTGGTTGGAAATTTTTATCAAATTTGGAACTTTTCACGTCGGGGTTACTATTCATGAGTTACTATTCACGAGTTACTATTCACGAGTTACTATTCACCGAAAAATAAAATTTTCTTCTTTTCGTCCAAAATATCTATTCTGGGTACTAGCTTTGATTGTATCCATGTTTTGATCATTCTTGAATTCTACTTCACTATGAATAATTATAAGGTATTTTTGGACATGGATAAATCGAAATACGAATCCTTAATATTTGTTATTTTGTTTCACTGGATTCGTTTTCTTTAATATATTTTTCATCATCCTCAGTCCTAAATGATGATATTACTGAATATCTTTGGCCGTAGTGCAAAGATGAATGATTAACTGATGAATATCTTTGGCCCGTAGTGCAAAGATGAACAGGTGTTGAGATGAACATGACCGACTGGTGATACAAATGAATATCTTTGGCCTGTAGTGCAAAGATGAATATTTGATTAAAGATGGTTATTGATTGTTGTTACAGGGATAAAATATTGATGATGGACTTTTAAATCTTAGAAGATAGTAGAACTCATTCTCTACTTGACTCTTCTAATGGTTTGCTGTTTCCGCTGCAGTTATTGATTTAAAACTTGTTGTCTATTGTATTCTATTAGATTTTTCCCTGTTGAAGACTAACGATAATTTGTTCTGTATTATCTTAGTCATAATGTTCTTTACTGGGCTAGTTGAGCTCACCCTTTTCCTTTTTGTTCCATTTTTCTCAGGAGGCGAGAATGTAGCGAGTACTAGTCGGGGTATGGAATGATGGTTCTAGAAGTTACTTTAGTAGTCCTCACTATTTTTGTGAAATAATGTATCAATAATTGTAATGAGGACTTATTTGAGTGTGGATATTGTCTAAATGACAATATTTGTATTTAAACTCACAGTTCTTGTGTTGTAATAATAAAGATGTAGTTGTTTCTGTACCATGTATTTTGGCGACTCAGAATGGGTGTTGTATACCTATTTTGGGGGCGTCACAATAGGGTAGACCGCGTATACAGGTTATTCCAACAGAATAATAAGAAATGGAATAACAACTGTTCTCTTCATGAATAAGAAAGAATAACACCCCTTACAGGTACAACAAATAATATCCCTTACCGTAAAAGAAACTTGATATCAGAGTAGTGAAGTAGCAGAAAACTCTTCTTCTCTCTCTCTATAATTTCTCTCTCTAGAGTTTTAGTGAATTCGTAAGAAAATAATGAAGGAATGAGCTTCTATTTATAGGAGAATAGACTGCATAGTAACTAACTCATGAACGGTCCAGATTGATTTACTTTAATCTGACGGTCGATATTTAAAACAAAATCTTTTAAATAAAATATAATATATTCTATTTATAATCTAATAAAACGAATAACTTTATAAAAGATTTTACTATGCAAATACTATGCAGGCACTATATAAATATTATGCATAATAAAATATAATATATTCTAATTATTGTCTAATAAAATAGATAACTTTATAAAAGTATTTTGTTTCATATAAAAAGATTGTACTATTAGCCTAATAAAACAAAAAACTTTATAAAAGTATTCTGTTTTATATAAAAAGCTTTTCTGTTTTATTACATTAATAATACTAATAAAACAAAACTGAGTGACTTATCACGTAAGCCTCAATAATCAATACCGTATGCTACTATGCAACCACACGTATTACTGTACTTTTACTACCTAGTAGTTCAACAGTATTAACGGTAAAACTTTCGCCGTTATTTTCATAAAATAATTTTGTCGTTTTCTCAATCCGACAATAATTCCGTTGTGGGGTCCACCAATAATTGTACCGTCGTACGAATATTTTCCGACAAAAATAATATTCCCCAACCAATCGAATATAATACAACAACTTGAATACTTTGCAAAATTTATAAATACTACCCACAACTATAACATTATCTCAAATTCACACCATAATATTTAAAAAAATATTTCGAAAAAATTAAATCTTTATTCATAAAATCTGGGGTTTCACAATCTCCCCTCCTTATGAAATTTCGCCCTCGAAATTTACGTACGTACCTGGTATGCCTAACAAATGAGGACACTTCGTCAGATTCTAACTCTTGAGGTATAACCTTTGAGTGTTGAATACATTTCAGGACTTTAACAGATACATCTTCATACGTTAAATTATCTGCTATCTCGTCCGGTTCTAAATCAATAATGTTGTTCGGGTCGTCCACATGTTTACGTAACATCAATACGTTAAAAATGTTATGAACACGCGACATACTTGGCAGTAAAACGAGTCTATAAGCCACAGTTCTTACTCGATCGAGGATTTCAAATGGGTCAATTAAATCGAGGGTTGAGATTTCCTCTCTTCATCGATTCTTGCTTCTAGAATAACGCCCTCTTGAACTTTCTTCTTCACATTCATCAGCTCTTAGTATGTAGCTTGAGCGGCTTTAACTTTATCGATTAAAGTCAATTCTAATCGTATATTCGTTATCTTCACGTGGGTCCCTAGAGTCTTTAACTCTATCTTCATCATTTGTAAGTTATACGAAATGGGTCTTTGTGTTAACAACATCTCACTCGCATACTATCTTCTACTCAACGCGTCAGCTACCACGTTCGCACTTCCACGATGATATTGAATGGTACGATCGTAATCTTCAACAGCTCGAGCCAACGTCTTTGGCGCATAATACGTTCGTTTTAGTTGAAAAAATATTTAAGAGTTTAAGAAATGAGTTTTGTACTGGGGTTAATACAAAATTCGATTTCACGCTCTGGGGTAGGCTAAGAAGTTTTCACAAATACGTCAGAAAATTTATTAACAATAGAAATATCGTTCAAAACTGTGACCCTCATCCAAGACTTGGATAGCACGTCACATTGATACCTATCAACTTGCCATCGTCATTCACGACATCGCCTACAGAAAGTCTGGCTTTGATGCATTCCACACAAGGAAGTCAACAACGAAAGGATCGGGGCTCTTTACTTATGGCTTGATATGACAATGATTGACTTTAGTGGTTTGGTTACTTTGAATTCACATAACAGGTTGGTTAGGAGTATGAAAGCTAACAACCTTACAAAAAGCATGATGAGTAGTTAACCAATCGATTCCTAAAATCACATCAAAGGCAAGTATTTTCAAAGAGATACGATTGACAGGTAACGTGAAAGTGTCGATTTGAATCAAACAAGATTTATAAACAGTAGAGGTAACGAAGGTTTCTACTAACGAAGTTTCAACCAATAAGTCAAAGTCTATCTTCTCCGGAGTCAAATTTAAACATTGAACGCAAGCAAGAGAGATAAAAGAATGGGTAGAACCGGTATCGTATAAAGTATAGCCTTCGCAAGAGTTTATGATTAACTTACCCGTAATAACCTCGTTCGGGTTCCTCAATAAACGCTCTCACTTAAACTATCGGCTTTGACTTGTCTGGGACATCCTTTGGCGTCACTATCCCAGCTGGACTTGACCGCACTACACGACAAAATCGAGCTAAATGACCTTCTCTTCTTAAAATTTCCACTTCTATTAACTTGGTCATGATAATTTCTACCACGATGGTTATCGTTGTTCCGATGGCCGTTGCCACCGGTATGATTATTATCGTGTTGTTGGTCGTTACCTTTTGGTTGTGCTAACTCATTATCGCGCTCCAATAACTGAGCCCTATGCACAACATCTGAATATAAACAAAGTTTATGAGAAATGAGGTATTGACGTATATCGGGTTTCAAACCTCTTAGAAACATTCGCGTCATTCGCTCCTCATTATCGACCAAATGGGATGAAAATCGGGATAACTCCACAAACTTAGCCTCGTACTGCGATACGGTCATATTATTTTGCTCCATTGCTTATCTCAACATTTTCGGATGCCATTATCAAATACTGCAACAAAAAAAGGGTTAATTAACATATCACATATTATCTCTATACTCTGACCGACCAGTTAAATAACAAGTAAACTTAGGTAGGTCATACTAGCGAAGGAATTTTCCGTCTCTCCACTCCTAGTTCTTATCTCATATCTCAGCCATGGATCATATTCCTAAGCTCTGATACCAACTGTGACGCCCCCAAAATTAGGTATACATCACCCATCTTGAGTCGCCAGATACGTGGTACAGAATTCAAATACAACTTAATAATACAACTGTCGTGTACAATACGACAAAACATAAATTGTGAGTTTGAATACAAATATTGTCTTCTAGAAAGTATCCATACTCAAAAGGAGTCCTCATTACAATTATTATCACACTATTACATAGAATAGTGAGGACTACTAATGCTATCATCTGGTCCGTCACTCCGTTTCCCGACTCGTCCCAACGATATTCTCATTTCCTGAAGAGAACAGTGAAAGAAAGGGTGAGCTCAACTAGCCTAGTAAGAAATATTATGACTAAGATAATGCAGAATAAATTATCATTAGTCTTCAACAATGTTAAACAGATAAAATATAATAGACATCAAGTTTAACTGCAGCGGATCAAACAATCCATTAAAAGAGTCAAGTAGAGAATAAAATCTACTATCTTTTATGATTTAAAAGGTTTTTCATGACTTTTATCGCTGAGACTCAGCTTAATAAATAATTCACATCATCGAATCACCCCTGCACTACGGCCAAGGATATTCTTTAGTATCACGACCACGAATTATCCATGCACTACGGCTAAAGATAATCATGTTTTCATCAACGTTCCTGATCATGCCACAAAACAATTCATCTCTGCACTAAGGCCAAAGAGAATCCATAGCCATAATTATACCAAAAACTGTCCATCAATGCATTACGGGCCAATGAAGACTTTTTTCATATCATTTGTAATATTATGGTCTTGATTACACCGATTAATCCCTGGTCATAATCATACCAAGTCCATCTATGCACTACAGGCCATAGATGACTTTCAACAAAATATAAACATGAGGATGATGACAATGATATAAGAATTCAATAAAACAAGTTCAAGAATTAATTTATCCAAGAACTGATAACGTCCAAATTGTCAACATGATACGGCTTTATAGAGTAAAATTCAAGAATGCTCAGAAGAATATTTACATGAAAAGATACTGGATGAAGCGCAAATATCAAGGATATTCCACTAATTTCATGGAGTATAGAAGTCAAAGTTTTAACCAACTGAGTATAATAAAGAATGGAATAACAAAAGAAATCACCATGCATGCGATAGACCGCACAGACAGGTTATTCTGACAGAATAATAAATAATTGAACCAGGTCCGGCGTAAAACGCACAGACAGGATATTCCAACAGAATAATAATAAAGACGGAATCAGGTCCGGTGTAAAACACGCAGACAGGATGTTCCAACAGAATAATAATAAAGACAGAACCAGGTCCGGTATAAAACACACAGACAGGATGTTCCAACAGAATAATAGAAGAATGTCACCAAGTATAGGGTAGATCGCGTATGCAGGTTATTCCAACAGAATAATAAGAAATGGAATAACAACAGTTCTCTTTATGAATAAGAAAGAATAACACCCCTTACAGGTACAACAAATAATATCCCTTACCGTAAAAGAAACTTGATATCAGAGTAGTGAAGTAGCAGAAAACTCTTCTTCTCTCTCTCTATAATTTCTCTCTCTAGAGTTTCAGTGAATTCGTAAGAAAATAATGAAGGAATGAGCTTCTATTTATAGAAGAATGGACTGCATAGTAACTAACTCATGAACGGTCCAGATTGATTTACTTTAATCTGACGGTCCATATTTAAAGCAAAATCTTTTAAATAAAATATAATATATTCTATTTATAATCTAATAAAATGAATAACTTTATAAAAGATTTTACTATGCAAATACTATGCAGGCACTATATAAATACTATGCATAATAAAATATAATATATTCTAATTATTGTCTAATAAAACAGTTAACTTTATAAAAGTATTTTGTTTTATATAAAAAGATTTTACTATTAGCCTAATTAAACGAATTACTTTATAAAAGTATTCTGTTTTATATAAAAAGCTTTTCTGTTTTATTACATTAATAATACTAATAAAACAAAACTGAGTGACTTATCACGTAAGCCTCAATAATCAATACCGTATGCTACTATGCAACCACACGTATTACTGTACTTTTACTACCGAGTAGTTCAACAGTATTAACGATAAAACTTCCGCCGTTATTTTTATAAAATATTTTTGTCGTTTTCTCAATCCGACAATAATTTCGTTTTGGGGTCCACTAATAATTGTACCGTCGTACGAATATTTTTCGACAAAAATAATATTCTCCGACCAATCGAATATAATACAACAACTTGCATACTTTGTAAAATTTATAAATACTACCCACAACTATAACATTATCTCAAATTCACACCATAATATTTAAAAAAATATTTCGAAAAAATTAAATCTTTATTCATAAAATCTGGGGTTTCACAATACTGCAATTGGATTCTTTATGCGCAGTAAAAATTTTAAAATTGATATTTTCACAACACTTTTTGATATTCTCACATGAAAAATATCGCTATAGATGTATACGAGGGTTAAAACTGTAGTTATAGGATATATAACGACGATTTTCATTTAAAAACATAATTTTCTATTGTAGAAATATTAATTTCCAAAAATTTTGTTTTGGTTCATAATTGTGCCTTTACAAGGCTTTTTGGGCCTTAACGTACAGACATCATGTTCATATGAGAATTGAAATTGGGGTGATATTTTATTTACAACAGAACTTCTGACTCACCTTGTAGATGGAGATGAATAGAAGAAGTTTGATAAAAAAAATTCACAATTTGCTGAGGAGGTTCAGAATGTCAGGCTTGACATGACTGTAGATGAATTTTGTCCGTTTAATAGTTTTAGTCAGCCATACTCTATTTGGTCAGTGATCATAGTAGCTTACAATCTTTCACCATCAATGTGCAAGAGGGATCCATATTTTTTCTTGACTTTACTCATACTAGGGGATAAGAGTCGTACGAAAGACATAAATGTGTACCTCAGGCTGTTAGACGATGAACTTAAGATGTTGTGCGAGACGGGGGTCTAGAATTATGATAAATCGGTGAAAGAAAACTTTGTGCTGAAGGTTGCCTTGTTGTGGACTATCACTTACTTTCCAACACTAGGGATGATAAGTGGATGGTTGATTTACGGAAAACTGTCATGGCTAGTCTGTATGGGGGATATTCAAGGCACACAGTTGAGTATGGTGGGAGAGCAAATTTATTTGAAACTGTTTATAGATTATTACCTTATAATCACAATTACAAAAAGATGTTTGCACAATTTAACAGAAAGATAAAGAAAAAAATGTTTATTGGTCGATTTGTCAGGTAGCACGATTTTGGGTTGGCTGAACGAGTTGGAATTTTCACCAGCAAGAAAAGAGTACAATAAGTTGAGAGTTATATGTTATGGGAAGACCCTTAACTGGACACACTGTGCATGTTATTTGAGTTGTTATAGTGGGTCAAGCTGATAGTTCGTCATTGTATAGATAGATATATTTGACAACTTGTTTTGCATCATGCTAGATGCGAGTGGTAAAACAAATGACAATGACAAAGAAAAATTAGATTCGGAGGCACTGAACATAAGGCGAGAATTGTGACTCCGAACTGACAAGTCAAAACTAAAAGCCCCATTTTCTCTTATAGAACAACAGGTTGAAGACATTTGTAATTGGGTAAGTGCGTTGAAGCTCCCAAATGGATATGCTTTAAACATATCTTGTTACAGTAAGGTTGAGCAATTGAAAATTAATGGTTTTAAGAGTCACGATTGTCATGTATTCATACAGAAGTTGATGTCAATTACATTTCGTGAGATGTTACCGAAGAAAGTTGTAAATGTCTTAACCGAACTTTCAAATTTCTCTCGGGATCTATGTTTAACGATTATAAGGTACAATGATGTGGAGCAGATACATAATGTTTAAAATATGTAAGCCCAAAATGATATTCACTTCACGGTTCTTTAATGTAGCATTTGCCTATTCATCTTGCCTCAAAACTTAAGCTTAGAGGACCGATGCAATATCGGTGGATGTATCACTTTGAGAGGTAATACCATATATATATATATATATATATATATATCTTCATGTTGATGATATTTAATTCTTATCGATACATCATATTTTAGGTATATACGTCCATTAAAGTATAAAGTGAAAAATAAAGCTCGTGTAGAGGGTTCAATTGCTGAATGTTATACGGAAGAAGAGCTTGTGAACTTTTGCTCCTTATACTTCGAGGATGTTGCGAAACACAACCGTTCAGAATTAGGTGGTTGGACTCCCATCTTGCAGTGATGAGTTAGTTGTATTCACCTATTTAGTTAAACCATTTGGCCATAATAAAATCGTCACAGTATATATAAATTAAAGTTACAGTCTGACGATGTATTCGTGTCAGTCAGTCAAGCGACTCAAGTGTACTACTCGCCTAATGTCATCAATCTTAAAAGTCATAGTTATACAATTGTCACAACAAAGACTCGGACATTTGATGGTACGAGTTTTGCTGAACATGATGAGGCGTTGTAAGAAAATGTTAGCAACCCAGTTAGATAGTGTTAAATGATGACAATGTGCTCGTTTGTATATGATGTTGTTGATGTACCCGATGATGTGGAAGCCAAAGAAGACATGGTCGTCAATGACAATATCGTCATCGAAGATGCTAACGACGAAGAAACTGATGATGAAGAGGAATAGACATAAACATATGATGAGATATATGTGACGCCCCCAAAATAGGTATACATCACCCATTCTGAGTCGCCAAATACATTGTGACGCCCCCAAAATAGGTATACAACACCCATTCTGAGTCGTCAAATATATGGTACAAAAAGCAAACTACAACTTCAATAATACAATTGTCGTGCAAAATACGACAACACATACTGCGAGTTTAAATACAAATATTATCTTCTAGACAATATCCACACTTAAACACTTAAATAAGTTCTCATTACAATTATTCAAGCACTATTTTACAGAAATAGTGAGGACTGCTAAAACATCTTTCTAGAACCATCACTCCATTCTCCGACTAGATCCTGTTATGTTCTCACCTCCTGAAAAGAAAAATAGAACAAAGAGGAAAATGGTGAGCTCAACTAGCCCAGTAAAGAATATTATGACTAAGATAATATACAACAAATTATCATTAGTCTTTAACAGGGAAAAATCTGATAAAATATAATAGACAACAAGTTTTAGATCAACAACTGCAGCGGAAACAGCAAACCATTAGAAGAGTCAAGTAGAGAATGAGTTCTACTATCTTCTAAGATTTAAAAGTTCATCATCAATATTTTATCCCTGTAACATCAATCAATATACATCTTTAATCAAATATTCATCTTTGCACTACAGGCCAAAGATACTCATTTGTATCACCAGTCGGTCATGTTCATCTCAACACCTGTTCATCTTTGCACTACGGGCCAAAGATATTCATCAGATAATAATTCATCTTTGCACTACAGGCCAAATATATTCAGTAACATCATCATTTAAGTCTGAGGATGATGAAAAATATTTTAAAGAAAACGAATCCAGTGAGACAGAAAGACAAATAGTAGGGATTCGTATAACAGTTTATCCAAGATCAATAATACTTCATAATAATCAATTGTGAAGCAAAATTCAAAAATAAAGATTAAAACATGGATATAATCAAAGATAGTAACCATAATAGACATCTTAGACAAAAAGGGAAAAAATTATTTTTCGGTGAATAGTGCCGTATTCGTGAATAGTGCCGTATACGTGAATAGTACTGTATACGTGAATAGTAACTCCGACACAAAAAGTTCCAAATTTGATAAAAAGTTCAAACCAATATTTTGACATATTGATATTGAAGAAAATAATATCATTTAAGAAGAAAATAACATCCCTTATCTTAAAATAACAGTACTTCTGATCGGAATATCGGTATAAGGCTGATGAAAACTTGCACTGATAAATAAAAACTCACAAAGTATCTAAATACTCACAAAATACGCTCGATAATATAGAGAGAGAAAGAGAGAAAGCTTATGTTTCTGGTGTGATTTTGAATTCTAACTTAGCCCTCTATTTATAGAAAAATGTTAGCACGCCGAAGCAGACTTGACCTGCTACCTGATGGCTTTACCTGCTACTATTGCCACCCACCACATTTGAAATAAAATCCAGCACATATTTTTTCACCAACCACAAGTGGGGCCCACTCAATTCTAGAATTTTCCACCAAAATTATTTATAAACCTAATTTCCGAATCAGTCACCTCTTAAAATTCATAACAAATTATACGTTCTTTTTTAACGGTTCAAAATTTGTGGATATATACTCAACTTATATATGTATACCATATCTAAAAATTACAACGATCCAACGGTCAAATTAAAAATTATAACTCACGCAATATATCTAAAGAATAGTGATTTAATTTTTAATACCTCCATTCCGACAAAAACACCTCAACATTAATTCCTTCACATAAAATAAATATATCCACCAATTATATTCACATAAAATAAATATTTCCTTATCATATAAATTAATAATTAATTATTCACAAATAACATTACAGAATCACAATTATGACAACCAGGTCGATCCCAAGAAAGAGGGGACTTTCCAATAAGGATTTCTCTTTACTGGCGCGTAATTAGATGACCAAACATCTTCTTAGACAGAACTTTCTAGACATTGCCAATAATGCTATCTAATAATATTATTCAAATAATATGAATTATTGATCTGATAATGGAAAATACTGTGCAGTGACAATTATTGAAACAACAATAATATAAAATATCAACGTAGTAATTATTGAATCAATAAAATAAAATATTGAACAGTAATTACTGTAACAATTATTGAGTAGTGTCTTCTTACATAAGAATCAATAATTGGTGCAATACCGTGTGTTACTATGTTTTAACCACCGGGTATTCTAACAGTATTAACGGTAACAACTACGCTGTTACAACTTATACTTGTCGTTTTCTTCATCCAATCGTTTTCTGTTATGGGATCCACACAAGGCTGCGCCGTCGTACGAATATTCCCCGACAGCAAGAATATTCTACGACCAAACGAATATTCACCGACAAAAATAAATATTTTATAACCACTTGCTTATTTGAAATATTTGCGCATTTTACCCATGACTAACCACATTAATCAATATCCAAACTTAATTATATAACTGTCGTGTAAAATACGACAAAATATAGCTGAGAGTTTTAACAGGAATATTGTCTTCTAGACAATATCCAAACTCAAATTCAATCCTCATTACATTTATTATCACACTGAATGGTGATGACTACTAAAACAACCATCTCTGACCATCACTCTATTTCCCGACTAGTCCCAGCTACGTTCTCATTTCCTGAAGAGAACAATGAAAGCAAAAGGGTGAGCTCAACTAGCCCAGTAAGAAGTATTTTTGTGAGTATTTTGATACTTTGAGTGCAAGTTCCCTTCAGCGTTATATCTGATATTCTAGCCAGAAGTACTATTCTTTTGAGGTAATGGATGTTATTTTTTTTATAAATGATATTATTTCTTTCAATATCATTATACCGAAATATTGATAAGATTTTTCTTGTGAAATTTTTGTCTTTTTGTGTCGGGGTTACTATTCACGTATACGGCACTATTCACAGAAAAATTAAATTTTTTCTTTTCTTTGTCAAAGTTGTTTATTATGGTTACTAGCTTTGATTGTATCCATATTTTGATCTTCATTCTTGAATTTTGCTCCACAATGGTTTATTATGGAGTATTTTTGAATTTGGATAAATTAAAGTACGAATCCTTAATCCTTGTCCTTTTATCTCACTAGATTCGTTTTCTTTAAAATATTTTCATCATTCTCAGTCCTAAATGGTGATATAACTGAATATCTTTGGCCTGTAGTGCAAAGATGAACAATTACATGATGAATATCTTTGGCCTGTAGTGCAAAGATGAACGATTACATGATGAATATCTTTGGCCTGTAGTGCAAAGTTGAACAGGTGTTGAGATGAACATTACCAACTGGTGATACGGTTGAATATTTTGGCCGTAGAGCAAATATGAATATTTGATTCAAGATGTTTATTGATTGATGTCACAGGGATAAAATATTGATGATGAACTTTAAAATCTTAGAAGATAGTAGACTTCATTATCTACTTAACTCTTCTAATGAATTATTATTTTAGCTGCGAATGTTGATCTAAAACTTGTTGTCTATTATATTCTATCAGATTTTTTCCTGTTGAGGACTAACGATAATTTGTTCTATATTATCTTAGTCATACTATTTTTTACTGGCTAGTTGAGCTCACCCTTTTTTTTTTGTTCCATTTTTCTTCTCAGGAGGCGAGAATGTAGCGGGTACTAGTCAGGGTATAGAATGATAGTTCTAGAAAGTTGTTTTAATAGTGTTCACTATTTTGTAAAATAATGTATCAATAATTGTAATGAGGACTTATTTGAGTTTGAATACTGTTTAGAAGGCAATATTTGTATTTAAACTCACAGTATATGTGTTGTCGTATTTTGTACTACAATTGTAATAATGAGGTTGTAGTTATTTTCTGTACCATGTATTTGGCGACTCAGAATGGGTGATGTATACCTATTTTGGGGGCGTCACACCTCTTCATACGTTAAATCTTCCGCTATCTCGTCCGGTTCTAACTCAATAATGTGGTTCAGGTCTTCCACATATTTACGTAACATAGATATGTGAAAAACGTTATGACCACGAGACATACTTGACAGTAAGGCTAGTCTATAGGCCACAGTTCCTACTCGATCGAGGATTTCGAATGGCCCAATGAATCAAGGATTGAGCTTTCCTCTCTTTTCAAATCTTGTAACTCCTTTCCATGGAGCAACACGTAATAACACATGTTCTCCAACATTGAATTCCACGTCCTTCCGATGAAGATCAGCATAACTCTTTTGTCGATATTGTGAGATTTTTATACGTTGCCGGATCATTTGAATCTTTTTCGTAGTCATGCGTACCAATTTCGGTCCTAACAATGTTGCTTCACCCACCTCATCCCAGCATACTGGAGAACGACACTTGCATCCATATAACGCCTCGAATGGAGCCATGCCAATACTTGCTTGATAACTGTTATTATAGGAGAATTCCATTAATGGCAAAAACTTGTCCTAACTTCCTTTGAAGTCAAGGACACAAAGTCTTAATAGATCCTTCAGAGTTTGAATAGTCCTCTCCGACTGCCCGTCCGTCTGAGGATGATATGTCGAACTGAATCGCAAATCCATGCCCATAGTTTTCTGCAAACTAACCCAAAACCGTGAAGTGAATCTTGGGTCTCGATCAGCAACTATGGATACTAGCATACCATGAATTCTCACAATCTCATTTATGTATATACGAGCAAGACGTTCAAGTGTATAAGTTTCTCGTATAAGTAAGAAATGAGCAGACTTGGTCAATCTATCAACAATGACCCAAATTTCTTCTATGCCTTGAGAAACCTTGGGAAGACCAGTAACGAAATCCATGATAATGTGCTCCCACTTCCATTCTGAAATTTCAAGTGGCTGCAATGGACCTTTTGGCACTTGATGTTCCACCTTGACTCGTTGAAAAGTTAGACATCTTGAGATAAACTCCGCTATCTCTCTCTTCATATTGTTCCACCAAAATATATGTCGAAGATCACGATACATTTTGATACTCCCAGGATGGATTATAAATGGTGTGTTGTGCACCTCCATCATGATTTTATACTTTAAATCAGGGTCATTAGGAACACAAAGTCTAGAGTTGACTCAAAGTATTCCTTCTTCATCGATTCTTTCTTCCGGAATAATACCTTCTTGTATTTTCTTCCTCATACGCATCAGCTCTAAATCTGTAGCTTGAGCATCTTTAACTTTATCGATTAAAGTCGATTCTACTCGTATATTTGACATCATCATGTGGGTCCCTGGAGTCTTTAATTCTATCTTCATCCTTTGTAAATCACACAAAATGAGCCTTTGTGTTGACAGCATCGCGCTCATACTCGCATATGATTTTCTACTCAATGCGTTAGCTACTACGTTCGCTTTTCCAGGATGGTATTGAATGGTATGGTCGTAATCTTTCAACAGCTTGAGCCAACGTCGTTGCCGCATGTTGAGTTCCTTTTGGGTGAAGAAATATTTGAGGCTTTTATAATCCGTATAGATCTCCATTTTCTCTCCATACAGGTAATGCCTCCAGATCTTTAGTGTGAAAACGACTGCTGCCAACTCTAGATCATGAGTAGGATAATTTCTCTCATATTCTTTGAGTTTTCGTGCGGCATAGGCTATGACTTTCCCATGTTGCATGAAAACACAACCTAACCCTCTACCTGAAGCATCACTGTAGATGACAAATCCTTCCGAACTAGATGGTATTGTCAGAACAGGTACTGAAATGAGTTTCATCTTGAGTTCTTGAAAACTCTTCTCGCATTCCTCGCTCCAACCGAATTTTGTATCTTTTCGAGTCAGCTGAGTTAATGGAGTACCGATTCGAGAAAACCCCTTCACGAATCTCTGATAATAACTAGCTAAGCCCAGAAAGCTACGTACTTCGGTCACTGACTTAGGTTGCTCCCAGCTTTGTATTGCTTCAATCTTCGCTAGGTCAACAGATATTTCGTGACTTGATATCACGTACCCAAAGAATGCCACTTCCTCAAGCCAGAACTCGTATTTCTTCAACTTGGCATAAAGCTTGTTTTCACGAAGCTTTTGAAGTATCAGCCTCAAGTGTTGTTCATGATCTTCACGGTTTTTAAAGTATATGAGGATGTCATCAATAAAGACAACTAAAAAATGATCTAAATATTCCTTGAATACTCGGTTCATCATATCCATGAAGGTAGCAGGAGCATTAGTCAATCCAAAAGACATGACTAGGAATTCGTAATGCTCGTACCGAGTTCTGAAAGCAGTCTTTAGAATGTCATCATTTTTAATCTTTAACTGGTGATATCCAGAACGAAGATCGATCTTTGAAAAGAATTTGACACCTTACAACTGGTCAAACAGGTCATCAATGCGAAGCAACGGGTACTTATTTTTTACGGTGACATGATTCAACTCCCGATAATCAATACAAAGTCGCATACTCTTATCTTTCTTCTTTACAAAAAGAACAGGAGCACTCCAAGGAGACGTACTAAGACGAATGAAACAGATGTCTAACAACTCCTACAGTTGGGTTTTTAACTCCTAAAGTTCAATAGGAGTCATTCGATAAGGGGCTTTGGAAATGGGTTTTGTACCGGGTTCAAGGTCAATACCAAACTCGATTTCACGCTCCGGGGGTAAGCCAGAAAGTTCTTCAGGGAATACGTCAGGAAATTTATTAATAATAGAAATATCATTCAAATCTGACGTATTTTTGTTTAAATCCGTGACATGGGCTAAGAAAGCTTGACATCCATTTTTTAATAAACGAATAGCTTTATGGCTTGATATGACAGTGATTAACTTTAGTGGTTTGGTTGCTTGAATTCTCATAATAGGTTGGTTAGGAATATGAAAGCTAACAACCTTACGAAAACAATCATTTTTTGCATGATTAGTAGTTAACCGATCAATCCCAAAAATCACATCAAATGCAAGTATTTTCAAAGAGATAAGGTCGACACGTAATGTGCTGGTGCCGATTTGAATCAAATAAGATTTATAAACAGTGGATGTAATGAAGGTTTCTCCCAACAGAGTTTCAACAGATAAATTAAAATCTAATTTCTCCGGAGTTAAATTTAAATGTTGAGCGCAAGTAGGAGAAATAGAAGAATGGGTAGAACCGGTATCAAATAAGGTATAGACTTCGCTAGAGTTTATGATTAGCTTACCCGTGACGACCTCGTTCGGGTTCCTTGCTTTTTGGGAGGTCACGATAAACGCTCTCCCTTGAACTACTCGTTTTGACTTATCTGGGATGGCCTTTGGTGCCTCGATCCCAACTGGACTTGGCTTTACTGAACGATAAAATCGAGCTAAATGACCTTCTCATCCATAATTGTAACACGTTTTGGACTGCTGCATATAATTTGGACTGATGTATCTCTCCCCTTTGCATTTGAAGCATATGATAGGTGGTCATTCTCCTTCCTTAACAACGGGTGCTGGTGCTGACGTCTTTCCATCATTGTTGAATCTCCTTTTCTTAAAATGTCCACTTTTATTATCTTGGCCATGATTACCACCGAAGTGGTTACTATTTCTGGCATGTTGATTCCCTCCACTTTTGTTGTCACCGCTTCGATGACTGCTACCACTGGTATTATCATTTTGCCGGCTGCTCTCTCTTGGTTGGGTTGACTCATTATCGCGCTCCAATAACTGAGCCATATTTACAAAATTGAATACAAACACAGTTTGTGAGGAACGAGGTATTGACGTATCTCAGGTTTCAAACCTCTTAGAAACATCCGCGTCATACGCTCCTCATTATCTACCAAATGAGATGTAAACTGGGATAACTCGGCAAACTTAGCCTCGTACTGCTACATGGTCATGTTTTTTTGTTCCAGCTTGATAAAGTCCACCTCCTTCATGTGACGAATACTTTCGGGAAAGTACTTGTCGTTGAACAGTTCTTGGAACTTCTCCCAAGACATCTTCAATGCGGTAGGCTGAGTACACTTTACAGATTTTCGCCAGTAATTTGCCTCTCCTTGCAGCATGAAGGTGGCAAAGGGAACCTTTTGCTGCTCGGAGCATCCCAAGACATCAAATATCTTGGTGATCTGCTTTATTCACGTCTCCGCCTTAAGTGGTTCTGGCTTTCCCAAAAACTCCGGTGGTCCCAGCTCCTTGAACTGCTTAGCGGTGATCGTCTGGGAGTTTCCAATGTTTCCACCTGCATTTTGAACAGGAGTCTCTCTTGCCTGATGTTGCACGAATTGCAGAAAGCTCTTAAACATTTTGTCGTTCATCGTTTGGTCGGTGTAGTTGTTTGCATGAAAATTATTGCCTTCCTGATTCACATTATCCTGGTTATTGATCATCAGTGATTCAACGGTCTTATGTGCTCCATTACTATTCTCAACATTCTCGGATGTCATTTTCAAATACTGCCACAAAACAAGGGTTAATTGACATGAAACATATTATCCTTTTATTATGACTGACCAATTAAATAACAAATAAACTTAGGTAGGTCATACTAGCGAAGGAATTACCCGTCTCTCCCCTCCTAGTTCTAGTCTCACATCTCAGCCAGGGATCATATCCCTAAACATTGATACCAACTATGACGCCCCCAAAATAGGTATACATCACCCATTCTGAGTCGTCAAATACATGGTACAAAATTCAAATACAACTTAATTATACAATACGACCAAAAATGTAGCTGAGAGTTTTTACACGAATATTGTCTTCTAGACAATATCCAAACTCAATGGAGTCCTCATTACATTTATTATTAAATTATTTCACAGAATAGTGAGGACTACTAATACAAATATCTAGACCGTCACTCCGTTCCCCGATTAGTCCCAGCTATATTCTCATTTCCTGAAGAGAACAATGAAAGCAAAGGGTGAGCTCAACTAGCCCAGTAAGAAATATTATGACTAAGATAATGCAGAATAAATTATTGTTAGCCTTCAACAGTGTTAAACTGATAAAATATAATAAACATCAAGTTTAACTGTAGCGGAACAAGCAATCCATTAGAAGAGTCAAGTAGAGCATGATATCTACTATCTTCTATGATTTAAAAAGTTTATCATCAATTTTATTGTTGAGACTCAGCTTAATAAATAATCCACATCATCGAATCATCCCTACACTACGGGCCAAGGATATTCATTAGTATCACGACCACGAATTATCCATGCACTACGGGCCAATGATATTCGTGTTTTCACCAATGGTCATGATCATGCCAACTATTGTCCATCAATGCACTACAAGCCAATGAGGACTTTTACCAAATCATTTATAACATTACGGTCATGATTATACCGAATAATCTCTGCTCACAATCATACCAATCAACAGTCCATCTATGCACGTAAGCCACAGATGACTTTCATCATAATGTAAGCATGAGGATGATGACAATGATATAAGAATTCAATTAAAAGAAAGCAAAGGATAAATTTTTAAAGATTTATAATTTAATTTATCCAGAATTCAATAATGTCCAAATTGTCAACATGATACTGCTTTGTGGAATAAAATTCAAGAATAATATTGTACCAAAAATAATTTAGACCGAAAAGAAATTAATTTTTGTCATGAATAGTATCCCGGATGAATAGTACCCAAGTGAATAGTAATTTAGAAATAGTACCCCGTGAATAGTAATCCGGCACGAAAAAGTTAAAACCTATCAAGAATATTCAGAATAATATTTCCATAAAAAGATACTGGATGAAACGCAAATTTTAAGGATATTCTACTAATTTCATAGAGTATAGAAGCCAAAACTTTAAAAAAAATAAGTGTAGA
Source organism: Panax notoginseng (assembly GCA_016801055.1). Taxonomy (NCBI): domain Eukaryota; kingdom Viridiplantae; phylum Streptophyta; class Magnoliopsida; order Apiales; family Araliaceae; genus Panax; species Panax notoginseng. The sequence continues at coordinate 218,660,968 of CM029014.1, read as the reverse complement.
ATTCGGAATCTAAAACAAAATAATATTACTTATATACTATAGAGTATGGAAGAAAATATTATTTCTCACGAATATTGAACAAAAATAATATTCATTGCTTTAAAAAGGAGAGTATTCTAACTGGTATAGCGGGGATATTCTTGAAAAAAACTTATACTATTTTCTACGCTTAAAGCTTCCTAAAACTCGAAAGAAATACGCTCAATATTATAGAAGAAGAATTCTCTGATTCTGGTGTGATTTTTAATTCTAAACTAAGCATCCTATTTATAGGAGAATGGAAAGGATACCACTTGAATAAAATCACGGACGCACAGTGTTTGAAATACACTGGCGACGCACAGACTAAATTTTCAAAAAATTTTAGTTTTACTATTTATTACTGTGTAATAAAATATTCTAATAAAATAAAAACTTTAAATAAAATATAATATATTATATTTGTAATCTAATAAAATAAAAGTATATATATATATATATATATATATATATATATATTGTGTTAAACTGATAAAATATACCAAACATCAAGTTTAACTGCAGCGGAACAAGTAATCCATTAGAAGAGTTAAGTAGAGAATAAAATCTACTATCTTTTATGATTTAAAAGGTTTTTCATCACTTTTATCGTTGAGACTCAGCTTAATAAATAAACTACATCATTGCTGCACTACGGCCAATGATATTCATTAATATAACAACCACAAATTATCCATGCACTACGGGCCAAGGATATTCGTGTATTCATCAATGGTCATGATCATGCCAATAACTGTCCATCAATGCACTACGGGCCAATGAGGATTTTTACCACATCATTTGTAACATTACGGTCATGATTATACCGAATAATCCCTGGTCATAATCATACCAAGTCCATCTATGCACTACAGGCCACAGATGACTTTCAACATAATATAAATATGAGGATGATGACAAGGATATAAGAATTCAATAAAACAAGTTCAAGGATAAATTTTTAAAGATTTATAATTTAATTTATCCAGAAATCAATAACATCCAAATTGTCAACATGATACTGCTTTGTGGAGTAAAATTCAAGAATAATATTGTACCAAAAATAATTTAGACCGAAAACAAATCAATTTTTATCATAAATATTATCCTGGGTGAATAGTACTCGAGTGAATAGTATCTCGTAAATAGTACTTCAGGAATAGTACTCCGGCATAAAAAAGTTAAAACTTATCAAGAATGCTCAAAATAATATTTCTATAAAAAGATACTGGATGAAGCGCAAATATCAAGGATATTCAACTAATTTCATGGAGTTTAGAAGCCAAAACTTTAACAAAACGAGTATAGAATTCGAAATCTAAAACGAAATGATATTACTTACATACTACAGAGTATGGAAGAAAATATTGTTTCAAACGAATATTAAACAAAAATAACATCCCTTACCTTGAAAAGAAGAGTACTCCAACTGGTATAGCGGGGATATTCTTGAAGAAAACTTTCACTATTTTCTACGCTCAAATCTTTCTAAAACTCAAAAGAAATACGCTCAAGATTATAGAAGAAGAATTCTCTGATTCTGGTGTGCTTTTCAATTCTAACTGAAGCGCCTATTTATAGGAAAATGCTAGAACGTCATAGGAGACTAAAATAATAAAATAATATTATTTATATATTTTTCTTCCACGCCAACTTTGTTAAATGACAAGCCAGCCATCTTGGACACAAATTTGCAACCCACATGTTTTCAAACAAAAGTGGGCCCCGCCCAAAGTTAATAAAAATTATTTTAATTTTCAAAACTTCAATAATTCATAATAAATAGTCCTTTTATCAAAAAAATACGAATTTTATGTCCATTCCACACGAAATCGAATTCTCTACAACTTTACAGAAAAAAGTTTTTCCAAATTCCATACAGAAAATATTCGAATTCCACAAACGGATAATTTTCAATACCTCATAAAATTCATAACAAATCATACGTTAATTTTTAACGGTTTAAAATTTGTGGACATATACTCAACTTATATATATATAACATATCCAAAAATCACAACGATCCAACGATCGGATCAAAATTATAACTCACGCAATAGAGCTTTAAGAACACCAATTTGATTTTTAATACCTCCAATCCGACAAAATACTGATAAAATACCTCAACATAAATTCCTTCATTTATAACCACATAAAATAAATATTTTCTTATCAAATAAATCAATAATTAATTATTCACAAATAATATTACAAAATCACAATAATGACAACCAGGCCGTTCTCAAGAAAGAGGGAACTTTTCAATAAGGATTTTTCCTTACTGGCGCGCAATTAGGTCACCAAACCTCTCCTTGACAGAACTTTCTAGACATTACCAATAATGCTATCTAATAATATTATTCAAATAATATGAATTATTGATCTGATAATGAGAAATACTGTGCAGTGACAATTATTGAACAACAATAATATAAAATATCAACGTAGCAATTATTGAATCAATAAAATAAAATATTGAACAGTAATTACTGTAACAATTATTGAGTAGTGCCTTCTTACGTAAGAATTAATAATTCAAAAAAAATACTGTGCAATACCGTGTGCTACTGTGCAACAACGCGTATTACTGTATTTTAACCACCAGGTATTCCAACAGTTAACGGTAAAACTTTCGCCGTTATTTTATAAAAAATACTTTTGTCGTTTTCTCAATCTGATAATAATTCCGTTATGGGGTCCACCAATGATTGTGCCGTCATACGAATATTCCCTGTCAAAACGAATATTCCCCGACCAATCGAATATTATATAACAACTTGCGTACTTTGCAAAATTTATAAATATTATCCATAACTATAACATTATATCAAATTCACTCCATAATATTTAAAAATGATATTTATAGAAAATTTATTTTTATTCATAAAAGTTGGGGTCTTACAACCTCCCCTTCTTATTAAATTTCCACCTCGAAATTAGGGTACGTACCTGGTATGTCGAAGAGGTAAGGATACCTTGATTTCATTTCAGATTCTAACTCCCAGGTCATTTCCTCAACATCGTGGTTTCTCCACAAAACTTTGACTTGAAGTATAACCTTGGAGCGTAAAATATGCTCCTTCTTATCTAAGATTTTAATAGGAACCTCTTCATACGTTAAATCTTTCGCTATTTCATCCGGTTCTAACTCAATAATGTGGTTCGGGTATTTCACATATTTACGTAACATAGATATGTGAAAAACGTTATGAACACGAGACATACTTGGCGGTAATGCGAGTCTATAGGCCACAGTTCCTACTCGTTTGAGGATTAAAAATGGGCCAATGAATCGAGGATTGAGCTTTTCTCTCTTTCCAAATCTCGTAATTCCTTTCCATGGAGCAACACGTAACAACACATGTTCTCCAATATTGAATTTCACGTCCTTTCAATGAAGATCAGCATAACTCTTTTGTCGATCTTGTGAGGTTTTTATACGTTGTCGGATCGTTTGAATCTTTTTCGTAGTCATACGTACCAACTCCGATCCCAACAACGTTGCTTCACCTAGTTCATCTTAGCATACTGGCGAATGACATTTTCTTCCATACAACACCTCGAATGGAGCCATGCCAATACTTGCTTGATAACTGTTGTTGTAAGAAAACTCCACCAATGATAAGAACTTGTCCCAACTTCCCTTGAAGTCAAGGACACAGATTCTTATTAGATCTTCAAGAGTTTGAGTAGTCCTCTCTGACTGCCCGTCCGTTTGAGGATGATAAGCCGAACTAAATCGTAAATTCGTGCCCATAGCTTTTTGCAAACTAACCCAAAATCTTGAAGTGAATCTTGGGTCTCTATTAGAAACTATAGATACTGGCATACCATGCAATCTTACAATCTCATTTATGTACATGCGAGCAAGACGTTCAAGTGTATAAGTTTCTCATATAGGTAAGAAATGAGCCGACTTGGTCAATCTATCAACAATGACCCAAATCGCATCTATGCCTTGAGAAACCTTGGGAAGACCGATAACGAAATTGTGAAACCCCAGATTTTATGAATAAAGATTTAAGTTTTTCAAAATATTTTTTTAAATATTATGGTGTGAATTTGAGATAATGTTATAGTTGTGGGTAGTATTTATAAATTTTACAAAGTATGCAAGTTGTTGTATTATGTTCGATTGGTCCGGGAATATTATTTTTGTCAGAAAATATTCGTACGACGGTACAATTATTGGTGGACCCCACAATGAAATTATTGTCGGATTGAGAAAACGACAAAAAAAATTTATGAAAATAACGGCGGAAGTTTTACCGTTAATACTGTTGAACTACTCGGTAGTAAAAGTACAGTAATACGTGTGGTTGCGTAGTAGCATACGGTATTGATTATTGAGGCTTACGTGATAAGTCACTCAGTTTTGTTTTATTAGTATTATTAGTAGTAGCATACTTTTATAAAGTTATTCGTTTTATTAGGCTAATAGTAAAATCTTTTTATATAAAACAAAATACTTTTATAAAGTTATCTGTTTTATTAGACAATAATTAAAATATATTATATTTTATTATGCATAGTATTTATATAGTGCTTGTATAGTGTTTGCATAGTAAAATCTTTTATAAAGTTATTCGTTTTATTAGATTATAAATAGAATATATTATATTTTATTTAAAAGATTTTGCTTTAAATATGGATCGTCAGATTAAAGTAAATCAATCTAGACCGTTCATGAGTTAGTTACTATGCAATCTATTCTCCTATAAATAAAAGCTCATTCCTTCATTATTTTCTTACGAATTCAATGAAACTCTAGAGAGAGAAATTATAGAGAGAGAGAGAAGAAGAGTTTTCTGCTACTTCACTACTCTGATATCAAGTTTCTTTTACGGTAAGGGATATTATTTGTTGTACCTGTAAGGGGTGTTATTCTTTCTTATTCATGAAGAGAACTGTTGTTATTCTATTTCTTATTATTCTATTGGAATAACCTGTATACGCGATACTTGGTGACATTCTTCTGTTATTCTGTTGGAACATCCTGTCTGTGTGTTTTACACCGGACCTAGTTCCGTCTTTATTATTATTCTGTTGGAACATCCTGTCTGTGTGTTATACATCGGACCTGGTTTCATCTTTATTATTTTTCTGTTGGAATATCCTGTCTGTGCATTTTACGCCGGACCTGGTTCCATTATTTATTATTCTGTTGGAATAACCTGTCTGTGTGGTCTATCGCATGCATGGTGATTTCTTTTGTTATTCTATTATTTATTATACTCAGTTGGTTAAAACTTTGACTTCTATACTCCATGAAATTAATGGAATATCCTTGATATTTACGCTTCATCCAGTATCTTTTCATGTAAATATTCTTCTGAGCATTCTTGAATTTTACTCTACAAAGCAGTATCATGTTGACAATTTGGACGTTATCAGTTCTTGGATAAATTAATTCTTGAACTTATTTTATTGAATTCTTATATCATTGTCATCATCCTCATGTTTATATTTTGTTGAAATTCATCTATGGCCTGTAGTGCATAGATAGACTTGGTATGATTATGACCAGGGATTAATCGGTGTAATCATAACCGTAAAATTACAGATGATGTGAAAAAAGTCCTCATTGGCCCGTAGTGCATTGATGGACAGTTTTTGGTATGATTATGGCTATGGATTCTCTTTGGCCGTAGTGCAGAGATGAATTATTTTATGGCATGATCAGGACCGTTGATGAAAACATGATTATCTTTAGCCGTAGTGCATGGATAATTCGTGGTCGTGATACTAAAGAATATCCTTGGCCGTAGTGCAGGAGTGATTCGATGATGTGGATTATTTATTAAGCTGAGTCCCAGCGATAAAAGTCATGAAAAACTTTTTAAATCATAAAAAATAGTTGATTTTATTCTCTACTTGACTCTTTTAATAGATTGCTTGATCCGCTGCAGTTAAACTTGATGTCTATTGTATTTTATCAGTTTAACATTGTTGAAGACTAATGATAATTTATTCTGCATTATCTTAGTCATAATATTCCTTACTGGGCTAGTTGAGCTCACCCTTTCTTTCACTGTTCTCTTCAGGAAATGAGAATATAGTTGGGACGAGTCGAAAAATGGAGTGACGAACCAGATGATAGCATTAGTAGTCCTCACTATTCTATGTAACAGTGTGATAATAATTATAATGAGGACTCCTTTTGAGTATGGATACTCTCTAGAAGATAATATTTGTATTCAAACTCACAATTTATGTTTTGTCGTATTGTACACGACAGTTATATTATTAAGTTGTATTTGTATTCTGTACTATGTATCTGGCGACTCAAGATGGGTGATGTATACCTAATTTTGGGGGCGTTACAGTTGGTATCAGAGCTTAGGGATATGATCCCTGGCTGAGATGTGAGATAAGAACTAGGAGGGGAGAGACGGGGAATTCCTTCGCTAGTATGACCTACCTAAGTTTACTTGTTATTTAATTGGTCGGTTAGAGTATAGAGATAATATGTGATATGTTAATTAACTCTTGTTTTGTTGCAGTATTTGATAATGGCATCCGAAAATGTTGAGATAAGCAATGGAGCAAAATAATATGACCGTATCGCAGTACGAGGTTAAGTTTGCGGAGTTATCCCGGTTTTCATCCCATTTGGTCGATAATGAGGAGCGAATGACGCGAATGTTTCTAAGAGGTTTGAAACCCGATATACGTCAATACCTCATTTCTCATAAACTTTGTTTATATTTAGATGTTGTGAATAAGGCTCAGTTATTAGAGCGCGATAATGAGTTAGCACAACCAAAAGGTAACGACCAACAACACGATAATAATCATACCGATGGCAACGGCCATCGGAACAACGATAACCATCGTGATAGATATTATCATGACCAAGTTAATAGAAGTGGAAATTTCAAGAAGAGAAAGTCATTTAGCTCGATTTTGTCGTGTAGTGCGGTCAAGTCCAGCTGGGATAGTGATGCCAAAGGATGTCCCAGACAAGCCAAAGCCGATAGTTTAAGTGAGAGCGTTTATTGAGGAACCCGAACGAGGTTATTACGGGAAAGTTAATCATAAACTCTTGCGAAGGCTATACTTTATACGATACCGGTTCTACCCATTCTTTTATCTCTCTTGCTTGCGTTCAACGTTTAAATTTGACTCCGGAGAAGATAGACTTTGACTTACTGCGGGAGACATAGTAGGTGTGTCATTTGGCGTATGGGCTCTATCCCAAAGCTCGATAAGGGTAGGAGGTCGGCCCAAAGGCCTTCGCATGACCTAATAAATACATTTATATATCATTTAATTAGTAACTAATAACAACATTAAAACTAAGAACTAAACACGCATACATACCTCCTTAAACTCCTCGAATGACTTAGAACCAACGATATATACCACTCTGAGCTTACTGCGATTCTTCTTCATCTGTTTAGATTTCTTCTTGGAATCATCATTCTCCCACTAGGAACACATGGTCGCCCATGCAACATCATATATATGGAGCGGATGATGATCGTGGAGGCTACTCTCGGGGTGGTCCTCAACATCCCAGGAAGCTCTCTGTCTCAACTCATATAACCACCCCGAGTGGTTCTTTGCGACATGAGCTCTAAGCGAAACGACATCCTTATTTTTATAGTAAGTCTATACAAAACAATAATACATTGGAAATGTTATCTCGTTAAACTTATTCGCTCGTATACGGTTTAACTTATATAAATTTGATTTACATGAAACCCACACAACACATTCTTCATAAAGGAGGCATCGTACTGTGCATACTACACATGCATTAGGTGGGAAGGAGAAAGAAAAATATAGCATGGAGGGTGGCCTTAGCCTCATGCTCTAAGATACTACAATATAAATTAAGTTATTAAATAATACAATGTGCCATCAAATTAAATTAGTAAATAAAACATATTATTAATGGTACATATTGATGAGAGCCGACGAAATTTGGGCAGACATGTGGAACCACCGACGAATGACCAAATAAACTGAGGTTAGTCCCCCGGCGACATCGAAGAACACTATTTGTAAGTATAATATATACATTGTGTAAATATAAAATATAGATAAATGCAAATGTAAACCAAACTAAATCAATTTGATATCAAATATAATTACTAGATAATGAGGACCCGCTCTTAGTACCATCATCGCAACATGTACGACCACCACCGCTATGTCTAGCCATATATATACTACTGAAAAAACCATTGTAAATAAGTCTAGTTACAAAAATAACTATTGTTAATAATGCGAATTATCAATAATGGATAAAGAACTTGACACTTACTACAATGAGAAGATATCCTAAACTACGTCATCAAACCGATCAGAATCAACATCTATCACATCATGTGATTCTGTCTCTTCCTCTTCATCATTGGTCTTTTCACTTTTATCATATTCGACGATGACATAGTCATTGACGACCACGTCTTCTATAGCTTCCACATCATCGGGTACGTCAACGACATCATATACAAGCACATCGCCATCATTTAGCACTATCTGGCTGGGGTTGCTAACATTTTCTTGCAATGCCTCGTCATGTTCAGTTAGAATTGTACCATCAAATGCCCGAGTCTTTATTGTGACAACTATATACTAGTTGCTTCTAGAATTAATGACATTAGGCACATTGTAAACTTGAGTCGCTTGACTGGCTAACACGAATACGTCATTAGACTGTAACTTTGACTTTATGTCTACTGTGACGATTCTATTATGGCCAAATAGTTTAGCTGGATAGATGAATAAAACTAACTCATCACCACAAGATAGGAGTCCAACCACCTCATTCTGACTTAAACGATTGTGCTTCGTTGGAATAATATCTTCGAAGTATAAGGAGCATAAGTTGACAAACTCTTCCTCCGTATAACGTTCAACAATTAAACCCTATATACGAACTTTGTTTTTCACTTTCTATTTTAATTGACGCATATACCTGAAATATGATGTATTGATAAGAATTACATAGAAAGATGAGAATTAAATATCATCAAAATGGAGATATAGATGATATTACCTCTCAAAAGAATACATCCACCGATATTGTATATGTTCTCTAAGCTCAAGTTCCGATTCTAGATGAATAAGCAAATGCTCCATCGAGTCAAAGAACTTTGGAGAGAATATCATTTCGAGCTTGCACATTATAAGCAATATATTTTTCTCCATTTATTCCACATCACTGTACCTTATAACTGTTGAACATAAATCCTTAACTGCTCAACTTTATTGTAATGAGATATGTTAGAAGCATATCCATCTGGAAGTTTCAACGCATTTACCCACTTACAAATGTCTTCAACCTGTTGCTTTGTAAACGAAAATAGGGTTTTTGGTTTTGCCTTGTCAAGTCGGAGCCACAATTTTCGTCTTATTAGGGTTTCGGTCAATCACAAATTTTGACTTCGACCGCCGCTTCACTACCTAGACCTCGTCGGGAAATCTACAAAAAGTCAACCAAAATTGGGGACTCCGGGAGGAATTTCCTATGCTTAAGTCAAAACACTGATATGGAGAGAAAATTATTATAGGAGTAAAATAGTGTACCTTGAATGTGCTGGAACATCCCTTATTTATAGTATGAGAATCTTCTCTTTCAAAAGTTAGGAATTAGAATCCTCCATGACTTTAGAAACTTTCTAGGTTAGCAATCCTTAGTTAGTTAAACTCCCTAGAAATTCTATCATTGACTGTATTTAATATGTTTCTAAAATGAGTACAAAATTATTATATTACCCTTCATTAATAAGGTTCTAGAAATAACACGTGACAACTTACTATTAGTGGGTTATTTTACTCGCATTAATTACTAATTATGAAATTTTTATTTTTAAAATTTAAATAAATCAAAATATGACACTAAAATATCGCAAAATAACTTTTTAAATTTTAGTATGGTTTGATTGTATATGAATAAAAAAAATATGTTGCTCTCTACTTCTCATCATCTAATTACATTTAATACATATCTACAATTATGAGTTGGGCCATAGTGTGGACAAACCAATTTAAGGCTTATTCTACATGGCCTTCTCCACAAATGCATAATCAATTCCATCCGTGGGCTTTATTTCAAGATCCAACAATGGAATTGTAACTAGTTCGTAACTTGAGAGAATTGATATTTACACAAATAAATTTTATAATTTCATAATTTTCAGACGTTATAAAATTATGTATGTCTAGATTCATATTATGGATGTCTAAGTACATGTAACTCCCATGTCCATTGAGTTATGAAACTCGTAACCTTTGAGTTTGGTAACCTGCTAGTATTTATGTTAGTATTGATGTTATTATATCTATAAATAATAACATTTGTAAAGTGAATGATGCATATATAAAAGAAAAAAGAGAATGCTCTCTTTTCTCTAATATTGTTTGTTCTTGATTTTAGTAATATTTTATAATACGTTATCAGCACGATTTGCTTCTCATTTTCGTCTTGAAGATAATCATATTTGATTTGAAGGAGAAGGTATATATATATATATATATATATATATATATATATATATATATATATATATATATATATATATATATATATATATAAAGAACACCTCAGTTATCGCCAGTCCCTTTAAAATTCCCGATGGAGTTAAAGATGATAAAAAGATAATTGAACAGTTAAACTTTAGCAATCAGTATCTAGCAACTGTTGGAAAACAGCTAGATAGAATAGAAGAAAAATTCGAAGAAAATATTATTAAAAAACCTAATTCAAGGATTGAACAGCCCTTAATAAAATTACCAGAAAATAGAAACAATTTAGGTTTACCTAATAAGGATGAAGAATTAGTTCAGTCCATAGATAAGTTATTTAAAAAAATTAAATCTGAAACCGGTACGAGTGGAACTATTGCAGTCATTGATCAAGTAGAATCTGATGATGACGACAACAGTTCTTCTATTCACTCATCAACTCCTAATCTTAATGAACAGCTAAATAAATTAACTGTTAATAACACTAGTATCACCAGAAATTGGTACTCTAGACCTACTCCTCCGGATCTACAATTCGAAGAGAGAAATCTAGATAAGCAATTCTCTGTTTCATCTAATAAAGTATATGAATGGAATATTGATGGATTTAGTGAACAAGAAATCCTTAATAAATTAAATCATATGTCAATGGTAGCAAATAGCTATATCACCAAATTCAACAATTTATCCCAACCAGATATAGTTGAATTAATAGCTAGTGAATTTACTGGTATTCTTAGATCTTGGTGGGAGAAACATCTCACAGAAGACATTAGGATATCAATAATTCATGCTATCCAAAGAGATGATAACGGCAATCCCATCTTCAATGAAGAAGTTGGTATGGGTCTGCCAGATGGAGTTAATACTTTAATTTTCACCATAATTAAACATTTTATTGGAACTCCTAGTAACATCACAGAACGAATTCATGATCAACTAAGTAATCTTACTTGTCCCACTCTAAGTGATTTTAGATGGTACAAGGATGTGTTCACCTCTAGAGTTATGATGCGAAATGACAGTAATAAGCCATTCTGGAAGGAAAAGTTTGTTAATGGTTTACCGTCGTTATTTGCACATAAAGTTAGAGAAGAATTAAGTAAAAATTTTGGATATATTGATTATGATAATTTAACTTATGGAGATATTATAAGTTATATTCAGAAAATTGGATTAAAAATGTGTATTGACTTTAAATTAGCTAAACAAGCCAATAAAGATAAAAAGAAAGCTAAATATGAGTTAGGCACTTTCTATGAGCAATATGGTTTACCGCCTGTTGCTCCCTCTAGAAGAAAGCACCGGCATCCCCATAAACATATTGAGTCACAAAAGAGTCATAAACATCGTAAAAAACGATATAGTCAAGATAAGAATATTGTTAACAAGGATTCTTACTATAAGAAACCTCAGTCAAAACACAAAAAATCAACCAAAAGATCAAAATTTTTTGATAAAAGTAAAATTGTCTGTCACAATTGTGGGCAGAAAGGACATTTTAAAAGTGAGTGTAGAGTTAAGCAAAAATTAAGTCAGTTAAACATCTCAGCCGAAGACACTGAGCAATTACTTGAGTTAATGAGAATAAAAAATAACGATAGTAGTAATGAAGCTTCAGATGTCCTTGAATCTTCTAGCAGTAGCAGTACTTGTAACGATGAATCAAATACTGACAACGAAGTTACTGTCTGTACTGAAAACTGTAGTAACAATTGTTGTAAAAGAATTAATGTAATAACTAAAGAAGACGAAGAGTGTTCGTTATTAGTTGATTTAATTACCAATATCACAGATCCAGGATTAAAAACTCAGTATCTAAATCAATTAAAAGATTTATTAAACAAGAATAAGAAAGTTACTGACAAAGTTCTTAAAGCCAAAGAAAAGCCAGTCTTAATAAAACACTTGAGAGATTTAAATCACCAGCTAGAGAAATTACTCTCCCTGAATTAAATCATGAAGTTAATAAATTAAAGAAAGAAATTGTTAACCTAAAATTAGATATTTCTAATCTAAGAAAAGAAATTGATGATAAAAAGTCAGATCTTCAAATACACGATTCTTCTTCTAGTGATGAAAGTCATGAAGAACCAGAATCATCCGGTGTTAAAGATGAACCTGATCTTTTTATTCAAGGTCTTTCACTTAAAATAATTAAAGACATTACCATTCAAAAATGGTACATTTCTATTAAGTTAGTTATTGATAAATACTTCTCTATTCAGCTCCCTGCCTTAGTTGATACTGGTGCAGATCTGAACTGTATTCAGGAAGGACTTATTCCAACCAGATATTACAGAAAGACTAGAGAAAAGCTTAATTCAGCTAATGGTAGTAATATGGAAATAAAATATAAGTTACCTAAAGTCCATATCTGTCAGGATGATATGTGTTTTAAAACTTCTTTTATTTTAATCCGCAATCTTACAGATAAAATTATTTTAGGTTTACCATTTATATATTTATTGTACCCATTCACTACCAGTAATAAAGGACTAAGCTGTGAACATTTAGGAAAGAAAATTACATTTAAATTCCTAATCAAACCTAAAGAAAGAGATTTAAAATTTATTCAAGAAGAATCAATTTATAAATCATTGAACCTGTTAAACTGCAAAGTTACCCACTTAAATTTCCTCAAGGAAGAAGTTAGGTATCAACAAGTTGAAGAACAACTTAAAAGCAACAGGGTTCAAGAAAAAATTAGTAAATTAAAGGATTATTTAACAAAAAATCTATGTTCTGACTCTCCCAATGCTTTTTGGCATAGGAAGAAGCACACAGTTAGATTACCATATGCAAAAGAATTTAAAGAACACTTAATTCCCACTAAAGCTAGACCAATTCAAATGAGTCATGAACAAATAGAATTATGTAAAAATGAAATTAATGATCTCCTTAGTAAAGGATTAATTAGACATAGTAAGTCACCATGGTCTTGCCCAGCCTTCTATGTTAATAATGAAGCTGAGAAAGAGAGAGGTGTCCCTCGTCTAGTTATTAATTACAAGCTATTAAACAAAGTTCTTGAGTGGATTAGGTATCATTTACCCAATAAGGAAGACCTCCTTAGCAGGTTAAATGTTTCCACCATTTTTAGTAAATTTGACCTTAAATTAGGATTCTGGCAAGTTACTATTCATCCCGACGATAGGTATAAAACCGCATTTACCACTCCGTTCGGACATTACGAATGGAATGTTCAGTCATTTGGACTAAAAAATGCACCTAGTGAATTTCAGAATATTCTCAATAATATTTTGAATCCTTTCAGTCATTTTATTATTGTTTACATCGATGATATTCTTGTATTCTCCAAGACTATTGAAGAACATATTAAACATTTGAATTCATTCTTCAAAACAGTTAAAATCAATGGTCTTGTTCTTTCACCTTCCAAGTGTAGTCTGTTTCTGACAAAAGTCAGGTTTCTCGGTCTAATCCTCTATCACGGACTTACTCGGCCTATTGACAGAGCTATTCAATTTGCCGACAGATTTCCAGATAAGATTACCGACAAAACTCAGCTACAGAGATTTCTTGGCTCGCTTAATTATATAGGCAAGTTCTACAAGAATCTCAGGAAGATTTGTAAACCTCTTTTTCAGCGCTTACAAAGTAATCCCCCTCCGTGGACTGACATTCATACTTCTGTCGTCCAGCAAGTTAAAAAATATGTCAAGGTTTTGCCTTGCCTTGGCATCTCTAATGATTCAGCATTCAAAATAGTTGAAACTGATGCCTCAGACATAGGATTTGGTGGCATACTCAAACAGCAGTTAACCCCCACTTCTGACGAGCAAATTGTTCGTTTCCATTAGGGCGCATGGAACCTTACATAGTTAAAATACAGTACTATTAAAAAAGAAATTTTATCACTTGTATTATGTATTAAAAAATTTCAGAGAGATTTACTAAACCAGAAATTCCTAGTTAGGATAGATTGCAAGTCAGCTAAATTTATTCTTGAAAAAGACGTTGAAAACGTCGCCTCTAAGCATTCTTTCGCTAGATGGCAAGCTATATTAAGTATTTTGGATTTTGATATTGAATATATTAAAGATAGTAACAACTCAGTTCCTGATTTTCTCACACGTGAATTCATTAACACAGGTACTATTGCAGCACCATGAGTGTTCGAGGAGGATCATCTTCTCGAGGTCATGGCCGTTCCTCAGGCCCAGTTAATCAGTCAAAAGGAAATGTTGTTCCTCATCCAGTTACTAAAACACATAATAAATTCCAGGTGCTTGGTACAGTCCCCAAGCCCTATGCGTCAGTTCTTGCTAGTCAACCTAAACCGTTTGACATTTTTGCTAATCAATCCAAAGCAACTTCGTCAAACCCTAGTAACCCAGCTTCGGAGTATCGTGCTAAGTATGATCAGCACTTATTCCACATCGAGTTACCCATGAAACCTAAAAATGACCCAGTCAAATTAGCTGCCCAGTATTTTCCTGCTGGATGGCATTTTCTTCCCCTCGCTCCTTATAAATCTTTGGTCTTTTATAAGGATATTCTTATTGAAACAGAGTCAGTATTTATCAAACCTATTTATGCCAACGATGATAGCTCCAAGCTTCTTTATCATTCGTTGTATATTAAACAGGTTCTCAATCTTTCTGATTGGGGTAGTCATCCTTCCAATCTCAAGTCACTCTCTAATCATTCTAGCCCCTATTGCTATTATGATTATATTGAGGCTTGGTTCAAAATCATGCTTCACCAGAATGATGATCATAGTCATTCTTAGTTTTTCCAGTTCGATCAAAAGTTCAAGAGTCAGTTTCCCAAGTGGTTCATTCTCTGGTGGACTAGGCATGGTCTTGATCATGCAATTTTCCCAGAACCGCTTATGGTTCAGTTAGAGCACTTTTGTCATCATAGTAACTATCTCCCGAAGTATGAGGAAATTCCTGCATTCCTTATATTTTGTAGTAAATATAAAATCCCTTGGATCCTTAAATGGCAATATGTAGTTACGGCCACCCAAGAAGTCACTGTATTCCAGCCTCCTTCTTCTATAGGAATTAGGTCAGCTCAAACAGTTATCTCCCCAATTTCTCAGGTCTCTCGCCGTTTCTATATCAAATGGTGGGATAAATTCGGTGTCGATAGGATAGTTGGTCAGGTTCAGAAGGAATTTCCACCTTTTCCTTCTACTCCTTTGAACCCTCCAGTTACCAAGACTCCAGCCATTGAGTCTTCCAGTAAATCTTCAGTCAAAACATCTGAAAAATTAAAGTCAGTTGCTCCGTCGAGTCCACAAAAGGTCACTGATGTTTCCAGTTATTCTAGTTCTCAGTTAAAGGTTCTCACAGATGCCATCCAAGCACGATTAGACCAGTTAGATGAAAAATCAGATGCAGTTTCTTCTCATTCCAGAGGAGAAAATGATAGTCAAAATCTAGATGATGATGATGATGATGATTGTGACTCCTATGGCACGATTAATCTTCAAGATGCTCAGGATCCTTTTGCCTGATCATCTCAGTCAACACTTGCTCCGGCAGCCTAGTCAACTCAGTCAGCCAGCACCTGCTCCGGCAACCTCGTCAGCAGCATCTTTTGCTCCGACAGCCTCGCCAGCAACATCTTCTACTTTTCCACCAAAAGAAGCACTCAGTCAGACATCTGGCCCCACGGCCCCTTTAGTCAAAAGAAGACGTCTACTTTTCCACCGAAAGCAGATTCTTTTCCTTTTACTTTACTTTAGTAAATGTAATATGTTTCTTACTTTTACTTTACCCCAGTTATTGTAATAGTAATGTTACTTTACCCCAGTTATTGTAATAGTAATGTTGTAAAATCGTTATCATGACTTTCATCACTAGAAGAAGAATCGTGAATTTGAAGATCTGACTTTTTATCATCAATTTTTTTCTTAGATTAGAAATATCTAATTTTAGGTTAACAATTTCTTTCTTTAATTTATTAACTTCATGATTTAATTCAGGGAGAGTAATTTCTCTAGCTGGTGATTTAAATCTCTCAAGTGTTTGATTAAGACTAAAGACTGGCTTTTCTTTGGCTTTAAGAACTTTGTCAGTAACTTTCTTATCCTTGTTTAATAAATCTTTTAATTGATTTAGATACTGAGTTTTTAATCCTGGATCTGTGATTTTGCTAATTAAATCAACTAATAACGAACACTCTTCGTCTTCTTTAGTTATTACATTAATTCTTTTACAACAATTGTTACTACAGTTTTCAGTACAGACAGTAACTTCGTTGTCAGTATTTGATTCATCGTTACAAGTACTGCTACTGCTAGAAGATTCAGGGACATCTGAAGCTTCATTACTACTATCGTTATTTTCTATTCTCATTAACTCAAGTAATTGCTCAGTGTCTTCGGCTGAGATGTTTAACTGACTTAATTTTTGTTTAACTCTACACTCACTTTTAAAATGTCCTTTCTGCCCACAATTGTGACAGACAATTTTACTTTTATCAAAAAATTTTGATCTTTTGGTTGATTTTTTGTGTTTTGACTGAGGTTTCTTATAGTAAGAATCCTTGTTAACAATATTCTTATCTTGACTATATCGTTTTTTACGATGCTTATGACTCTTTTCTGACTCAATATGTTTATGGGGATGCCGGTGCTTTCTTCTAGAGGGAGCAACAGGCGATAAACCATATTGCTCACAGAAAGTGCCTAACTCATATTTAGCTTTCTTTTTATATTTATTGGCTTGTTTAGCTAATTTAAAGTCAAATCACATTTTTAATCCAATTTTCTGAATATAACTTATAATATCCGGTGGGTATGTTGGACTTGGAGCATAAAATTGATCTTGATTGTTACTCCATGAAAAATCCGGGTGATACCCCCAATCCTGATGATAATTGTTGGGATAGACATGACTATAGCTCCCTACAAACTTAGTTGATTTGGCATTTATGGCACATTGATATGTAGCATGACTCCCATCACATAACTCACAAACCATAGCTACTTGCTGCGTGGATGGTGGACTCCATGTCTCTATTTTCTTAGCTATTGCGGCCACCTGTGCTGCCAATGCAGAAAGTTTCTCGAGTCTGTCAATCTCCGCTCCCCTTGGTTGAGTCATGTTCGTGTATGGCCATTGATACGTAAAGTCATCCATGGTACCTAAAAAGAGAGAAATATAGGAAGAGAATTAAAAATAAAAATAAAAATGTTTAAATTAAGACTAAATTGATTGAAATTAATATTGGTAAATAATTATTAAATTAATTCCCCGGCAGCGGCGCCAAAAACTTGTTGATCGATTTCGCAATCAATGAATACGTGCAAGTATACACGGTCAACAAGTAATAAAGTGATAAGAAAAGTATCGTTCCCACGAGGAATTATTTAATAAAAATCACCAAGTACTAATTCTTAACCAAATCAATTTTATTTAAACAACCATAAATTATGATTTTTCTAATTAAGAAAACTAAATTAATCAATTAAAACTAGATTACTCTAAAAAAACTAAATTGCTTTATGACTAAATTCAGATAAATAAAGATTAAGACTTCAATATCCCCAATTATGAACTATAAATCAATTATCCAACTATCCCAATTATTATGCCTACTGAATTGTTAACAGAAATTCTCAAATGCCAAAAGTCCTTTTCCAAGTGATCAATTGCCTTCTATTTAATCCAGATTAATCTTGCTATATTCCTATGCAAAACAATTGAATTAAACTCGTTACAAACCCAATTCCTTATGCGTTACATATGGTGAAGAGATATTTCCATTCTATTCACAAACCTAATTATTCACTGTGCAAATAACTAAGTCACATGTCATCATGCCCAGTTCTAACCCTAGAATTTCTCTTCCGATTCCTTCTAGAGTAACAAGGTAATTACTGATCAGATAATTAATCAATAAGCTCAAGACAAGATAAACAATTCACTTTGACATAAATAATTGGAATAAATCGAATAACTAATTCATAGACATAAAAGGTTCAATTGAAATCTCAATAAAAGAGTTAGTTCATAATTAATGAATTGAAGCTAAGAATCCACAACTGAATAGACATTAAAAGATAAAAGTATGATAAGAGAAGAGAATAGAATCTGTTATCAGCAAATCTGATGCTCTCCTCTTGCTCCTGCTCTTGATCTTCAATGATCTCCAAGTTGCTTCAATCTCTAATGGCTAATTAAGAACTAGGGTTTAGATTCTAATCTAATAGAGTGTTTTATCTAGTCTAATCTATGTAATCCCCCTTTATTTTATGTCTTACATCATATATTTATAGGTTACAAGTCTAATTTTTAGGTTAGGAACAAACCCAATCCAATTTGGAGTCAAAAAGATGTCAAAATTCGCCCCAAAATGCGTCCAAGCCTTTCCACTGACTTCCCCAGCGCCCCGGCGCTGGGCACGGCGCTGGGATTCTGCCCCCCAGCGCCCCGGCGCTGGAATTACATAGAGAAATAGCGCCCCGGCGCTGGAAGTTTTTCTGGAATTTTCTGCTCCGACGTCCTTTGGGAAAATGGCCATAACTTCTTCGTCCGAACTCCGATTTCGATGATTCAAGATGTTCCGGAAAGAGGAGAAGTAGATCTACAACTTTTATTCTTTAAGTTTTTCGAAATAAGGTCCGTAGAAATACTCAAATTGATTCTGAAGTGACTGCTGTGTAAATGGTAAGCCGAAAACGCGCATCTAGCCACCCCGAACGTCGATCCATGTAACTTTTGTCCCAATTCCTACAAAACAATATAAAACATGCATGAATAGACACAAACACATAAAAACATCCTAAAAGACTTGAGAACAATAATAAATTAAGCCCGAATGTATCCAATTCATGTGTATAAAACTCACTCATCAAATACCCCCAAACTTAAACATTTGCTTGTCCTCAAGCAAAAACACAAAAATGTTATACAATGCAATGTAATGAAACTAATCTATATGCCTACGAATCCAACAGTAATGACAGAAACAAGTCTATTCAACCGGCCTTAGAGAAATCAAGTAAACATGATAATACATCATATTAAAACAAATCAGTAATTTCCCAATCACTAATCAAATCTTAGACTGTTATCACTGATATAGTGCGTGTGTGCTCCAAAACAATGTTAACTAATATAAAATCAAATTTAACACATAATAGGCCTCTTTAAAGGCATCATACAGTGAAAACTCACAAAATTCACGAACAAGCTAGATCCAACTAAAGTTAAACATCCACCAAGTTCAAGAGTCCAATCCGGGATACTTATGCTTTACTTTTCATTACGGGGGCTTTTTGCTCTTTTCCCGTTTTATTATTTTTTTTTTAACCATGACTGTGCAATGTCTCATTCCATTAGGCTAACAGTGTCACCCCTTAGCGAGCTTTCGACCAACGACTCCCAGACCATATAAGACCTTAGGGCGCTAGGTTTTAAGATACCCCTTCGGGCGTACTTACTCAAGTAACAAAGGCCCCGAAACAAAACTAGCCACGGTAATTTTTATTTTTTTTTTCTTTCTTTTTTTTTTTTTAGCGAAGCTTATATATCCCAAATTTCCCCCCCAAACTTAAGTTTTTATCAAAATTTAGCCATCTCCGCCTATTTATGTCTTTCATTCCTTCACATTAGTATTATCCTTAAGAAATTCATTATGTATCAATTTAAACTTAATCAGTCAACACAGCTGTTATTAACGTGCTAACCTTAATTATACCAGTTTCAAACAGGAAAAGATTCAATTCATAACAAGAAATCACATCAAAGTCTTAACAGTCAATACTATACTTGTCAACTTAACTCCAGTCTCATCATTGGCCAAAATAGACTTTTACTATCTAACAGTTGGAATCATGCAAATATAAACTAACTGCAACAAACATAGTAAACTAACTACTATTTTTGCAAGTTTTAAATTTTTTTTTTTTTAAAACAAAAAACTGAATGCAAAAACTAAATGTAAATAACCCGAAAATATAACGAACTACAATGTAAATAACTAACTATATGCAATACGACACTAAAATGCCCCCAAACTTAAACTAGACATTGTCCTCAATGGCTACAATAGAAAAAATTAAAGCAGAGGACTTCCCTGAAAATATAGCAATCTTCCTCCTTGTCCGCTAAGTTTGGAGAATAGGCTAAGCACGTGGAACAAATTGGGCACCACACTTGAATTTGACTTGAACAACCTGTAAAACCATGATATAAGCACTTTTATTAAATCCTAAATAAATGAAAATTCAAAACTACTAATATAAAACTTAATAAAAACTAAAAATAAAAATTAAACTTGGGTTGCCTCCCAATAAGCGCTTGTTTTATAGTCTCAGCCTGACTTCTTTAATTCTCTATCCAATTCCCCTACGAAATTTGAGGAACCCTCCATCCATCGGAAATAATATAACTTTTGGCAGGTTCCCATTTGTAATGGCCATTGAATCTAAGTCACCTAGCATTCTCTTTTTAGATCGGATCCCCATTAAATATGACAAACAACTAGGTGCTTTCCCCATTGTGTCTGTGATCAGAGTGTGGAATGGAAGTTTGTCAAACACAATGGGCTCTTCCTCTATCTTCTCTTTTTCATCCCACCATGACTCCACAGTTGTACTAGCTCTTATGTCATAAAGAGCTTTGCCGACGACATGACTGCCAATTGGGCATGGTTTTGCAAAACTGCCCGGATTCTTGAACTTTGGTGGAGAAGGTACATGGGACACTAATGAAATCGATTCATCTTCGTTGAATCTTATAGTTAAATCTTCGTTGATCTCCTTTTTTTTGTTCCCAATTGTTTTCTCTCTTTCAACATCTATATCATTTGGCCCATCCGGTTGCAGATTTGGTTCGGACTCATCATCAGTTTCGTCATCCATGTCATAGAGCCAAGTGTATTGAGGATGGTTGTTTAACGCTTGTGCTATCTGCCCCAATTGATTTTCCAGATTCTTTATCGACGCACCTTGGCTTTTCATATTCAGTTCTATTTGATTCAATTTTTTGTCTTGTTCCTCGTTCCTTTTTTCAGAAGCTTTAATAAATTTTTCCAAGGCTTCCTCCAAATTTGAATGGTCTTCCTGTTGTAGTGGAGGTGGACACGACAAATCCGGTGGGTATGTTGGACTTGGAGCATAAAATTGATCTTGATTGTTACTCCATGAAAAATCCGGGTGATACCCCCAATCCTGATGATAATTGTTGGGATAGACATGACTATAGCTCCCTACAAACTTAGTTGATTTGGCATTTATGGCACATTGATATGTAGCATGACTCCCATCACATAACTCACAAACCATAGCTACTTGCTGCGTGGATGGTGGACTCCATGTCTCTATTTTCTTAGCTATTGCGGCCACCTGTGCTGCCAATGCAGAAAGTTTCTCGAGTCTGTCAATCTCCGCTCCCCTTGGTTGAGTCATGTTCGTGTATGGCCATTGATACGTAAAGTCATCCATGGTACCTAAAAAGAGAGAAATATAGGAAGAGAATTAAAAATAAAAATAAAAGTGTTTAAATTAAGACTAAATTGATTGAAATTAATATTGGTAAATAATTATTAAATTAATTCCCCGGCAGCGGCGCCAAAAACTTGTTGATCGATTTCGCAATCAATGAATACGTGCAAGTATACACGGTCAACAAGTAATAAAGTGATAAGAAAAGTATCGTTCCCACGAGGAATTATTTAATAAAAATCACCAAGTACTAATTCTTAACCAAATCAATTTTATTTAAACAACCATAAATTATGATTTTTCTAATTAAGAAAACTAAATTAATCAATTAAAACTAGATTACTCTAAAAAAACTAAATTGCTTTATGACTAAATTCAGATAAATAAAGATTAAGACTTCAATATCCCCAATTATGAACTATAAATCAATTATCCAACTATCCCAATTATTATGCCTACTGAATTGTTAACAGAAATTCTCAAATGCCAAAAGTCCTTTTCCAAGTGATCAATTGCCTTCTATTTAATCCAGATTAATCTTGCTATATTCCTATGCAAAACAATTGAATTAAACTCGTTACAAACCCAATTCCTTATGCGTTACATATGGTGAAGAGATATTTCCATTCTATTCACAAACCTAATTATTCACTGTGCAAATAACTAAGTCACATGTCATCATGCCCAGTTCTAACCCTAGAATTTCTCTTCCGATTCCTTCTAGAGTAACAAGGTAATTACTGATCAGATAATTAATCAATAAGCTCAAGACAAGATAAACAATTCACTTTGACATAAATAATTGGAATAAATCGAATAACTAATTCATAGACATAAAAGGTTCAATTGAAATCTCAATAAAAGAGTTAGTTCATAATTAATGAATTGAAGCTAAGAATCCACAACTGAATAGACATTAAAAGATAAAAGTATGATAAGAGAAGAGAATAGAATCTGTTATCAGCAAATCTGATGCTCTCCTCTTGCTCCTGCTCTTGATCTTCAATGATCTCCAAGTTGCTTCAATCTCTAATGGCTAATTAAGAACTAGGGTTTAGATTCTAATCTAATAGAGTGTTTTATCTAGTCTAATCTATGTAATCCCCCTTTATTTTATGTCTTACATCATATATTTATAGGTTACAAGTCTAATTTTTAGGTTAGGAACAAACCCAATCCAATTTGGAGTCAAAAAGATGTCAAAATTCGCCCCAAAACGCGTCCAAGCCTTTCCACTGACTTCCCCAGCGCCCCGGTGCTGGGCACGGCGCTGGGATTCTGCCCCCCAGCGCCCCGGCGCTGGAATTACATAGAGAAATAGCGCCCCGGCGCTGGAAGTTTTTCTGGAATTTTCTGCTCCGACGTCCTTTGGGAAAATGGCCATAACTTCTTCGTCCGAACTCCGATTTCGATGATTCAAGATGTTCCGGAAAGAGGAGAAGTAGATCTACAACTTTTATTCTTTAAGTTTTTCGAAATAAGGTCCGTAGAAATACTCAAATTGATTCTGAAGTGACTGCTGTGTAAATGGTAAGCCGAAAACGCGCATCTAGCCACCCCGAACGTCGATCCATGTAACTTTTGTCCCAATTCCTACAAAACAATATAAAACATGCATGAATAGACACAAACACATAAAAACATCCTAAAAGACTTGAGAACAATAATAAATTAAGCCCGAATGTATCCAATTCATGTGTATAAAACTCACTCATCAGAAATTCTCAAATGCCAAAAGTCATTACTCTAAAAAAACTAAATTGCTTTATGACTAAATTCAGATAAATAAAGATTAAGACTTCAATATCCCCAATTATGAACTATAAATCAATTATCCAACTATCCCAATTATTATGCCTACTGAATTGTTAACAGAAATTCTCAAATGCCAAAAGTCCTTTTCCAAGTGATCAATTGCCTTCTATTTAATCCAGATTAATCTTGCTATATTCCTATGCAAAACAATTGAATTAAACTCGTTACAAACCCAATTCCTTATGCGTTACATATGGTGAAGAGATATTTCCATTCTATTCACAAACCTAATTATTCACTGTGCAAATAACTAAGTCAGATGTCATCATGCCCAGTTCTAACCCTAGAATTTCTCTATGCCAACTGAATTGTTAACAGAAATTCTCAAATGCCAAAAGTCCTTTTCCAAGTGATCAATTGCCTTCTATTTAATCCAAATTAATCTTGCTATATTCCTATGCAAAACAATTGAATTAAACTTGTTACAAACCCAATTCCTTATGCGTTACATATGGTGAAGAGATATTTCCATTCTATTCACAAACCTAATTATTCACTGTGCAAATAACTAAGTCACATGTCATCATGCCCAGTTCTAACCCTAGAATTTCTCTTCCGATTCCTTCTAGAGTAACAAGGTAATTACTGATCAGATAATTAATCAATAAGCTCAAGACAAGATAAACAATTCACTTTGACATAAATAATTGGAATAAATCGAATAACTAATTCATAGACATAAAAGGTTCAATTGAAATCTTAATAAAAGAGTTAGTTCATAATTAATGAATTGAAACTAAGAATCCACAACTGAATAGACATTAAAAGATAAAAGTATGATAAGAGAAGAGAATAGAATCTGTTATCAGCAAATCTGATGCTCTCCTCTTGCTCCTGCTCTTGATCTTCAATGATCTCCAAGTTGCTTCAATCTCTAATGGCTAATTAAGAACTAGGGTTTAGATTCTAATCTAATAGAGTGTTTTATCTAGTCTAATCTATGTAATCCCCCTTTATTTTATGTCTTACATCATATATTTATAGGTTACAAGTCTAATTTTTAGGTTAGGAACAAACCCAATCCAATTTGGAGTCAAAAAGATGTCAAAATTCGCCCCAAAACGCGTCCAAGCCTTTCCACTGACTTCCCCAGCGCCCCGGCGCTGGGCACGGCGCTGGGATTCTGCCCTCCAGCGCCCCGGCGCTGGAATTACATAGAGAAATAGCGCCCCGGCGCTGGAAGTTTTTCTGGAATTTTCTGCTCCAACGTCCTTTGGGAAAATGGCCATAACTTCTTCGTCCGTACTCCGATTTTGATGATTCAAGATGTTCCGGAAAGAGGAGAAGTAGATCTACAACTTTCATTCTTTAAGTTTTTCGAAATAAGGTCCGTAGAAATACTCAAATTGACTCTGAAGTGACTGCTGTGTAAATGGTAAGCCGAAAACGCGCATCTAGCCACCCCGAACGTCGATCCATGTAACTTTTGTCCCAATTCCTATAAAACAATATAAAACATGCATGAATAGACACAAACACATAAAAACATCCTAAAAGACTTGAGAACAATAATAAATTAAGCCCGAATGTATCCAATTCATGTGTATAAAACTCACTCATCAGGCAGACCCATACCAACTTCTTCATTGAAGATGGGATTGTCGTCATCATCTCTTTGGATAGCATGAATTATTGATATCCTAATGTCTTCTGTGAGATGTTTCTCCCACCAAGATCTAAGAATACCAGTAAATCCACTAGCTATTAATTCAACTATATCTGGTTGGGATAAATTGTTGAATTTGGTGATATAGCTATTTGCTACCATTGACATATGATTTAATTTATTAAGGATTTCTTGTTCACTAAATCCATCAATATTCCATTCATATTCTTTATTAGATGAAACAGAGAATTGCTTATCTAGATTTCTCTCTTCGAATTGTAGATCCGGAGGAGTAGGTCTAGAGTACCAATTTCTGGTGATACTAGTGTTATTAACAGTTAATTTATTTAGCTGTTCATTAAGATTAGGAGTTGATGAGTGAATAGAAGAACTGTCGTTGTCATCATCAGATTCTACTTGATCAATGACTGCAATAGTTCCACTCGTACCGGTTTCAGATTTAATTTTTTTAAATAACTTATCAATGGATTGAACTAATTCTTCATCCTTATTAGGTAAACCTAATTTGTTTCTATTTTCTGGTAATTTTATTAAGGGCTGTTCAATCTTTGAATCAGGGTTTTTAATAATATTTTCTTCGAATTTTTCTTCTATTCTATCTAGCTGTTTTCCAACAGTTGCTAGATACTGATTGCTAAAGTTTAACTGTTCAATTATCTTTTTATCATCTTTAACTCCATCGGGAATTTTAAAGGGACTGGCGATAACTGAGGTGTTCTTGACTGGGATTAAAACTGTTTCTAAGGGTGGATGACTAGACGAAATTTTTGTTTTGTCTTCTTTAATCCATTGTGTCTTACTGATAACATTACACTTACTTTGGTATTGTTCATACCAGTCGTAAAACGTAATGTTAATTTGTTCATTTTGAATGAATCGCTTCCATCTATTGACTATCTTATCTCTTTCCTTTTCAGTAGGGTGATTAGATCTAAATAGATGTCTTTTTTCTTTATTAGATTTTGAATTAAAATCTTTTACTAAGTTATCCCATTCTAAAATAAATTCTTTTTTAATGACTCTTAGTTGATTATGAATAGGGGCATTAAAATCAGACTGTGTAGGATACACAGAAGACGCTGGGGAAGAAGATCCTTCATCTTCATCAGGGTCGTTCTGGGTATAGCAGGGATGACTAACTTGTCCTTGATTAATGATACCTTTTAGTTTGACGTCTTTAATTGAAGGGTTACTGATTATTTCTGAATCTCTTCTAGTGTGAATAACTGAAGGGGTTGAAGAACTGGAAATATCTTCAATAATAACTGGGGTTCTAGTGCGTTCAAAACTAATTTTAACAGTTCCATCAGAAAACTGTTTGATGTTTTCAATATTTAATGAATTATTAACTATGGGTTGCTGTGGTAATTCATTTGGCAAAGTCCATTGACTGGGTAACGTAATATCCTTCCAGAGGATTGTTCTCGGGATCTGGATATTAGCATCACTAGTTGAACTTTGGATTAAAACTGTCTGATCCTTAGGACTCTTATTAAGAGCATGAACATTCAAGTTTGACTTCATGGTCTTATAGTAAATCCGGTAGATCAAAGCAATAGGCTGAGATCCCTCAATCATTTGAGTAATCTCTCCTTCAGTTTTAAGATTTAATGTTAATGCTTTAAATAAGTTTTGATCACTAGGACTTAAGGTGAAATCTGGAAAACAATTAAAGTGAATCGGTCCATTATGCAAGCTGGCTTCCATGGCACCAATTATACTAGGATAATAATTTAAAAATCTGGCGTCTCTAAGACAAAGGTAGATTGATGAATTAATTCCTTTCCTATTAAGTGGTTTAACTGCAACTTGAATTAATCCTATATGAATAAAATTATAACCCTTTTTTCTGTGTTTTTTAATAACTTCTGGAGATAAAAGGCTACAATTTTCATATTCTTTATTAATTGCAAAAACTCTTTCAACTGCTTTAACATTATAATCTGTTTTAAATTTATCTGAAAATGTTGACTGATAAATTTCTTTAGGAGAAACCCTAGGTATGTTCCAATTATTTAAAACTTGATTAAGGTTTTCATAACTCTGTTCTTCCTGGTTGACTATATCTGGGACTGGAGGTAAAGTCGACCTGTTACTAACTGAAGAGTTGGATCTAAATAATCTACTCATCTTAACTGTTTCAAAATAAATTCTGACTCAAGGTTCATTCATGCATACCCCGTTTGCCCTAAGTAAACTCATACCTATGTCCTATAACCCGACACTGCTCACACCCTGGAGACTTACAAAGGTTAGACATGAACTAGGTGGTCTACAGGTAAATAAGGTGACTTCAGAACACTTGAAGAAGAAGATAATTTTGAAAGAGAAAGAGGAATTTGATTAAACAGATCTAACTAGGCAGTCAGAAACAACATACAACTTGGCTTTGATACCATTTGACGTGGAAGAGGGACTAGATGATGAAGAACAGAAAGATGCGCATACAAACACAAGTTAAATTACTAAAATAAAATAGTTTTATTGATCATTGATTAAAATATTTACAAGTGCAGAAACAAAATTTAACTTACAAGAAAACTTAAAAGAAGAACATAAGATGAAGAGGGGCTAGGTAAGCTTAACAGCGGTGGAGGCTAAAGATTAGTCAGAGAAGGAGCTCTGAGTCTTTCTAAGTCTGCCTCCCTAAAATGAATTCAATTTCCTTTTATAGAATAAGGAAACGAACTATTACAACATTACTATTACAATAACTGGGGTAAAGTAACATTACTATTACAATAACTGGGGTAAAGTAAAAGTAAGAAACATATTACATTTACTAAAGTAAAGTAAAAGGAAAAGAATCTGCTTTCGGTGGAAAAGCAGATGTCTTCTTTTGACTAAAGGGGCCGTGGGGCCAGATGTCTGACTGAGTGCTGCTTTTGGTGGAAAAGCAGAAGATGCTGCTGGCGAGGCTGTCGGAGCAAAAGATGCTGCTGACGAGGTTGCCGGAGCAAGTGCTGGCTGACTGAGTTGACTAGGCTGCCGGAGCAGGTGCTGACTGAGATGTTCAGGAAAAAGGATCCTGAGCATCTTGAAGATTGATCGTGCCATAGGGGTCACAATCATCATCATCATCATCATCTAGATTTTGACTATCATTTTCTCCTCTGGAATGAGAAGAAACTGCATCTGATTTTTCATCTAACTGGTCTAATCGTGCTTGGGTGGCATCTGTGAGAACCTTTAACTGAGAACTAGAATAACTGGAAACATCAGTGACCTTTTGTGGACTCGACGGAGCAACTGACTTTAATTTTTTAGATGCTTTGACTGAAGATTTACTGGAAGACTCAATGGCTGGAGTCTTGGTAACTGGTGGGTTCAAAAGAGTAGAAGGAGAAGGTGGAAATTCCTTCTGAACCTGACCAACTATCCTATCGACACCGAATTTATCCCACCATTTGATATAGAAACGGCGAGAGACCTGAGAAATTGGGGAGAAAACTGTTTGAGTTGACCTAATTCCTATAGAAGAAGGAGGCTGGAATACAGTGACTTCTTGGGTGGCCGTAACTACATATTGCCATTTAAGGATCCAAGGGATTTTATATTTACTACAAAATATAAGGAATGCAGGAATTTCCTCATACTTCGGGAGATAGTTACTATGATGACAAAAATGCTCTAACTGAACCATAAGCGGTTCTGGGAAAATTGCATGATCAAGACCATGCCTAGTCCACCAGAGAATGAACCACTTGGGAAACTGACTCTTGAACTTTTGATCGAACTGGAAAAACCAAGAATGACTATGATCATCATTCTGGTGAAGCATGATTTTGAACCAAGCCTCAATATAATCATAATAGCAATAGGGGCTACAATGATTAGAGAGTGACTTGAGATCGGAAGGATGACTACCCCAATCAGTCATTACTAACTTTATGTGCAAATAACGACGGTAAACTATTAACAAACTTTTCCTTCCAGAATGGCTTATTACTGTCATTTCGCATCATAACTCTAGAGGTGAACACATCCTTGTACCATCTAAAATCACTTCGAGTGGGATAAGTAAGATTACTTAGTTGATCATGAATTCGTTCTGTGATGTTACTAGGAGTTCCAATAAAATGTTTAATTATGGTGAAAATTAAAGTATTAACTCCATCTGGCAGACCCATACCAACTTCTTCATTGAAGATGGGATTGCTGTCATCATCTCTTTGGATAGCATGAATTATTGATATCCTAATGTCTTCTGTGAGATGTTTCTCCCACCAAGATCTAAGAATACCAGTAAATCCACTAGCTATTAATTCAACTATATCTGGTTGGGATAAATTGTTGAATTTGGTGATATAGCTATTTGCTACCATTGACATATGATTTAATTTATTAAGGATTTCTTGTTCACTAAATCCATCAATATTCCATTCATATACTTTATTAGATGAAACAGAGAATTGCTTATCTAGATTTCTCTCTTCGAATTATAGATCCGGAGGAGTAGGTCTAGAGTACCAATTTCTGGTGATACTAGTGTTATTAACAGTTAATTTATTTAGCTGTTCATTAAGATTAGGAGTTGATGAGTGAATAG